>VYZM01004383.1:56084-196329 GCA_013398915.1 Dromas ardeola | reverse complement strand
TCTCCTCTCCTCTCCTCTCCTCTCCTCTCCTCTCCTCTCTTTTTGCACACCTGCAAATCTCCAGTGAAGTTAAGATTACCTTCTAGCAACACAAGTATTCTGTTTTTTTCAGGTTTTTGTTGATAAGAACGGTGGTGTGGGACAAATCATACTTCCTGGATAATGTTATATAATAGCAGCAGTAAATAGTAATGACAAACAATGCAGTGTAATATTTTGGTACTGTTTTCCACCCAACCAAATGAAAGATAACAGGGACTAGTGATTACCTTGTCTAAACAAGGCTTCCTTGCCTGAAAGTCCTGCTCTACAAACATTAAGCAGCCTTTGTCAGACACTGCAATGTCAAGGTTTCTACGTCTAGTAATAATAGCTGTGATATACATGATCACATCTCTAGTTATATTGCCTTTTATGTGGAAACAATCACCTGTGACATGCTTATTTTATTTAGCTTTTTCCTAGAGACATAAACACATCTACAGCGACTCCACTCTTCATGTCCCACCACCACCAGCCTGGTCTTATTTCCAGCTGTATCTCTGGCAGTCAGAACCCATATTTCATTTGAGATTTTTTTTTAAGCTTATTGACACATATATGAAATATTTTCCTGGATTTTTTTCTAGTGCTATTGTCAAATGGTCTACCAAGTGCTTTTGCAATAGGCGGATCTCTCCCAGTATTGCATTCAAACAGCAAATCATAAACCTTCAGAGAAAATGAAATCTCTTTAGTCTTGGATAATATTTGTGAAGCTAATTTTGGTCATCATGATCGTACAACATTATACGATCACTCTCCATTCACACTGGTGTCTCAGAAATAAAGTTCTGAAACCTTTTAGTGAGAACTAAGAATCCTTGTCTATGTAAGCATACTGACTTATGGTTTTTACTTATACCTATAGGATATACATTAAAACTCTCCAGATACAACCTTACAGAGGTATGACCACACCACCAGCATGCTCTTTGGAAGCACCTGTGAATGAGACAAACTTTAGCTCAGAGTGAGACCTCAATAATTTTCTCAGCATTGCAAAACACTTCTTGAAGTTCACCTTCACACCTCTTTGGTATCCTTGATCAAAAAATCCTTGTTCAGAAAAAAAGACTCATCTGTAAGTTTTCAGTTGTATTAGTCACCTTTGCTGTCTGTGCTTTACTTGCTGTGCTGATATCACAGTTTCTAGCACTGAGGGCACATGTTCCCATCCCGTTATTACTGAATGATCCATCTGAGATCAGCTTGACAAAGCAGTCCGTGCAGCACTGGGGCAGGTTACTGGAAGGTACTGGTGAATCTCCATCCATGCAGGTTTTCAAGACTGGAGTGGACAAAACCATGGCAGACCCGATCTGGTGCTGGTAAAAGTCCTGCTTTGAGCAGTAGGCTTGACTAAATGTCTCCTCTCAGACAGCATTTCTGTATGTCTAGTATAAGTTAATGGTCCATTCACGCTGAGTCATGATACTGGAGAATGCTTTGCAGAGGATTTTCTGTGAGCTGTTGGTGCTGTTGTCATTTTCTCTATCTAAGTCGCCGACTATGCAAATACTTGGAGATTTTTTTGAAGCTGTGTAATCCATTGTAACGCCTCCTTTTATAAATGCTGGGCACTGTCTTGACTGCTGTACTTTGCTGCAGTGTATTCAGCTCAGTGTTAGTTTTTATCGATTCCAGCTTTGATCCTGGTGACTCTTTCTGCCACTTGTCTATTTTTGTGCTGTTTCAGATCCCTCAGCACTCAAAGTTTACAGCACTCTCTGCTTTCTCTCAGCTTCAGGTGGAAGCAGCTGACTACATTTGCCTGGCAAATTCTGACCATCTTGTCAAAAGTTATTTCTAGGTCGTTTTGTTTTTCCCCAGAGTGTCCAGCACGAGGATCTCATCCCTAACCAGGGGTGCAGTAAACCCCTCCAGCCCAACAGCGAGTTTTCACCCTCAGTGTTGGGTCATTCAGAAGACTTCTGTTTTCTCTCTTTCTTCCTCTTTTCTCTGTTTAAAAACATATAGCCATATGCTGAAGAGCCTTATGAAAGCAAATACATTTATACAGTGTGCAGGGTTCCTCAAATTGATGTATGACAGTTTCATAGTTAGCCCTCTCTGCATGAGTTAACTGAAAACTATTAAGAACACCACGAGTCTGAGAACCACTGCTTGCCAGAAATAAAGCTGCTTTCTGATGGTCTGCCCTCTTGTTGGTGGTTACATCTTGCAGAGACAGGAGAAAGTCCTGTTTAAACCATCTCCAGTCGTCCTTGCCACATCCAGCAATTTCATGATGCCGTTTTTAACTACTCCCTTCTGACACTTGTGAATTTTTCTGAGGTTTGTTTCATAAGTAGTGATAGGTATTGTTCAGCAAGGCATCTACAGGCTTCTGCTTCATTTGGCCCAGTGCAGGATGCAGGAGCTGGTCCCACCGGTGCCTCTCAGACCCCCTTGGAGGTACTGCTTCCCATGGGGAAATACCCCAGCCGGTCAGACGGTAGCTGAGCTTGCCCTTTCACCAATTCCACAATGGCCTTTCTCAAGTAAAGGAGGTTAGGAACAAGCTGACAACCAGCAAGGTCCCCTGACAGCCGGGGTCCTGAGGCAAGAAGGAAACCTCCAGTGACAAGGCTTGCGCATTCTCTGTGCTTCAGAACGTGCCCATGTGAAACGTGGCTTCAACTGCCTCTGCCTGCCCTTATGCTTAGTTACTCATCCGAGTACCTCCCTTATCATGGCTGCAGAAATACTGTGTAAAGGCATGTTTTATATTTGAAGTGATTTAAACTTTTTTCCTAGCAGGATTTGGTTGTTTTTTTTTTCCATTTAGATTTTGGATTATGTTGTCAAATGAGGTCTGAAAATAATCTCATGACCTTGTTTGACTTTTCTGGTAAAAACATCTCTTCGCAATGAAGTTTTAATTGTTTTATGCTATCCTTAGTCCTTAGTTGGCCCTGGAATTTATTCTACAGGTCTGATCAGTTTCTAGATTTTTTCTTGTTCAAATCACCATCTTTGCTTTTTGCTGGATAAATAACTGCAAGGTATTTCTTCTGATTCATTACCCAGCTGAATGCAAAGGGTCTCCCTATAGCTGGCATAGAGTGCATGTTAATAAGACAGCATACACTAATGGCAGCATTGATGTACGCTGTTCTGCAGCCTCTGATGACGTCCGGACTTTATAAAAACTGCGTTATCGTTTAGTGAAATGTTTCACCAAGAAAAGGAAAACGGGCCCACAAACAGTGAGACCGCGAAGTCCATAGTTCCTCTGCTTTTTTTTTTGTTTACACAAGAAAAGAATTAATTTTGCCTAGTGGTATACTCAGATCCAGATCAATCTAGTACAGTGTTGAGCAAGCACACTTTCATCAGTCCATGTTCCATTTTTCTTCCAAAGATACTTTTTAAAGCCTTGAAAACCTAAAGTATCAAACAGTTGAGATTCTATCAAACGATAAAACACACAGGCCTGATTCATTGCTGGTGTCACATAAATGATCTATTGAATTACATCAGAGATCGTCTCGGGTCCTTATGTCATTACGGTGATTACATACAAGTTTTACCAGAACTAAAATAAAATTGGAAGCCTGAACTATGTTTTTATAAAGCATAACTGCTTCACCCATTTTTATTAGATGTGTCCTCTAGCTTGCAGTATACTACAGAGCAGTCATTTTATAGATAGGCAAGGTGTTCTTCTGCCTACACTTGGATATGTGTAATGTTAACATTCTTTTCTTAATATTTGCCAACATATTTGCAGCTGTACCTAAGGTTCTTCATTAGAAAAAGAAAAGGTCCTATATAAATCAATGAATAGTACTGCAGGGGTTATTTTATTTTATTTTGGAAGGCATTCTTTAACTAGAAATGTGATAACAAGCACATATGTGAAAGCATATTGAGATAGTACTGTACCAGGAATATTTTAAGGAATGCAAAGAGTACTGGAATAGCCAAAATGGCATATAAGCATATTATGCATACATCGTAGTGTCTATATATGTATATATAACTCGAATTAATTATTTAAATAAATTGCAGAAATCATCTCACTTTATGATAGCGTTGATTGGTTATTTTACTTGATGGTCGTTAAAAACTGAATAATGCCCCAAAATAATTCAATTTTAAAATAATATGTCTAATCATGGTAGAAACATTCTGAAATCATTTTCTTTTTCAGTTGGTAAGGATTAAATAACAAAGTCTGTATTCTTTATTGCTGATTTCTACTATTAAACAAACTACATATAAGCAGTGCTGATTGCAATATAAAGAATTATTCTCCTGGGTCCTACTTGTATTCATTCTCATTCTACACTTTAAAAACCCATTCATCAATTACTCTGCAGTGGCACCAGAGCTTAGCATGTGCATATTATCTTTCGCTCATATTCCGGTGCAGTCTGCTGGAGAGGAAGAGAGCGACTGCAAGTGTGCGTAGCACGTGTGGCTCCCCTGCCATACACACACGCACGCACAGAGCTGTGTATACATTCATAGGGCAATGCACATAATTGCCGAGAAGCCCCTCACTGGGGGTGAATATAATTGTCTTCGTTCCCCGCTCCCCAGAACCTCTTGTAATGTTCGGAGTCTTAAACCAAACCAATCTTGTAAACAGCTAGGTGAGCATGAGCGCCAGGAGTTTTTTGATATGCAGCATAAGTGAAATGCTGCATAATATGAAATGATGGCGCTATTAATCCTATAGCACTGGTGATTCCTGGCCCCCTCTGCTATTGATACCAACACCATTGTCTCTGGCTTTAAACTTCATCAGTATGCAAACGGAGTGTCACTATGATGGGTGGTAACTTGGTTGGATGCACTTTCTACATTTCTGGCAAATGAGTATAATTATTTTCAGAGCTGCGGGCAACTCATGCATGTTTTATCCTCCATCTGGACCTGCATGGTACACAATAGTGATAAAAGATGATTTCCCCCCTTGGATGTTCATAGGCCATCATCGACACCGTCCTGATGAAATGGTCATGTATCCCCTAGCACTTCTATATCTGCCACAGCTTGACAACAAAATTATTTCCCTATAGTACTAAAACACTTCAAATATTCAAGCCCTCTGTGCATATATTTGTGTTTTGAAGCATTCAGCGTTAACGTAATATGGTAATTTATAAACTGACAAATTAACTATGCAGAAATCTGAGCGGGGCCTTATGAGGTCTGCAAAGCAGCAGAAAAGAAAGCAAAAGCTTTTTGCGCTCTATAATAATAATAATCTTATCAAGTGTCGGAGGCAGGTTTTAGTCTCCCATTGTTAGTGCTTTTCAATCCTGGGCTTAGTTACTGTATGCTGAAGCTGAGATGCTTTGAATCAAACTATTGTCATGATTGCAGCTCATGACAAACTGTATCGTCATTGCTTGAGCGAAGAGGGGAAATATGAACTTCCATCGCTGATCTTTCAAAAGGGAAAAAGATGAAGGCAAAGAGGCTAAAATAGAATTTACCAAAACTAAACAATCATGTCCATGATAGAAAATAAACTACATCCGAGCAAGAAGAATCAATATTTGCAAAGATGAGTTTGCTCACGAGAAGGAGGAGAAGAAAAGAAAGATCAGATTCCTTTGTTTCTTTGTTATAAAATCATTTTAATGATTAAAATCCATCACTGCGACCGTCCTCCTTAGTAAGCGCAGGCCATCCTTACAGGCTCGCCATTGATCCCTAAATAGCCAGACACCAGGATTCGCACCGTCTGTACCAACCGAGGCAAAGGACACCCTTCTCACTTTTACTGCAGCAGCCTGATTCCCCCCCATATAAATTAAGGATTAATTTTGCTGGACCTCGGGAGGGGCCTCGCTGTCTTCTGCTGCCCCGTCCACCGGGCTTGGCCAGGGCCGAGGGGTGTCCTGGACGGGCAGGGCGAGATGGAGTCCAGGGTGCTGCTCCCCTTGGGGTGTCCCCGCGTCTGGCCGAGCCGCCCGTGCCACCGCCCCGTGTGGGGCTGCGGCACCAGCGCTCCTCATGGTGGCAGTGCCAGAGTCGCCATGGCAACACCGTAATAGATTTGCCCTTATTCAATCCCCGAGGCCACATTGAAGCGCGATGTAAAATTTGCTGGAGCCTGGATTCCTTTCAAGTCATGGCTCATGTGTCAGGAAACAAGTCAGTGCGCAGACAGCAGTCAACACAGGGATGGAAAGAAACCTTTACTCTCCTACGCCGTGTGCTCATGGTGACATTCAAATTCTGAGACACCTCTGGACCCCATTTCTGTCTCGTTTCCTGATTATTAATTCACTTTTCAGACAGGGGCAGCAGAGGGACGTGGGCAGCCATGGTGGGCAGCCTGGCCGCCCTGAGCTGACCACAGTCCACCACCTCTAGCCACCAAAACTAGGTGCCCCTGAGGAGAGCAAACCCATCCCCGGGGCACAGATCAGCCCCTGAGGGGCCAGGGCCGCCTCAGCAGCGCCCTTGTTGCCACGCAGCATGGGCAAGTGTAGCTTGTAAGTGAAAGCATCCCTTCTACGGTTTGTCTTATCATTAGCTAAAGCACAGAGAGTTTATTAACGGCTTGCTTGGCTGTGGTAATGAGAATGAAACATCCTGCAGTCCTGATGTCCGCAAGCCCTGGCCAGGCATGGGTCTTCTCTACATCACCAGTACAGCTGTGCTCCCTGTCACACCAGGCATGTTTCTTTCATTTCAAAGTCTCATGCTAATGCAGTTGGTAACAATTCTATGGGCTTGTTCCTTATTTTTTCCCTCCACAGTTGCTCTGGCACCAGGGAAGCCACCTTCCATGTTGGTGGAGGACAGCCAGCCCTGACTTGGAGCTGTGGAGAAAAGGAGGCATCCCAGGACAACATCCCGGGTGCTGTTATTGCCGAGACCCAAACACATGCATAAGAAACTTTCCAATCCTACAACTAGACCTCACTTACTCATCTTCATTGTCTTTCCAAACAGGGGCCCCAGGCGCCTTCTGCACCTGCCCCCACTCATGGGATGCATGCCAATAGAAAGCTGCCCAGGAGGAAAGATGAAGGCTAGCATGGTGGCAGAGCATCCCATGCTGGTACATCGTGTTGCGTCTCCTGTGAATGAGCAAGTGCTCTAAACAATGTCTCACAGCCCTGCTTAGATGGCTTCTGTTGGGATTGTACTTCTTGAGGCACTTGCTGGCAAACTGGCAGCCAGACTCTTGCTGTGACACAGCAGAGCCAGCAAGGGGCAACCAGCACCTTCCCTGGACTTCTTCCATGACTGATTGCTTTTGTGTCATTTTCCTTACCTCCTGGCATGTGTGGCTATTGTGGGACCCACACCATCTGCAGGGGGAGGACCCTCTGGTGAGGGGGTCCATGTCCTGCTCCAGGGCTGTGGCTGCTCTGCAGGTGGCCATGCATTTGCCGCTCCCCCCGCCATGGGGGTGTGTTGGCCACCCCACAGAAGCCCACCCTGGCCCTCCTCACTGCCTTCTGCCAATGACCGGTGCCCCAAGGTGCAGAAGGCTGTTCCTCACCAATGGCTTCCTAGCAGGGCTTGCATGGAGCACAGGGAGACAGCGAGAGCTTCTGCAATGCAGGTTATTCATTTTAAATGTGTTTTTATTTCTTTGGCTGGTAAGATGGTTTCTTTTCTGTTTTATTTGTCGCTTGTCTTCCCTAGCTTGTATGCTGAAATTGGCACTTCATTTTCACTTCAATCCCAGCCTAATTTTAATACAGGCAGCAATGTAAGAATGTGAAAAAAGAAATACAATCCTTACACTCCGTGAACCCACTGGTGATGGATTAAATACAACATATTTTTCCTTAAATATTATGGAAATAGTTCTTGCATGTCTGAAGACACAGGGTATTACCTAAAGCACCCTATTCAGACATGCAAGCTAAGTTGCCTCTGCTGTACTCTGAGCAAACAGGATCAGGCTAATGGTGTTTTGTGTAAATGAAGCCCATGTTAGATTGAGTGCATTCAGGTCTGTTTATCTAGTTACAATTTTTCTTTGCAAGAGCCTTTCAGTCTCCAGTTTCCTCGTACAAATGTCCCTTGCACTGGGTATCTGGGGATGAGGGGAGGTCTAAAGAAGTTCAAGATTTTACAGTTGAATTGAATACTGAGGAAAACGGATATCAAGGTCAGGCTAAGAATAAAGAAATTGATTCCAAGGGCAGCAGCACAATGAAAAAGGCCTAGGCTACAGCAAAATATTTTCCTTATCGTTGTTCTGCTATATAAAAAAAAAAAAAGTCAGTTCTAATGGAAGGTGACGATGGAGGGAAAATGTTATGGAAAATGAACATAGCAAAATTTTGCTGGTGATTTATCGTATATGTATTTTGATTGCTCCTATCCCACTGTTCAGCTTCTCTGCAGAAAACTGCGGCGTGGCAGACCCTGGTAATGGATTCCTTCCAGCAGACCCCTGCCAGTTCTGGTCATTGATCCAGACGTATATGCTGGCTCAGGAGCAAGAGGCTGCATCTACATCCTGCCATGAATATTTTCAGGAGTAAGCTATTTCACGCTTTAGTGTTATTACAGTTTTGAATATGTGTATAATGCAGTACTGTATATCAAACAAGCCCCTACATAATACTGCAGATGTGACCCATTCTGTTTCATCTGTGGTACCGAGGAATGGGAGGATAGCAGCACAGAATTAAGAGGTTTTCTATTGTGGCTCCCTGCTAATTATTACAGTATTTTCAAGACACTACCACAGAGTGCCACATAGAATGTATTTATATTCAGATAGATTTCATATTGTGTTAAAAATAGGCAGCTTCATTTAAATCACATGGATATCTACTATATGCTCAAAAAAGCGTTGGTGCAGCAGTACAGAAGAAAGTATGTAAATTTTTATTTTATTTTTTTTTCATTGCAAGAGGCTGTGGAGTTTTTCTAATCCGTAAGGAAAAACTGAAATGGGTAAGCAGTGGTTTGGGACATCTGCAGTCCAAAAAGCAGAGTCTAAATTTGCACAAGCCATACACAGCCATTTGCAAACCAGCTCATTTCACTTAAACAAATACGGGAACACTTTCAACTAGCTAAAAAGATATTCACAAAGCAGAAGGGCTTTTTTTAGAAACACGTATAGCTGCCCAGGCGTTAGATCAAAGGTGACTCTAAAAGCAACGTCACCGAACGAGGCAAGGAGCCTCCCGGCTGCCACGGGTGCTATTTTGCCACAGTTCCCTTCGTCTTGGCTTTGGGTTGGTTGGTGTAGTTGCAGAAAACCACTGTGGTTTTGGTGGTTTTTTCAAGTCATGCAAAGATTTTTGCAAAAACGGGCTTATATAGAAAAACAGTAAGATGTGCTTAACTGGGATAGGACCACAAAGCTTGTCTCGAAGTCACCCCAAAAAGTTAGAGGATGAGGTTTCGTGGTGCAGACCTGAGCCAGCAGGAGGGGGGCAGCCTCGCACCCTGCCAGGCCTGGGCTGGGGCTGGGGCATCACATCTTCTGGCACCCCAGAGACACCCAGAGAGGACCACAGCTCCGAGGGCTGCCACCCGCTCCTGACATCTGCAGCCATGCTCGAACGCCATTCCCTCACATTTCCACAGGGAAAATGCCCTTGGCAAAACCTCAAGGTTTTCGGAGCTCTTCTTGCCGTAGTGTGAGAGATATACAGCTGGGACAAGGACCTCACCCACCAAACCTGTGGGTGGGATAAACCTCTCCCTACTGAGTATTTGTATCAATCAAACTGGTTTCGGAGAGAAACTATTGGTCTTTATTCTTACCCATACAGAAAACACTTAATGGGCTCAAATATAAAAAAACCTGACTTTATTATATGATTTAAAGTCTGTTTGTAGAATTCTCTGGATGGTATTGTTCTCGCAAGGGCATTCCCTAAGTTGATTTAACAGTTATACATTGTGTATAATATTCTCTATGAACTAGATGTTTGCCCCAATTTCCAGAATTCCACAAAGTCCAAAGACTTTCAGCACTATATAGAAAACCAAAACTCTGCCTTCAAGACTTCATGTTTCTGTCCAACCCCCATTACAGAAAGATTATATACCCAAATGCAAGGCTGTTTATGCTTACAGAGCGCTGCTGAAAACTATTTACCACTTTACCACTGGATATTCCCGCACTCTACCTCTGCTCGTAATTGTGCTAAATCTGGCTCCGTTCTGCATGGTGGCAATGAGTTCTGTAATGTGGCCTATGTGCTGTGTGAAAAAGCAATTATTCCATTTTTAAGATGACACCTTTAGCTTAATTAAATATGGCTTTATTAATCCTTCGTGCAACTTTCCCATACCGTTTATTATTTGACATACTTCCCTTGTGTCCCTTTCTCTTTGGTGCTCTGCCTGCAGGATGAGCCTGCACTGGGAAGTTCCAGGGGAGCTGTTTCCCAAGGCTGGAGCTATGTGTGTTCTTCGCACAGGCTCACATTCACACGTACCTCAGTGCCCATGCTCACCCAGGGGACAGAGCTCGGCATCCTATCGACCTTGGGGTTATCCTTGCAGGGCAAAACACGTATATGAATGCTACTGGTCTTTTCCACACTTCATGGCATAACTGCTTTTCCATCCCTCTACACCTTCCTCGTCTCTAAAGTTGCCCCTGAGTTTTTACCGTTTCTGTGGCATCTGTGGGACAGAGCAGTGAGAACTGAACACAGTCCTCCAGGTGAGAGCATATGCTTGATTTATAGAATAGCACTGTGGTCTCTTGTGTGTTATTCTTGAAGTTATTCATGATGGATCCTTATGCCCTGGTAGGGTTGCTGACTGTTGCTGTTGCTGAGCTAAGGTCTTCATCTGTTTGTCCACAGCGATGACTCCCAGGTGACTTCTACACGCTTTGGAAAATTATACTCTGGGTCTATTTTCTGAATATCTGCACTTAATTACTGATATCTCCACACAGCACTATTCGTGAGCACAATGAATGATCTCTGTTGGGTACTAAATCAGTAAACTCATTGCGAATGTGCCCTGTAGACATGCCCTTAGCGTCTGAAAAATAATGTATGCGTAGGACAGACCATTCTCCCCTCACAGCTCAGCTAGCAACACTGAGCCTCACCTGCCAAACTGCTGCCCCATGTTCATCTTGCTTGTCTCAGCATGGGAATTTCCTCTAAGTCTTTTCAGTGTTTGATTAAATTAATGTGAGTGTTATTGCAAGAGCTCTAACTCAACTTCCCAGATCCTTTTTTCGATTTTAACAAATAGTGAGACTTGGTCCGTGGTTTTTATTATTAAATGAAACAAAGCTCTATCATAAAGAAAATGTCAGTAGCTTAAAAGCTTGCTGCTTCTTTTTTTTTTTGAATTCTTGTCCATAAAAAAAATATTTCAATTTCATGCAGAAAAAAAAGTTCTGGGGAATAAAAGGATTTAAGACAATTGAGATATTTTACCCTCTATAGTTTTGATATGATTAATTTCAAATTTGACCAAATATTTTTGCTTTAACAATTTGACTTTTATAATAAATTGTAAATATGACTAAAATAGTAACCTTAAACGTTCATGTCATTAAATGAAATTCTAGTTATAATGAAACATTGCAATATAATTAAAACTGTAAAGTTCAGATGACTCATTTTGACCTTTTCCATCGCAAATTTCATTGAAATTAACACATTCCTATGAGACAATATGCTTGAAATAAATTTGTTTGTTTGTTTGTTTTAAGCAGAAACCTGTTGTATTAAAAGCACATTCAAAAGTTCCCACTGTTAACCTTTGCCATTTCAGCAATTTACAGCCTGTTCTTCTTCTTTTGTGTCCCTTAGCCAGTTTCTGAAGCAGGAGAGTTTTTCGGCTGGGTACTTGGCCACTTCGTTTCTTGTGTAGCTTTTCTTGGTGGACTATACTGAAAGCTATCAAAAATCCAAATAATTTTTATCACCTATTAATTTATTCTAGGAGATTAGAGAGTCACTGTTTTGCTTTGAAGAAACTGTGCTAATTAGACTCCATTTGTGACCTTTAATGCTTTTTTATTGTTTTAATTATGATTCCAGCAATCCAAAAACTGGCATGCAATATTTTCCAGGTCATTCACTTTTAAAGGTAAATACAGCATTTTCCATGCAAAAATTCTCATATAAATTTTCCAGTTTCAGTGAATTTGTGTTTGCTTCAGCACAGACATTTCATCTTTAAGCCTTCCAGCGCTGCTGTGTGCCTTACGCTGAACCAGGTGTCTTTCTCCTTCACAATTTATGACTTTGCTTCAGTATCAGGTTTTCCAGGGCACTTATATCTCCAACAGCACCTCATTCTTAAAATCAAATATGTTTCCTGAGCAAGAAAACTGTGATGATTTCTTTTTAATTATTTTCATGGAAGCTGGAATAAAGAAAATGTTCCTATCCAGATTTCAGATACCACCAGCTTTCATAAATACAAAGACTGAGCTCTTCTGTAATCTTGTCCAGTACTGGTTTTCAGCAGGGTAAGAACACTACATAGCAAATCAGCAGGCTGAGCATTGCTGGGCTTACATAGACACTATGGAAAAGGGCGGGGGTAAGTGAGAGATGAGGATAATAATGGTAGTGTCTTGCAGAAGTTTACAGGGAGCTTCCTCAAAATGTCATGGGAAGCCTGGCAGTAAAAAAAATAATATATCAACCAGAAAATAGGTTGAATAGCACAGAATTGTAATTAGTTAAGATGGGAAATCACTTCCAAAACTAGTGCAGTAACTTGACAGCGTGTCTTACTATGCGCCTGTGTAAGTGCTGGGGCAATCACACAGGGATCACATGGGGAGGTGTCAGAAGCACTTGCATGTACACTGCAGATGTAATTTTTTTATTAATTTCATTATTTTATAAATTTAAAAATACATGCATTCCTACCTATCTGTTAACATTTCTTTGAGAGCAGAACTGAGCTTCATGGGAAGAAGCATCCTTTGATGAGAAGCAGAGTCCCATCAGATTAACTCAAGGAGGGAGCTGACAGCAGATGGTAAAACCTGGATGAAGCCAACACCTGGATGAAAAGGTGGCATCACCTCTCTACCCATTATATCCCAGGATAAGTCCCTGCACTGGGCACTGGATATAAAGGCACCACAGACCACTTGTATCTGTCCTGATATGACATGGGGTCAGGGCAGCATCCGTGTATGTATGCATGGTCGGTTTGGAGCAGCAGCGTGCTTGAGAGATGAATAACACCCAGGCTGTCCCCAGTTCAAAGTAAAATCTCTGTAATGCCTGTCGAGCAGTATTTGGGCACCAAGTACTTTGATCTGTTGATCATCTTGACTTTTTATGATGCAGACAGAATCATAGGTGGCTCGAGTCAACTTTATTTCAAGGACTGATTCAGTTTTGTAATCCCATGGTGCCTGCAGCCTGGAAAACAAGGAAGCCTTTCACAAAATTCAGGACTCCCTGCACACCCAGCCATCTTCTGAATCACTGAGTGTTTAAAATAAGGGGCATGGCCCCAAGTCTCAGGTTCTGCAGGGGTGCATGAGCCAACCATCTCTTCTGTCAGCAGCAACTGAGTTAAAAAGAATTTGCATAAATTGAACATTTGCAGCAAAACATGGCAGACAAAGCTGTGATCCAGCAAGAGAGAAGGACTTAAAATCTGAAAGCAGGTATCTCAGAGAAGAGTATGTGGGTAAGCAGGGAAAAGGCATTGTTTTGAAATGTCTAATACCCATATAGTTGCAACCCTCACAAGGGCTTCAGAGATAACCCACCGGTTAAGATGCCGGCGTCAGGTGGAAACCAATTGCACAGCTTTTGCAGTAAATAGGACAGTTCCTAACAAGGGCAGGAGCAGACCCGTGTTAATTGCCACCCCATCCAGGTGCATATGAGGAACACCGGGACTGAGTTTTGGCAATTTCCTACCAACAAAGCCTACCATCAGCTGGTGAGGAGCAGAAGGTTAGAGAGCAGTCCTGTCCTCCATGGGAGCAGAGAAATGGCATCCACTGACACTCTGACTTATTGCCGCTTTGCCTTCTTCCAAAAAAGCTTTTGTGCTCCCATCCTGTTCTACATCTATGCTGCTTTATTGGGGTCCACAAATACTGAAACTATTGAAATAAAGGAAAGGCGTACCTGCGTCCCATTCATTTTTGTGGTAGCTCTTTCAGTGTTTCTGGCAGGGATATCTTTCTGGGCACTGGACACATCATGGGGTAATTGCTTTGGTGGAAGAATAGACGGAATATCAAGGAGGATGGCAGAGATTGTGGTCTGCACACTCTCGCCTCGAGGATTTGTTTCCACCCACCTGTCTGAACCATGGACTGACAGGACCCTGAGAGGAGGAGAAGAGTGACTGCAGATTGGCATCCCTCATATTGTGACAATCACTTCATAAATAAACAATATAAACAAACTTAGCAGGAAAGACTGTAAATAGCAATACTTCATGATATTAAAGGAATGTGTACAAATCAGATATGTCTGAGGTTATATCTGCCCGCTGTGCAGACCAAATCCTCTGGCTTCTATGTAGCCACTGGTGAAACAATTCCTTGGTAATTCAGGGCATCAAGCCTATTTCTCTTGTTTTCACAGGGAATGTTTAGGATTTATTTCAGTGTAACAAGAATTACAGTGTTACAAGAATAACTTGCCCAACTTAAAACTCTTCTGGGTGCTGACTACTGTTAGAGAAAAGAAGAAATAAGGAATACACATTCAAACTCGCCATGGACAACTTTCAGTTATATAGCTTTTATTTATGTGAGAGATCACCCGAAAAATTTCCAGTCTTTTTTCCATGTTAGCAGTGAGCAATCCCTCCAGACGTGACTCAACAGCTACCCAGCCACATACATTTATATGTTCATACACATTTGTCATCAGCTAATATCTGCCATTTCCTTGGTGTGCTAATCCATATACATGAAAAAAAAAATTAAAATGCTATTTCATCAGAGAGTTTTGACGTTAGGGTGATCTTTTCTTTTGAATTTATTTTCCTCATGTTCTTACATAGTGTTGTCTGTCATAATTTACAATATAAGGTAAAAGACAGATATCTCAAGTTCAGAAATTTAGGAGTGGGAAAGGAAACAGTAGGGAGGAAGAGAAACATTTTTTTCTTTTTTTTTTCCTATTCTTTATTTTTTACTTTCACCTATGCATTTGCCTAATAAGCCCCAAGACAATTAGGATCTGATGTTCTGAGGTGTTTTTGCAGGGCCTGCCACAAAGCCTGCTGAAGCTGGTAGAAAGAGCCCAATTCCCTCAGCTCCCACATCCCTGTGTGCGGGGCTGGGGAGGTACCAGCTGAGGAAGCCGCCGCTTCTCTCGTCTGTGCTCCCACCTTTCCTGCGCCTGGCCAGGCAGTGCAGGCAGCTGGGAGGAAACTTGCTGCCTTTTATTGCCCTGGGGAAACACAGAAGACAGCTACAGTCAGCCCCTCTGTACTTCAGGATGAATATGGACACAGGCAACTTTTCACCACGGATTCCAGGCGTTTTCCTTTTTAATAGATGGAGAGCTACTGCAGTAAGAGGACAGCTCTTCCTTATCTCCCTTTCCCCCCTGCTCTGCTTTTCCCTCCCCCCAGAAAAGGAAGAGACAAAAGAAAGTCTCCCTCTCTGCACCTTCCTTACCCACTTGCCCCTGCGACTGTCTAATAAACTGATCAGTGCGATGTTCTTTGTGAGAATTGCTGCAACACCCCGCCACAAAAGAGTGATTTTATTATACAGGGGAAAATATTAATTCTCTTGCTCTGTGTGTTTAATGGTGATAATGATGATCATCTTCCATTTCCGTGATGCCTGTCCTCCCAGAGGACCTCAGCTTGCTTTATAAACCCACAGTCACACACCAACTCTACACAGGGATGTCTTCCTCTCCTATTAAAACACTGTCATCCTTGTGATGAAAGCAGCAGCGATGCAAAACATTGAAACCCAGGCCCCTAGGACAGAAAACATAGCCTGCCTGGTTCAGCAGATGCGGGGGGAGGAGATGGGGAAGGTGGGTGTGGAGAAGATTACGGCTTGCTGCCCAGAGGACACAGGTTCAGTCTCACATGAACCAACACTACTCTGCAAATAAATATAGTGAGACTCATCTCTGGAAGGGGACAAGGGATCTGCCTCTACAACTTAATAATTTGTCTCTGTGCCTCCCACCATGGGACACCGAGTCTGTCTGGGGCACATCTCTCTGGGATTCTGGACTCTGGGTTTCTAGAGAGGAGGGGAGGGAAGGAAGCCACAATGATCAAATAAATTATTCACCACCAAATATTTGCTCAGCTTTGATTTGGAAAAAGGAGCAGTTGCTTAGTGTGAACTGGCACCCAAAACTGAAGAAGTTTCCCCTTAATGTTCAGGGAAGGAGTGAGTTTTTCCAGATGGGAAATTGCTGCTTTCTAGATGCCTGACAGAGGTAACACCAGCCCAGCTGTCGTTGCGCTGCCTGAATGTCAGCTGAGGGAGCACACAGAGGTAATGCTGGCAACCGAATTTAGCAGAACCCCTCTCCCAGGTAGAGCACTTCTTGGGGAGGGGGTTACAGTCACAGGGATCCTTCAGTTCACAAGCAAACCCCTGGAGCCTGGGAGACAGTAAGGTGGTTAAGGGCTGGATGGAAACGGCTACAGTATTAACCTTATATCAAACTTTTTTTTTCTTTTTTGTGGCCACAGTTTTTTCTCTAGAGGCAAGCATGGTGTCCTGCGGCCACACCAGGTGCTGGCCCTGTTGCGTGGCTCAGGCAGACCCAAGCTGGCTCCTAGTAAGCCCAGCCAGGTACGGGGAAAGTCAGCACAGACTTCAGTGGGGGGTGCCAAACAGGTCCAGGCAGCAAGTCAGATATCTGGGCAGTTAGCAGGCACCGTGCTTCATGCTGCTGTGATTGGACTGCTGTCGTGGCCATCGTTAGCCCCAGACAGACAGCTGGGGTGCAGCAATACCATGTTCTGAGGTGAGTGCCACGTAGCAGCACGTTGCTGACACACTCCTGCAGACAGGGAACAGGAAGGCGGTAAAAGGGAGAGAGGGACTTGGAAATGAAAATTCTGCCCTTCCAGCTCCTTCACGTCATTCCCTTCTCTCCTCTGTGGGTAGCCCTGAGACCCTGCGTGGCTTTTTGCCTATTCACAGTTACCCCTCTTCTCTCTGCACAGCATCCTGCCCATGTAGCTCACTGAGAGCAGGCAGATAACAGCAAGTAAAACAATGTAACTGATTTTGCTTTCACCTGCTTGCACTTTTGGTAATCTTAAATAAAATTACTCCAATCTTCTTTCCCCCACCCCACCTGCTAGCTGTTTTGTGGCCTGAATGCAGGGATGTGGTTTCTTTTCTGTTTACATTAGCCCCTAAGATTTATTTTATCAAAGACCATGAACTTGGCTACTGCGATTTAGAGTCAATCAATAGCGGGATATAACCGTCAGGGAAGTGTAATTCTGAAGTGGCGCTGAGGATAAAACTATACAGCCCTGCAAATAGCTTGTTGTCATTTCCCTTCCCACAGAGCTGTGCAGCTGGGCTGGTGAGGATTGCTGCAGCCACAGAAAGAGCCAAAAAAGGTAAATGCACAATGTCTTCTAGTATCCTGGAGTTTACATCTCGCATAACTCTTGCACTCTGTCCTGCACTTCATATAACTCCAGGGCCCTGCTATGTTTTCAGACTGGAACCAGAAGTCCTTACCTTCTACCAGAAGATGCCCAGCTGCATTACACAAGCTAAAAGGACCAAGAAAATAACCAGTGAAATCATTCAAACCAAGCCCCCCATCCAAACACAGTTCCCCTGGCCGACCTTGGCTACGTCGTCTCCTCTGGGCAGAGTGCGCAGAGCCCAGCTGTGCAACACCCAGCCCTGGGTCCCCGGGGTCTGTGCCACCACCCACCCTTTGCCTTCCCAGCCATCAGTTGAAGATTCTTCGGGGGAGCAGGAGCAGAGATGCCCAGAGCATTTGCAGTGAAAGCACAATCTCTGTTGAAAAGAAAATCATAGAATCATAGAATCATAGAATGGTTAGAGTTAGACGGGACCTTAAAGATCATCTCGTTCCAACCCCCCTGCCATGGGCAGGGACATCTCCCACTAGATCAGGTTGCTCAGAACCCCATCCAGCCCGGCCTTAAAAACTTCCAGGGATGGGGCTCCCACCACCTCTCTGGGAAACCTGTTCCAGTGTCTCACCACCCTCATGGTGAAGAACTTCTTCCTAACGTCCATTCTGAATCGACCCATCTCTAGTTTTAATCCATTCCCTCTAGTCCTACCTGACATCCTAAAAAGTCCCTCACCAGCTTTCTTGTAGGCCCCCTTGGAGCCTTCTTTTCTCCAGGCTAAACAACCCCAGCTCTCTCAGTCTGTCTTCGTAGGAGAGGTGCTCCAGCCCTCTGATCATCCTCGTGGCCCTCCTCTGGACATGTTTCAGCACGTCCATATCTTTCTTGTAGCAGGGGCTCCACAACTGGACGCAGTACTCCAGGTGGGGTCTCACGAGAGTGGAGTAGAGGGGGAGAATCACCTCCCTCAACCTGCTGGCCGTGCTTCCCTCGATGCAGCCCAAGATACGATTGGCTTTCTGGGCTGCAAGTGCACACTGACGGCTCATGTTGAGCCTCTCGTCCACCAGTACTCCCAAGTCCTTTTCTTCAGGGCTGCTCTCAAGCCAGTCACTGCCCAGCCTATATCGGTGCTTGGGATTGCCCCGACCCAGATGGAGGACCTTGCACTTGGTCTTGTTGAACTTCATGAGATTGGCATGGGCCCACCTCTCCAACCTGTCAAGGTCTCTCTGGATGGCATCCCTTCCCTCCAGCGTGTCAGCTGCCCCACACAGCTTGGTGTCATCGGCAAACTTGCTGAAGGTGCACTCTATGCCACTGTCCATGTCGCTGACAAAGATGTTAAACAAGACCGGTCCCAGTACTGATTCTTGAGGGACTCCACTTGTCACTGGCCTCCACTTGGACCCGGACCCACTGACAGCCACTCTTTGGGTGTGGCCGTCAAGCCACTTCTTTATCCACTGAATTGTCCATCCATCAAAACCATATTTTATCAGCTTGGAGACCAGGTTGTTGTGCGGGACAGTGTCAAAGGCTTTGCTCAGGTCCAGGTAAATGACGCAAAATACTGATCTCCTCCTGTAGTGTCAGAAATGAGGTAATGCCTCCCCCTGCCTTAGTGGGGAGGAGTGAGGTGATCCCACAGAGGAGGCAAAAAAATCACTCCTTACACTTTGGAAGCGGTCCCCTGGAGATGCTGTGCAATTGCAGGTTTTGCCAGGTTTGAAATTTAGTAGTCATGATTATTGCAAAGACCTGGTTGGGACAAGGCAGCGTCTTCAGGTGTTGTTCTTCAGCTGCTGGCAACTGAGCACATGAAGGCATCCCACAAAGCCCTTCCTCACCTCTCCGTGCTAGATCAGGAGGACGGTGTTTACCTGAAGTGTCATTCTCCCAGTTATATATGAAACAGCTCTCAAAACCAAAAACCTGCAAGAGGAAAAGCTTGGTCTAGAGCTCACTTAATTCTTTCAGCATGCAGCAGATCAGCCTGCAGAGTTATAATCTAACCACATGTCCTCCATGAGGACAACAGCAAAAGACACCTCCCTGGTTGCTGGACAACTCCTTTGCCAATTTTCAGACTACGAGAGGCTGTCAAAGATACAAAATAAACAAAATGCAAGGCTGTTAGCAAAACTGTCTCTTGTTTGCTAGCTGCATTCTCAGAGCTTGACGGATGCTTTTTGCTGAAAGTTAAAAAATTTCTTCTTTTTTTCCTGGAGAAGAAAGTACAGAAATGCCAGACCAAGCCATGGCAAAGTTGTGAAGGGCTGAAGACTGGTACCTTTGCTAGGAAGCGTTAGGCATCCTCAGCTGTGCTGGTGCTTCAGCTCTTGGGGTGATACTGAGCTGAGGCACAGCCTCTGCGGTAAACAATTTTCTAGTGTTTTTTTCTCAGAAAACTCTGAAAACTGGCTGTCGTTTGCAAGATCCAGACCTGAAAAGCAAGGCAGCAAGTTGCTTCATTGATAGATTTATGTTTGGACCTTCAACTGTGCTTTCAGATAAAGTAAGCAGCGTATATGACAGCGAGTCCTGACAAGTAGCAAAAAAATCCTAAACCCAGAACAAAATAAAAAGCACATACTCTCTGTGTTACTTTTTTCTTTTTCTTCAAAGTTCTTTATTGATTTTATTAAGCTCTCCCAAGAGAGAAAATTGCAGCAAGCATGGAGGGTGCACTCAGATACACAGGTATTTTGCAGGAACGTAATCTCCATGCCCTTTTCTTCCTCCCTCCGGCCCTGTGTAGTCTCACTTTTAACAGGCTTCGATGTTTCTGTTTTGTTTGGCACTGGTGGATGGCAGCAGAGGGTGTGCTCGTTGAGATGGGACACTCCAAAACTGCCACAGCTGATGGAACTGTGAAATTGGGCAGGCAGGGAAATAGGTGTTTCCTGATGCAAATGGTGTAGGCACTCATATTTTAAAATGCGTTGAGCACTGATATTAGGAAGAAATTTTTTTATTACATGAGATTGCCACAGGTTTTGCAAATGACTAGGAACCTTGACAACTGGCTATCTTGCATCTAATACATTTTAAATTAAAAATCCAATGTGAAAATGTGCCCTGAAATTAATGACCATTGTATGCCTGGCAGTTTATCTTACCATTTCTAATGCAATAAAAGAGAATCAGATAAACACAGGCATAATCTCTGCCACAAATGATAACGTAAAACATCCCTTGTATCATTTGTCTTTCCTTTAGGCAGTATACAGAAGACATAAAAATGAACAATTCATGCCTAAACAAAGAGGAGCTTGAAAGCGGTGCATGTCAGATGTTTACTCTAGGTCATTATTAGGGGGTTGAGTGGATTTGCTTATAAACACAGGTTACTTTGTGGGTAGGGAAATGAGAGAGATAAAGTGTTTTCAGAAACAAGACTTCTCTTTTGAAGCCACAATGTTGCTTTTTCTAGCATGCACAGTAAGTTACAGATAATGTTTTTTTATGGGGTATGAAACACTGTCTCATGAGCAGTGTAAAACATAATGTGCTGTAGAAACAATGCTTTTTCTCTCCACTTTGTGCAAATGCCATTTTTCATTACACAGTGAATCTGAGCTTGCCTGGGATTGAAATGAGATCAGAAGCGCACCCTATGACAGATGGATACGCAAACCTCTGATGTGCTGAAGAAAGATCTACTCGAGACCACTGGGAGGTGTTCCTTTGGTAGCTTTCACTTGAAACTAAGTTTGAAACATGGAATCTTTCAAGAATGTCACATCTTTTTATGTTATCCATTTTAACCGTTCTTATTCATTGCTAAGTTTACACCCAGTCCAACCAGAAGCAGCAGAAGAAAAAGCGCCTAAACAAACAGAAAGAGCCTTGGGGATTTGGTAATGGGTACAGAGTGTGCGCACAGTAATCATTCTTTTGATTTGTGTTCAGATATTTTTTCTACTTGTCTTGCAAAGAATGCATGCTTTCCCTCCAGATTGCAAATAATCTGGATCTGGATAAAATCATTACAAAGTGCCCTTCAAAACACTGAGCCTGCATTTGAAATGAATGTGTGATGGAACAGCTCAACATGAGGATTAAAAAACTTCGGTTAAATGCAGAGGAGACGGAGCACGGCAAACATCCTGCTGTGGATTTTCTTTATTCTGTCCCTTTCCTGACTTCTCAGACCTTATTTTAAAGTGAGTCACCACCGTCTATGAGCATGAAGGTGCAGCATCTGTCTAATTAACCAAACAAAGCCAACGCACACCAACACAGCCCCTCCAGAGAGGAAACCAACCTCCTGGCAGTCCCTGCCGCTCGCTGCCGGGGGTCACGGCGTGCCGTCCTTCCCACGCTGCAGCTCTTCCCAGGGCTTCCTGGGGGGCTTTGCCATTCTCCCTGTGGCTCATGCAACTTTTCGCATGAATACCAAGCAAGGCACATCGCGCAGTCACGTCGTTGTAAGTATACAAGCAGACTGAAATGAGGCGATTAACATGGTTGCTTGGCAAATATTCATTACTTCTTGACAGGTGTTCTTGCTTAATGATCTCAGAGTGAATGCAGGCGTCCCAGTTAAAGGCACAGGAGGTTGAAAGCAGAAACAGCACGTGTGGGTTCAACACCCTCAAGTGTTGCAGTAAATGCAGGTTGGGTGCATCCCCAGATTACATGGACAAACATTTAGCCCCAGCTGGTGAGTAGGACTTGGCAGTGGCATGTAAGCAGCACTAGACAGCCAACCATTTTTACCTTGTTGAATGTCTTCATTGGGTCTATAAACCAACATTATAACCCTGCTTGTCCTGCTTATGCCCAAGGGAAGAGAGGGATGAGGCACCATGCTTGGAAGAGTCACTTCGGTGTCAGGGTACCTCTGGAAACCCTCCCTCTTTTCAGCTTCCCAGTGCAAACAGCGGTGCCCAAGTCACATTAGCCATCATGGGGGCACAGTGGATGGGCTGCTCTGCATCGCTAGTCCCTGGGCATAGGCCAATGAGCCTTCATCCCGAGAGCACCCCCAGACTCTCCAGGTGACTGCAAAGGAGCATCTCAGGTTTTCCCTTTGCAACTGCTGCCGTCAAGGAGAAGTCCCAGGCTGAGGAAGTCTGGAGGTGTTATCGAGCACACAGGAGGGAAGAGCAGGGTTAATGAGACAGCCCAACGGAGAAATAAAGATGAATGTGAAATACATTGCACATGGGATTGGTCTTGTAAAGACCCATACCTGCAGCCATAGGAAAAGTACAAGTTTTGAATCTGTGCCTAGCACTAGATTTTTGGTCCTAAGGGCTCCTAAGGAAACCAGTTCATAAAATTTAAAGGGTTGGAAAAGGTCTTGTCCTGGCAAAACTGGTCATGTGTTAAAAAAATGTGATTTCCTTGTGGATCTGTTTCTATTGCTTTTGTGATTCAGATAGACAGATACTTGGTCTAGAATAACGGCTTTCTTCCTGAGTTCATTCTCCAGTAAAGTCATTATCCTGTGACTGTAATATTCAGACTACTGAATATTACAGTCATGTCACAAATCCAGCTTTACTCTTTCACAACAGGATGCAGTGAGAAGGGAAGATGGGATCAAGTCAACAGAAGATGGTGACATATAAAACCTCTTAATCTTTTCTGTTGAGCCCTTTCTTATGCTTTGATTTCTATGGCTGCTGATAACACGTTCAGCGTTCCTCAGCCTGGGACTTCTGCTTGACTCCTCTCCATGACTCCTGCACTGAGGCTGTCGTGTTTCTCTCTCTGTCATTTGCTGAAGTTCATCTCTTGCTGTCCCTCAAGAGCTCACACTTTGGACTGTTTCTTCCTGTGCTTGCAGTTATCCTTCTGTAATCAAGAGATATGCTTGTCTATGGATCAGTTTATACTTATATGACTGATAAACCTTGGGGGAAAGGTCCAAACTCATCAGTTGGATGCCCTGTTTCTTCCTTGTCCATTCTCACTTACAGTCACTATCCACACTCCCTCCTGTGGAAATCTCACTGGATGAGAACTTACTTATGGCTTCCAAACATGATCTTCATCTTCCCCGAAAGAAATCTATTATTGCAGCTAAAACGCACACAAAATAGTTTTGCTTTGGCTCCACCACAAGTCTCTGAAGCAACCTGGTGGAGGTCGGTGGAAGTGTCAGAGTCTCAGTAGAGGCACAAGCAGCCCAGGACACTGTTCCAGCTGAGTTGTGCCAGAGTGGGGATTTATGGTACGCCAAATAAAGACTTCAGGATTCGGTGCCTCATCCAGTTCTCATTAACACGCACTGGGAGTCCTGTCACTAGCTCAGAGAGAAACTGGGCCAAGTCTTACACCCTTTTAAAGTTATTTAAAGTCTTGTCGCCATCAACATCCATTTGCCATGCTTCTAAATGTCAGGATTTAAAGTTGTTTTCCTCAGATGTTATTCAGTAGCTTGCCATGATATATTCCATTTCATGCATTAAACTGTCCTGTTCTATAAGGATGTATATTCTATAGGAACCATTGTCATATTCCCTTCTAATGGAATCGAGCACAAAATTCAACAAGCTTTTAAAATTCTATCTGCTAAAAAACGAGTTATTAATATGAAATTCCTCCCACATACTCCCACTCTACTGTTTCTCTAAAATCTATTTATCTTAGTCACGACCTTATGAGCATGAACAGAATGTGGCAAACATTTCTCAGTGTGAAAATGTGTCTAAACTTTGGAAGAAGTTGTTATAGTTGAAAAGGTATAATTTCCACACAGAATCCAGGTTATATACTGTGATAAAAATATACAGATGCCAGAGAAGATGTTAATTCATGTTTTACACTTTACTTGAAATTACTTCTCTCCGTTAATTTTGGTGGAGTACTGCAACTTACTCAGTGCTCTGAGCCCCTGCGGACATAAGTGGAAGCTGAGTGTTGCCTGGCCTTGCTAGCACACATTCAGTAACTCAAAGGGCTAATCCCTTTAAGAAATAAACAATTTCCAACTGACAAAACTTCTCACTTAGGGTAAATTTCTGCTGATATCAAAGCCAAGGGGAGTTTTTAATTATCTTCAAAGATGACACGACAGTGCCTTCAGAAAATAGTAATAAATTAATAAGGGACACAGAAAAGAAGTGTTTTTAAGTGTGTTTTGGCATTCCGTGAAAAATCCAAATAACAATGAATAGAAAGGATTATGAAATACCGAAAACAAGTGGGTTGATTGGACATTGGCTGATTTTACCAGAATTAATTGGATTTTTCTAGAACATTCTTTATTTTTCTTGAGACATGAACACTAAACAATGAACAGGCTTAGATGATGATATTGTTAAGGATTAGTTTTGCATCCAAAGGAAAAGCTGAACTGCCCAAATAAAAGAAAAAGGCTGTCCACAGAAATATTGGACCATCCCTGTGTGTGTTTTGGGACAGATCCAAGAACAATATGTTCTGGAAAAAAGATGATGTGCCAGAGAAGTTCACCCCTGGTCAGGCATTCCCTAAACTCTAGAAATGTGTAATCTGAGATACCAAAAATATGTCACAGGCATGTTCAGTATTTATGGATGCCATTTAGCAAGCATGAGGTCAGAGGCAGTGAACTTGCTACATAGTGTTGTTCCATGTTACTGCATATGATAAAAATGAATGGACTTTTTTCCACACTAAATTTCCACACTATATACCAGTACTGAACCAGGGAGCGGTGCCTACTTTGTTCATATTTCCAGTACTAGTCTGGAAGGTGACACAAGTTACCGTGTTTCAAACTGAGCAACCTGTTTAAAAATGCATTTCTTTTTAATTTATAGTTGTCACTTTGAAGAGTGTTCCACAGTTGGGTGGCCGTATAGAAAGTAACGTAATTCACACTCCATTTTGGGGGAGCAATATACTGCAAGCACATTAAAATCTTTTCCGTTGACTTATGAGTCAGAGAAAGAAATGCAAGTCACACGCCTCTCACTTACCCAAAGTCTGCAGCAGCATGACTCTGCTGAGTTCACTCCAAGACATCTGTCCTGAGAAAAGGTGTTGGTTATAGATGAGCTGTGAAAGAGTAACTTGAGAGAGTTTAGAAAGACTCCTCCTAGGACTACAGATGTCCCTCCAGACTGAACAATTTGTACTCTGAGCTTTGTTTTTGCAGGACAAAAATCTATAAGTTTACTTCAAAAAACAACCAAACAAGACCAATCCCTCCCCAACAAAATCCCAAAGTTTAGGTTCTCTTCAGCTATCCATCGTGCTGTAATTGTCATCCTCGTGTAAATGTCGTTCACAGCAAAAAAAACCCACCAAAACTTGCATAAGCGAATAAATTTTCGTCCCAGGTATTAAGTCACCGCTCAAGAAATGCAGTGAATGTTTCATCAATAAAATTCTTACTTATTCTCTGGGTATGGCTTTCAATCAGATTTAGTTTTTTAAAAACTCCATTTCAGGAAACTGTGACCGATTTTTCACAGATTTTGTAGACAGGCTAGACCTAGCGTTAGGAGAACCTGTCAAGGTTGAGATCGGTAAGGCCAGGGGAGGAAGGAATATAATTAGGATTAAAATGGAAATTCTGCTGTTTTTTTGTTCATGAAGTAGCTGCTGGAACTATGTGACACCTTTCTCCCCTCTTTAAGTGCACACGTCCACCAGCCAGCAGCCCATAGGGAATGCGCAGGACGCACAGACGTGCATCCTTCTCTGGGATGACCATCCCTATAGATCAGTCTGTCTGTTCCAGTCCTTCATTATCTTTCCCAGGAGCTGGCTTTTCCTAGTGTCCCACCTGAATTTAAATTGCTCCAGCTTAAGCCTAAGACTTATCTTGGTGACGATGGATGTGGAAAACAAATCATCCCCTTCTGCGATTTTGCGTTGCTGTGTTTGTTAGGGTGGATTCCTCCCTCTATCCTCTGCCACATAGGCTAAAATAACCCCAGAAGGTTTGTTCACTTCCTTTCTAGATTCCTGGTCAGTTTTAGTGGTCTCTGGACTTTCTACTGTTGTTGCGCATGTTTTTCAAAAGACATCACCCAAAACGGGACACAGCCCTGCAGCTGTGCAGGCAGTTCAGGCTCACGTGAACAGAGCGGAAGGATTTCTCACATGTCTTAAGTTTCTGTTTACACTACTGTAACTTTTGCTGGTTTTGCAAGTATTTCCTCTTCTTCAGCTCATGATTCACAGTGGTCCTCCGATAGTTTCATGAACAACCTGTATTTTGCCAGGTGGTCTCTATCTTACATTTATTTGACAAAACCTTTACAAGAATAGTACCTTACATTTTACATTATCAACACTCTGCTTTTTCAGAGCATCTTCCCCAGCTGTCAGGATAATTTTTAATTCTCTTTTTACCTTCCAAATTATCTGTGGTCAATGCCAATGATGTGCCTTTTGAAAACTTAATAAGCATACTTTGTTTTCCCCCATATAGCTTGATATTGAAAATAATGAAGAGAGCTGGACCAAGGACCAACTCCTGCAGAACCTTGTCACCTACAACTTGTTTTAGCAGTACATCCTGGCTGTTTCTTATCACACAGATAATATTGCCCCGATCTTAGAGGCTGCCTCTTCCAGGCCATTCTTACTCAACTGAGGAAAAGGCATATGAACTAGCATGAAAATCTACCTAAAATCACAATATTAGCTCACTCCTCTGTCTCTGCTTGAATACTGGTGGTGTTTATCAAGTGGTGTTACACCGACTGGCGGTGTATATTCTTGGCAAATCCGTGCTTGCTTCTACTCACCTTGTTTTCTCCTAGATGTTTAAAACTGACTCGTGTTACTTATTTCACCATTTTCAAGGAACTTAGAACAACCAGAGAGTAATTGTGAACTACTCTTTATTTTACCCCACTTCATGGACGTAGGCACTTTGTTCTTTCCTGCCCTCTGACATCTCACTTTTCCAGAGCAGGCTGTTACAAGTACTACCAATAGCACTGAGACCACATCCAGTAGTCTTTGTATTACCCTGTGAATGAGGATTACTGAGCCCAGGAAGTGTGAAAACATCTGATTTACCTGCAAAAAATATCTGATTTACCTGCAAACTCCTTGCCTCATGGCAGTTCCTCATAGGGTGAAAGCTGATGGAGTTATATTGGCTGAGGAAAACAGCATCCTGCGACATCAGCATCCATTTTCTCTGGTGATTGACAAATTCTCCTATATAGGAGCCCTCTAAAACTAACACTGTCTGTAGTTTGATTATGATCAATAGGTATTGTGATAGGCCTGTGAAAAGTGCTGTTTGATTGCTTTTACATGAAGGCAGTACAAAAATGTCTCCTAATTCAAAGTATCAAAATATGAGCTAAGGAGCTGGCAGATAAATTATTAGAATACAGTCTCTGCACTGATAAACTTTTGAACTTTCATTGAACTTGTATATTAAGAAAAGCCAGTTTTTCCAAGAGGAAAATTCACCAGACAACCTACAATTTTTCTTTCACATATTTAAGGAAGATGTTCGATCTGATAAGGAAATAATAGTAATTTATGTCTTTGATAATTGAGAAGGATTATAGTTCTATACACAGAGCAAAGCAGTCCTCACCTGCTCTCTGAGTCACAGTCCTATTAAAGAGGTAGATACCACCTTAACCAGATGAAACCTCAATATTTTGGGTTAGGAGACCAAGGAAGCTTCCACCTCCCTGTGAAATGAAAACGTCACTATCAGCTTCTTGCTGTCTCGCTCCTGCCTTAAGACTTGGCACAAAATTGTTAAATCTTCCTTATTCCTCATGCCCTTTTCCTTAGAATGAGACAGTCATTTCGCCCCGTGCATGCAGAAGCAGGCTCTAGGGAGAGCTGCCCTAATAGTTATAAACCCACCTTCTTCAGGCTGGGCAAATTTGCAATTCTCTGTCCAGCCTTCTGCTCTAAACAAACTGGTATAAACTAAAGGTTTATATATATAATTCATAATACAGGTGATTTTTTTTTTACTACTGACCCTGCTGTGAAGGAAGGCTGAATCCATTAAAAAGCATCACCTGTCATCAGTGCACGGGGCACAAACTGCAAGATTTCCTAACCAGGTTTGTTTCATCCTACCTAAAGTACAACTTAGGGAATGAGGGAATGAGATAAGCAGGAGGACATATGTGAAGGACAGATTTGCAGACAAACCGCCTCATCAAGCCATTCAGGGCGTGGAGGTCATGCTTTATTTGACTCTCATGGAGCAAGCCCAATCCCTTAAAATCCTGTAAGCCATGAGATCTGCATTTGGGCAGGGATGTTCAACTGAAGGTGTCATAGATAGGGTGTGTAAGCATGGAGCACCTGGTCATGCCCTGAAAAACAGCAGATTCAGGAAAAACAGGCTGCCGGGAGTTCTGCTTTCCCCACTTCCCCTGGGTCCACTTCACCTGCAAAACTCAGTGAGGTTAGATGGGACTGGGGGAATCTGAAGGGAACTGATGGCTAACCACAGCCCTCCAGACTTTCATTGGCCTTTTTTGAGGAAGGAGGTAGTGAATAACCCCACAAGATCCCAGGCTGGCCGCAGCAAGACCTTCCCATCTCCACTGAAGCAGCGTG
Organism: Dromas ardeola; assembly: GCA_013398915.1. Lineage (NCBI taxonomy): Eukaryota > Metazoa > Chordata > Aves > Charadriiformes > Dromadidae > Dromas > Dromas ardeola. The sequence continues at coordinate 167,301 of VYZM01004383.1, read as the reverse complement.
ACCGAGCTGTGCTCCTGCAACTTCCCTACTCCGTTCCCTCTGATCTATTGCTTTCTCATGCTTTAAATGTGAGCCTCCTACCCTGGATGCTCTGGTCCTCTGGAGCAGCCTCCATGTCTATCTCTCCTCTCTCATCAGAAACACATCCTTTTCCAGCCGAATCTTTCTTTCTGGTCCCGTTGTTTAGAATTTCCACCTGTGACCTCAATCCAGACCCTTTCAAAATTAAAATCTACCACTATCTTAAACAGGCTTTGAATTAGTTCTATGTTAACACTTTTTAGAGTGCTGGGGACTACCCTACTAAAGAAGCCTTCTGCAACACAGTTCTGGGCTCCCCGGTTCAAGAAGGACAGGGAACTACTGGAGAGGGTACAGCAAAGGGCTACACAGATGATTAGGGGACTGGAACATCTCTCTCATGAAGAAAGGCTGAGGGATTTGGGTCTCTTCAGTCTGGAAAAAAGACAACTGAGTGGGGGATCTTATCAATGCTTATAAATACTTAAAGGGTGGGTGTCAGGAGGATGGGGCCAGGCTCTTTTCAGTGGTGCCCAGCAACAGGACAAGAGGTAACAGGCACAAACTGGAACATAGGAAGTTCCACCTAAACATGAGACAGTAATTCTTTACTTTGAGGGTGGCAGAGCACTGGAACAGGCTGCCCAGAGAGGTGGTGGAGTCTCCGTCTCTGGAGACATTCAAAACCTGCCTGGACGTGTTCCTGTGCAACCTGCTCTAGGTGAGCCTGCTCTGGCAGGGGGGTTGGACTAGATGATCTCCAGAGGTCCCTTCCAACCCCTACAGCTCTGTGGTTCTGTGAACAGCTGTGGCACACAGTGCTTTCTTCTGTACTTATAAATGAAAATCTCTGTAGTCGTTTTCTTTCTTCTTTTCTATTAACTTATAGATGTAAGCATTGCAGAAGTTTCTCTGAGGTCAGAGGTATGCGATGATATTAATCTCGCCAAACACAGGTATGTGCAGATGGATTAGCCACCCTAAGAACCCTTAGCAGAGAAAGGAGAGAAATCAGCACTGCCAATGTGGGAGCACGTGTATCCTAAAGCAGATGTGGGGTTTAGGGACTGACAACTTGTCAGATGAAACTCATCTCTGATGAAGGTGCTCCCAAGATGACGATCTTTCAGGCAGAGCGCCTTATGTTGGTCTCCCAAGAGGATCTCTCTGCATACTTATCTGCCTTTTCCAGGGTGTTTTAACTTTAATTTCCAGGATATTATTGTAACTCAGTAATCTGAAAGATATAAAACAGCGTGTGGCCAGAAAACCCATCTGTTGCGAGAAGGCAGACCCAGAGGTATCACACTGCTCCCTCCAGCACTGCACAAAGGATTCCCAGCTCTGCCACTCCCCAGGAGTTCCTTGAAAGGGCTCGTGTCAGGGAGCAAACTTGGCACGGAGGCCAAAGGGCTCAACAGCCCACATCTGCCTGAGGAAAGGCTTTGACTCACCAAAATTGGGTGGCTGCCTGCAAACCATCTGTGGGGAATGGTCTCTGAATAGTCCTTGGGGTCTGGGCCCCTGTCAGCCACCCTGGACTGGGGCCATCGTGAGAACTTTGCCATGTGTATGATCCTGCCCCGAGCCTGGTAACACTCCTGGGCACAGCTTGTTTTACCCTGTCATCTGCCTTCTCAAAGCTTCATGCCCAGTTACTGCCAACTGCTCCACCCTTGATCTCCCCAAAAGTGGCAACTTTAGTAGTTTAATTTCCTCTTTGCTGCTGGTCAGGAGACAAGTTGCAAGGTGTACTGAATATTCCCCAACAGATAGTTTCCCTGCTGTTAGCTCCACGGGTAGGAGACACATTGACAGTAACTTTCCCATTGTTTTCTTGCCATTTGTTTTGCTTCTAACAGTCTCCTGGCAAGGTTAAAGGTTAAAATCACTCATGCAAACTGAGGCTTTCCTGCTACAGATAGAAACTGGTACAGATAACTTTTTTCTTTCTTCATTCAATCATGAGTTTAAACTTGGACATTCCTTTCCTGTCCGGCAAAGTTTGTTCACAATGTTCCTGTAAGATTGTTTTTCATTGGAAAATGCAGCATGGTTGGAACCCAAGACATCAGCAAGGCTGTGAGGGCATGTGTCACCTGAAAGGCGATGCAAGGGAAAAGTCAAACCCAAAGAGAAAACTCTCACCTCTTCAAAATTAAACAATTTTGGTCTTAGCGAAACCAAATTATATAGAATGAAGTTGAAATAAAATGTTCTTTCCGTTTTTCTTAAATCTGATTTTTGAAGCCACACCAAACAAAAATATTTGAAATCCCTGTTTTGTCCTCCGGTTGCAGCTCTATTACAGTGTTCCTGCCTCTTGGGCGGCGGAGAGTGAAGGTTTGGCTGATCCTTGTATGGCAGCTGATGTGCAGAGACGCTCAGGAACAGCAGGCTGGCAATATCCTGGGCACAAGTTTGATGAATGATTTTATCATCTTATCTGTAAAGAGACTGGAGCGAAGCAAGTCTATTAGGTTTGATTTTCCAGTATAAAAAATGTTACTGTGAGAGAGTTGTCCATGTATGGCATCTGCCTCACAAAACACCCCTCACCAAAGACACACTGTGGCCACGCTCTCCTACTCCTCTCATTTTATGTGAGAATCTCTTTCTCCCTTCTCCCCCTTACACCACTCTTTTCCCTGAGGAAATCAGGATTAAGACATTTTTTTCTGTCTTCTTCGAAATATCCCAAAACCCCAGACCCAAAAGTCTTTTCCCTTCAGCAACATTGAGTACTCTGATTGCAATATGTACTTTACATGCAAATTTTAGTGATTAGGTTAAAATTAGTTTCTCCTGGAAGGTGGGCAGCAGTGTCCCCTGAAACAAAAAAAATTTCTTCGAAGCAGATCAATAGCACATGGGAAAGCATTGTTAAATTGAGTCCCTACCTTATTGTATACACTAGCAAACTTATGTGCAGAAATTTCAAGACAGAAGTATACTGGAGAGAGGGATAATAATGGGGTAAAACCAACATATGAGACAGTGGCAGCAACTGTTTTTTTAACAGATTGTGTGGAAAATAAATTAAAAACCTAAAAAATATAGAACTCAAACCATTTGGTTCTCACCCAAAGTGTGTAGTCATCAGCAGTTTTAGATCATAGCAGAGACTGTCGTTGATGTTTTCATTTTGTAACAAAAAGTTGGTGGATCTCTAGCTCTTAGGAGTCACCAAAGAAGAGATGTGAAAGTAAAAAAGATGCTAAAATAAACAAGATTTTTTTTCCCCCCCAGAAGGCAGTTCTAGCACACTTTTGCAAAACCACAAGCTGCAGCCAAAAATACAGGAGATTTTGTGCTACCTTAGATGAGATCAGTGCATGCTGGAGACGCAGAACACTAAATAAGACACTGACAACTCACTTGGCTTCCTTACATAATGGCAGACGAAACTGGGTGAATCAGGCATCAAGCTGGTAGGCTCTTTTCTGTTCTCAGCTCTGCTCATAACTGGCCTCACGGCTTTTGGCAAGTTCTTCATGTCACAAGTTTCATCTGAAGACTGGCTAGGACCAACGTTTTAAAACATAAGGGCTAAGAGTTATGTGTTTAATTTTAAGTGATATTAAATCTGTGGCATCCGAGAAACAGAGTAGCTCTGAACATTGGATTCTTTATTCAGAAGTTTGAGTATGGATTTACACAATGAGCTGACACTCAGTGATGCGGAAGTGCATACCTCTGTCTTCCTATCTGCAAAACAGGGAGAACGTATGAAATGACCACTGCTGTGCAGCACACACTGTAGAAGCAAATACCTTACCTAATCCTTCTATGGGCTACAAACAAGCTATATGATATTGTTGCCTGGAATAACTGGACTTTCCTGCCTGGGAGTCTTTCCCATCCCTGTATTCTTCAACCAGTCTGAACAGCCTGATGTTGCCCACCAGAAAAATCCCGCAGTCCTGCATCCTTTGTTTTGGACAAGTCCTCCTCCTCGCATGGTGCAATGAATCAAGATGGGCACACATATGGAACTCAGACGAATGTGTCCCATTTCATATGCTCCACTGAAGCATATGGTGGACAAGGTACTACAACCCACAAAATCCAGCAAGTCTCCAAAATCTTGTGAAGAAAGAGTTCTCCTTGGGACTGATTCACCCTACACTTGAGAAATTCAGTTACAGCAAGGTTTTCTGAAAAACCTTCCTTACCTGCCACATGATTTGCTCTTACAGACATATGCAAATGTATATTTAGCTTAGCTTTTGTAGAATTAGCCTGTCCAATGCTCTTTTTCCACTCTGTGTCAATGCAAGATGGGCAGAGGACAGTAATTTTTCCCTGTTTTAGGCAGGGTGACAGGAAAGGAGGCAGGGGGTTCTCCAGAAGCCACTCTGCAAAGTGAAGTATCTAGTATGAAAGACAGATCACGAATGCTCCAACAAAAAATATTTTCATCAGAATCCAGGAGACATCTCGTGATCTGTTGATTTATGTGATTTCTAGCCGTTTGTCAGGTTCTTGTTCAAGGTGCTGCTCTGGTAAATTTTTTTCTTATTTATAGGAGTGAAACATGAGAAACTGAGAACAGTATTTGTGATACAGCTTCAGAGATCTGGGAAAGCTTTACAAAAATAGTAGTTGTGAGCAGCTAAATAGCACAAATGACACTAGGAAGAAAAGTAGCAAAATACCTGCCTTGGATAAGCTTAGCAAGTACAAGGAAAAGTTGAATGTCTTCAGATCTGGTTGCAGTGGCATGATGAACTCCAGCTTAAGGTGCTCAGGGGACTGGCTGAGTCACTAGCATTATCCCTGGGGACCACTGAGTGATGGGCAAGGAACCAGACAGCCCAAAATGATGCAACTTTTGAAGAGGGGGAAAAGGGGAGGAGAGACAGGTCCGCTTGATTTCAGCATCTGTGAAAAACACCGTAATGCAAGGTTTATAAAGGGCGGGGTGGGTGTGGGGGTGGGAGGTGATTCAAGAAAGAACAGACCCCTTCACCTCCCTGCTGACCTGATTACCCCCACCGCTGCTGCATGCAGGGCTGGGGCCCCACTGGTCCAGCCTGTATCACCGCTGGTGAAACACCAGTTTGCAGGGGAGCCCGACCCTGCCAACTCCATGAAACGACTGAGCCACTCGATTCACCTCCTGGATGCAGGCTGGGGATGCTTTCTGTTTGTGGAGGAGAAGGAGAGGGCGAGGAAGTGAGTTATTCTCACGTTCCCTGCTCCTCAAGTTGCACCGTGCTGTTGCCTCACTCTTCACCTGCTCCCAAACCCGGGTCAGCCCCCGGAGGGCAGAGTGGCAGAGGGTGCAGCCAGGAATCATAGAATCATAGAATGGTTCGTGTTGGAAGGGACCTTAAAGATCATCTAGTTCCAACCCCACCCTGTGATGGACAGGGCCACCTTACACTAGACCAGGTTGCTCAAGGTCCTTCACTTGCTCTTTTTTTAATTCCCCTTATCCACCAATATTTCACCTCAAAATGCCAAAATGCCACCTCAATCACAGCGAGTGATCACACGCAGCTATGGGGCTCTGACCAAATCCCCATATGAATACCTATCAGGCAGCAGTGAGTGTCCTATGCTCAGGAAGGGCGAGGGGTGGCTGTGCTGGGACAGTTCCATGGCTCTACCCCTCACCAGGGACTTCAAGGTGAGCGACGGGGCCCTGGACTCTCTCTGGTCCTCAGCGCTGTCTGAAATGACATTGGGGAGGGCTGTGGAGAGAAGCCCTAAGTGTGAGTAAACAGCTCAGATGATAACCTGATACTGGAAACGAACAAACCATTTGTAATGAATAATGTATTGATGATTTTCATCTCTTTCTGATTACAAACTGTCCATGAACAAGTCACTGTTTATCAAATATTCACTTTTCAAAACACCAAATTACTGTGAATAATTCATGAGGTACAACTTGTTCCTGTGTTACTTGTTTTAAATATTTAATACTCAAAATATGAGTTGTTTTGATTGAACACATATGCCATGTGATGCAGCTCTGTGATGCCCGTGCATGATCCCATGCCCGTGAGCCAGGCGTGGGGCAGGGATGCTGACAGCGCTGCACTCGGGGAGATTTCTGCAGGATTTCCTCTCCAGAGTGTCCTCTGGCGTGGCGGTTTTCCTGCAAGTACCCAGTGAAAAACATGGAGGGGATGGAAACACACCACACGTAGACAGGACCAAGTCACAGCAGAATTATTACAGGCTTGCCTCCATGTACAAGTTTGGGACACAATTAGTGTTTTATTGACAGGGTCTGTTCTGAGAACGTTCAAAAACTTCTTCAATGCAAGGTAATTGCATTGCATTCCCTGCAACTTGAGGAGCAGGGAACGTGAGAATAACTCACTTCCTCGCCCTCTCCTTCTCCTCCACAAACAGAAAGCATCCCCAGCCTGCATCCAGGAGGTGAATCGAGTGGCTCAGTCGTTTCATGGAGTTGGCAGGGTCGGGCTCCCCTGCAAACTGGTGTTTCACCAGCGGTGATACAGGCTGGACCAGTGGGGCCCCAGCCCTGCATGCAGCAGCGGTGGGGGTAATCAGGTCAGCAGGGAGGTGAAGGGGTCTGTTCCTTCTCCCATTTGGTTATTATCCATAACACAGAACTTGCTGGAATTTTTGAAAGAACCTTTGGTTGGAAATGCACCATTTTTTTCTTGATCCATTTTCAGTGGCAATATGAAAAAAGAGAGAATCGTGAAAGGGAGAGAGATATTAGAATAGATAAGATCTGATATTCAAGTTCCTTTTTCCACTATTAGTCCAAGTTTTTGCAAAGGTTTTTGATAGACCTGAACTAAAAAAAAGAAAACCCTTCCAAAATAGCAAAGTGGAAATAAACATGGAAATAAACACGGTAATTTTCTACAAATATATTCAGCACTTTTTGATCAACATGCTATCTCTGCCAAAGCAAGGTTCAAAATGATACTTACAGTACACGGAAGAAAACCCAAGAAGTCATGTCATGATACCAGTCATAGCATCCTCAAGTTTTGCTCCTTTTGTGTTGGGAAATTACTTCATCTCCATTGATCTCTACCTCTACTCTGCCTGTTTCTAAACCGTGACCAAATATTGTCTTTTCCTCTACAATTATTCAGACTTCCCAGTAGGCTTTTGCAATGGATGGTAGCAAGATTTCTGGAAACCCAAATACATTTAATTTATCAGCTCTTTATCTGATCTCATCCCTATATGAAGTTGTGCTATTGTGACTAAAGGTATAATTTTATGTTGCATAAAACTGCATTAGCTTAACTTAGCTGATATAAAGTTACACCATTTGTCGCTCATGAATATGTAGACACCGATTGCTTATCTTGGTCCATCTTGCACTAGTGATTTTACAGGTACAAGTTAAATGCATAGAACACATTTGAAGATTTTCTTAACAAAATAAACATACAGAAGTTGCATCAATTTAACTGAGAACAGACTCTGTGTGATGCTGTATATAAGCCCTATGGGATTGGTAGTAATGTTTCTCCTAAGAGAAGGTGCAAGGAGTACAGATCTTGGAGAAGGAGCTAGTAGGTATGTCACCTCTGCAGCAGTGGCAGAAGAGCTGGGAGCACAGCCCGAGACGGGGGTAGCGGGCTGCTCTTCCACCTTCGCCTTCTGGAGGCTCCCATGTGCTCCCAGTCCTCAGCACAACTCTGGTCCCAGAGTAGAAAATTACCGTGTTTATTTCCATGTTTATTTCCACTTTGCTATTTTGGAAGGGTTTTCTTTTTTTTAGTTCAGGTCTATCAAAAACTCTTGGAGATTGCCTCAGCCGCGGATTTCTTTTTAAGGAACAGGCATTACATACAGAGATGCTCTCAGCAACAACTTAGAATATTAGGCGGGGCATGCAATACCTGCGACATAATGATAATCTGGTAGCTGCCAGCAAATTAATTAAAATAGACTGATAAATGCACCCATGTTGAGAAGTTTATGAGTGCTTCGACCCCAAAGACCGATAGGAAAGAAAGGTACCAATTCAGAAATAATGATGCAGTAGCTGTTCCCTTTCTGAATTAATATTCTCTGTCAGAGGCCGTACAGAGGCTGCTCTACCGTTCTTTGGTACCAGCATATGCGCCAGAAGAATGTGGTTGGTGATGAATAGTATTTGTCCTTGGTACAGGATTTGAACAGGAATAGATACAGAAAGGGATGTGAGGCAGGGTGTATTCAGAGGATGATGACTGCGAATTTTTAGGACTGAATGTTAGAAAATGCATTATATGGAAAAATAGGCAGTCGTCTTAGATTTGTCAGGTATGCAGGCAGTTTTTTCCATACTGATGTTTTACAGAAAGACGGGGAGACATATTTAAGAACTGTCTCTGTCTTTCCCAAGTCACCGTATGTTTTCTGTTTCTCTCTCTTAGGTCCTATGGGGCAAAGAATAGCTTTGCCTGCTCAGCCCTCTGTCATTGTTAAACAAACCTTATGAGGACAGCACCAATAATACACAGAAAGAGCTTTCATCTTAGTGAGATCAGAATTGAAATTAAACCATTCACATAAATAAAAAGAGTACTAGCTGTCTTAAAATCAAAAACATATTTATCAGGTCCACAATTGATAAATGCTTCCAGACTTCCATGCTTTAAATGTAAGTCCTCGTCTAGCACCTACGGGTGTTGGGGATCTCATATGGGCACTCAGCTGACAACCTCAGCAGCTAACGATGTTATGAGTTCTTTGGCTGTTTGCTGTCACTCCCTGCTGAGCAACACACCTTGTGTAGAAGGGCTGGCAGAAAGAAACGTGTGATTTAATGCAGCTCTTTCAGCAGGTTAGGTGAACAGAGAGTCATGCCCTGGAGCAGCCAAGGTTGGAGGACACACTCTTCCCTACCCACTCTGCTACTGAGAAGCTAGCTTCCAGCGAAACAGACAAAAAGACAACTGCGGTAGTAACTTCCTAGACCTCTGAAGTAATATTTTCCAGAGCCTGTCTTTCAGAGTCTTAATACTGTAGATTAATTTCCTAGGTGCCTTTGTTAGAGGATAATGAACCATTATTTATGTCAAGATTATGTGATTTCAAAAGTCAAAGAGATCACCAGAAAACTGAAAAGGTTATATTTTATTTGCACAATTGGTACAATAAAATAGTAAAATTATAATTTATTTGCCATTTTGATGACAATATTTTTTGAATGTGGCATGGTATAATGATGACTGTATATTGCATATAATCTGCCATGTAGCACAGAAAGGCAGTCTATTCAGGGGTGGACTGGAGCTGGCATTCTGTATGAGCATTTTAGACAGAAATATTATAATATGCCTAATCTTATCTAATTATAACCACTTCTCACATTTCTTTTTGTATTAGTGGCATCATTGTGTGACATTTCAGCAAGGAAAAAGACTATAAGGTTAAGCTGAGCAGTTCTTATCTTTTTGAGTAGCCAATGACATCTATGATGTGACATCAGGAGCAATTATTATGCTATTTATTTATTTATTTATTCAGCAGCTCCGTGAAGAGCCTATTGGATGCTCTGTTGGATAGCTCATCTTCTCATTTGTAAAGTAGCTGAAATTTGGCTGGACATACACGTCTGCTTTAAAACACTTGGAATGGAGGAAAGGCACAAGAGAGACAATTTCCTCTTTGAGTTTTGACATAGAAAGCTCAGAAATTAATTTTTAAAAAAAACAACAACAACAACAACAACAAAAAATGTGTGGCAATAGTTCAGGACTCCTCAATGGATGGATAGCATGGAGAAAGAAAATAAACAGAGAAGGGCGTGAGCACTTGTCAGAGAGACATTATTGTCTGAAAGGTCTGAATTTGTACTGTTGGATGAGGATGTTGAGAAACAACGGAGCAGCTTGTGAAACTTTGATTTACATCAAAGTATCAAATTCCAAACTTCTCCTAGAATAGTACTTGTTGTCAGCTACAGGGTGGATTTTGAAATGGATTAATATCTCTATAAAATTGTTATGGAGACAAACACTACCAGGGATGTATCACTGCTGTGTAATTGACCTCCCAGATGTAGATTAAGAAGAAAATGCAACAACTAATGGCACAGCTTACTTATTCTTGGACATGATAGCTGACAAATGTCTTTCCAAATGACCACAGGACCTACTAGAGATGGTACTGTGTCAGACATGGGTTTGGTAGGTCCTCAGAAAAGTATAGAACAATCGATCACAGAAGACAAACTCGGACTGACTGAACATGAGAAGATTTATTTTAAATAAAATGGAGAGTTAAACAAAAATAGGTCTAGAACATTGTTTAATTTGAAAAGAAAAACTGAAAAATAAACTAAACAAGTTGTTGATAAGGTCTGAAGAGCTGAAGTAATTGAACGTGTGGAATCCAGGACTATTCTTAAGTAAAAGATGCAAAAACTCTTGGAACTGAGAAAAGATAAAAAAATCTTTTCTGGAAAGACATTTTCAAAAAGTTATTAGGAGTAAGAAAAGAACACCCAAAACAGGAAAAAACCTACTAAGAAAAACACTTCTTGGAGCTAAAAATTCAGGTTTAGTTACGCCTTACGAAGAAAATTAGGAGCAAACTATGAAAAGTGAATTGGTCATATAAATAACACGGGAAAAAGGGTGGGATAGTGAGCTTGCTTTGTGAGATGAGGGAAGTATGGCTTCAAATTTAGTTTCATGTGGTTTCCATAGAAAGAAGATGTTAAACAGCGAGGAAAGAACAGGATGGCTAATGGAAATGAAGATTTGGGAACAGAGCTCACCACAGCTGGGATTGAAATAAAACTTAAATAACTTAATGTATTCAAGCCAAAGGAGCGTGGGGGTGTGCATTCAATTGCCACATAAAGCAGTAAAAGACCTGGCACGTGAAATTTCAGGTCCAGGAGCAAGGACTTTTTTATAAATCTTTCTAGTTAAAGTAATGCTGCATGACTGCAGAACAGCTTACATAGACTCTGTATTTGAGGACAGAAGAAAAAGGACTTGAATTATAAGACTGTTAAACTCACTTCAGCATTATGACAGGCTTTAGACAAAAGACAGTGCAACATGAACTTTGGAAAGGTGAATCACAACAGGGCAACTTATTATCCTGTTTTACTAAAGTATTAGATTTTTCTAAAAAGAAGCTTGATTAAATCTAAACTTCATCTCAGTAAAACGTATTATTTACCTATTTTTTAATATTGTGCCACATGAGAAACTATTAGTTAGAATGGTGAAAATAGGAGTGAGACAAATTTTAAGATATCTATTAAACTATCCAAAAGAGAGATAAAACAACATATTTCTATGAAAGAAAGCTACAGGCACAGTGATCTACCAATGCAGCCTCTTATCAATACATTTCAGAGCAGATATTAATTCATTCTCTCACCGTGACACAGAAAGCAGGGCTGTGGAACAAATGTCAATCATAGTATCATAGAGGAAAAAATCTGAAAGAAACTGAGATTGAGACTACAAAACAGGATTAAATTTAACCATCCAAATGCAAGATCAGGAACTTGGAAATAATACAAATTTCTGCTAAAAACTGGGAGCTCATCAGCTGGAAACGGTGTAACAGGAGAAAGATTTAGATACCCTGATGTCTCTGTGGATGACAGGTATCAACTGTCCCACTGCTACTATGTTTCTACTGCTACTGTGTGACCCCACAAGAAAAGCAAATACAAACAAAGGATGTAAAAGGAACAGCAATGCCACCAGACAAGGTTTTGGGTAGGCAACATCCACACACATTACCGGCTGCTTTGTTCCAATGAACACAAGTTAAAACAGAAAAAGATATGAGAAAAGACAACAGGCAGTGCTAGGGGATGGGAGACCCTTGGAGGAGTGAAACTTGTCTAGTTCAGTAAATAGAGCCTAAAATGGACTAGAGCTGCCCCTTACAAGTACCAGGAAAGGAGAGTTGATATTTAAGCTAAGTGATGTGTTAGAAGGAGAGCAAAGGACATCACATAGCCATAAATACCCACAGGTTGAAAATCAAAAGGAGGTTTCTAGCCATCTGAGAAGTGACCTTCTACAACAAACTTCTAGTGGAAATACTGAGAGCAAGAGATCTAACAGGTTCTAGGATGGATCAGGGTAAAGTCATGAAAGGGGTGGTATGAGATATGTTTGTGAGGCCACAGGACTAGATTCAGGGCCCTAGGGTGTGCTGCACATCCTCCCGTCTTCCGTCATGAAGGAGACGGAGAAGCAGAGCGCGGAGCGAGGCCCTGCCAGATGCCCATGCTGTGAGCTCCCCATGACCTGACGCACCCACATTCAGCAGGTGGCAACTTCTACAGAGTGCAACACGCTAATACAAGGAATTTCCAATTTGCAGTTAGAATTAATTTCATAGTGGAGTTACAGAGCACATTGCAAAGGCTGATTCAGTGTCAGTAATGTTTTTTTCATATTTTTACCTTCCCAGAGTCCCTGACGATCTTTTGTGATTGTGTTCACACATCCATGCATACAAACATACAAAAACTACAGTTTTCTGCACTGGAAAAATGAAACTGCTTCAACTAAAATACAGTTCGGTGTAGATGAAAACTTGACAGCAATTGATACCAGCCCTTTGATGCTTTCCTGTTTAAAGCCCAGGGCATCCTGACCTGGCCCTCTAACGTGTTCAGTCCCTGTCAGCCAGTGTGGCTCCCCCGTTGCGGTGCTGCAGCTCTGGTGTACAGCCCCGGCACCAGGCTCTGTGCCTCCTCCAGCCCAGGATGGGGACCGTGGCAGCTCAGGAGATGGGTAGCGTCTCTGTCACAGCTGAAGTACAGCTGGGGTTGGAAGTGATGCCTGCACACGGTGACAACAAACACAATGATCTGTGCGCTCCATGGTGAGAAGCACCAACTGTCCCACCTTCGGTGACACATCAGTAGAGGTGGAGGGTTAAGCAGATGTGGAGATTGAACCACCAGTCGCCAGAGGTGTTCCAGATCACTGCTTGGAGCTGCGATTGCAGAGGTTGCCTTGTGCCCGCTCTGCTGCTAACACAGGTATCTCCAGCTCCACGTTCAGCACCTTCCCTTGATTCACTTAAATAATTAAACACCGTGTTAGCGCACACAGCATGCAGCGAGAATGACTGCACCACCCCCTTTCCACATACACAAAACTTTCATTCCTCTTCTGACAGGGAAGTTTCTTGTCATCTAGTTTGATGTAGTTAGATCGACGTATCTTGTTAAACCTTACCTAGCGGCTGACACTAAATTGGAATGTACTAAAGAGATAATGGCTAGCAATACTGTTTCCTCGATTTGCACAATGACTTATTTAAAAACAGAATAAATATTAACTGATTCTGCAAACATGCAACTTTCAATTGCCAGAGCATTTCTGTCCTTTAATTCTTCAAAGAAAAAAATTGTCATTTGCATAATGCTTCTGAGTGGGGGAAAAGCACAGTTTCAATTTTCATATGTCGTAGCATTGTAGGGAAAGATCTCATTTTTTGTCGTGTTGTATCCTGTCCCAGAACCAATAAATATTTTAAGCATTTAATGCATTTATCAACTCTGCTGTATAAAAAGTACAGAAGAACCTATGCAGTGGTGTCAAAGACATCTCATGTATCAAGGGAGTCTGAGCAATCTCTTGTCTGCTTGTCCACCTTGAAATTTAACTTTACATCATATCCATCAACTCAGCGAGAAGTAACAACAGTTCCCTGCTCTCCAAGGTAACCGTGCACTGGTATTGCTGGCAGGAATGCAATTCTTTCAGCAGTTAGGCGCTGTACATTTCGCCGCCCTGTGAAATTTCACAGGTTACTCTTACCAAGAAAATATGAGAAAATTATTAAAGATGCAATATCTCATTTAATGATCCAAACTCACCTTCAGTTAAATTGGTCCAGACAATTTGGTCCAGGCAAATTTAGTCCTTACAAATAATGACTTGTGTTTATAAATATAAAAGAAATTACTCCAGTCATTTTCTTTTCTTTACAGTTAATATTTTTAAAAGAGAGTAAGAAAGTCAGTATGAAATTACATAGGACTAAGCTATCTAATTTATGAATCCAACTGAAAAATACCATTCTGAATTTGTACAATGGAAATTCTTGTATTTAAAAAAAAATAATAAAACCAGTCTTATTATTTTTCTGTATGTATAGAGAAAGCAAGCATATGTACACACTCACAGACATGGACACACATGACACAGAATTTAGTATTGTGTTAATTAAATCCACTAGTATCACCAAGATGGGAGGCATCACCGATACAGATGAGGATCACAATGTTGTCTCAGAAGCACTAGATCATCTTGGGGATGAATGCAGTACAATTAGGATTAAATTTACAGTCAGAATGAAGGTCATCTGCTGAGATACCAATGACAGCAACTTTGGCCAGAAAACATAAGGTCATGTTGACTTGGAACAAAACATGAGAGAAAAAGAAAGGTCCTTTGGTATCAGAAAAGCAGGGTTTGAATCTGAACCACCAGCAAGGTGCATGTTTTTGTGAAATGTGGCAGAAAGGAAGTCAATGTCTTTAGCAGAGCAAATGAAGGCTAAGGGAGACTGTCACCTATGTTTGCAAATGTGGGGATAGGGAAATGCTATTTAAGCAAAGGGACAATGCTGGGGCAAGAACGTATGTATATAAGATTAATAGGAATAGATGTAAGATGGAAATAAGACGGAGCCTTCCCCAGGAGCGAAAGGTGGTTAAACAACCTTCTCATAAGAATAATGGGGGCAAGAAAGCAAATATTTCAAGATGGAGCTATTATACAGAAAGATCAACCACACTACAATTCAGCAAATTACGCAACATTGACAACCACTATTCAAGAGAGATCTGAGACTGGTATAACAAAGGTATTGTACATGAGAAAAGAAGCCGTAAAGATCTGCGAGTAAAACGATACGACTGTTTATTGTTCTAACCTGAGGAAGGTTACTCAGAGGTTTAATCTTGAGTTTTAATTTGAAAAAGATTGTTGGGACTTTCTCATTATTAGATCCTCTTCTATTGAGTAACCTCTGTAATGTCTATTGGTGTCTTTCAGGGGCTGATTTTTTTATTAATAGCAATGTTTTACTTTTCTAGCTTCCAGTCAGTCTTCTGTCCAGATGGAACAGGAGAACTGGGAACTGAAAAATCAGCATCTAAGCTGTACTATTTTTAATTATTATTTTTAAGATCAACCTGTGAGTAGCTTTTCATATTGTACATATCAGATATTAAAACCAGATTTCATTAATTCTAGTCCTCCACTTTTCCTAGGAGTATATCTAATGACAGTTCCACTCTTAGGAACTGATTTCATGACTTTGTACATCCTACCTGTCTCAGACCCATTTTGTCCTTTTTTCTCTCTTCCCTTTTCTATTGGATCTAGCATAACTTTCTTGTTGCTTGTAGCAATCCCCCACTTCAGGCTATCTAATTCAACACAGGCTCAAAAACCTTGAACTCTTCCATAGCCATGTTTTTGGCTCTGAAGTTCAAGGTTTTGAAAGGGACTCCAGATTGGTGAAGGTCCTTCAAGATACCCTTGCTGTCCTGGCAACCCACAAAGTTCATAGAGGGATCAATTGCAATGCAAAATGTCTCTGCAGAGTCCCCAAGAGCAGGATGGAGAGGTAACAGGATGGAAATCTCCCACTCTCGCACACAGAAGGAGAAGCTGAGCCCACTGTCTGATTTGCAAAGCCACCAACGTGCCCTCTCATGCAGTTGGGGAGCTTGGCAGACGTTCATTATGGCATAACGATCCTGCAAAGCGCTGCTTGATTCTTCCTCACTGCTGTGTTTTTCTGTGCTTCTTTCTTCTCTGTGGAATCACGTGCTTTGATTTATTTAATAGCAGGAATCACGAATATGTACTTATTTAACCTAGGCTTAGCCCAGACTCTGCAATGATTACCAAACTCTTAAATGAACCCGGCAAAGGCCTTTGGGAGCTGTGTCCTGTCAAGCTTGACCTCTACCTGCACAGCAACCTGCCCTAGCCCACCTTCAGTTTTCACAAAATAAAAACCCAGTAGGGGATAGTAAGAAGAGGCAAGAGAAAAAGAAAGGGGAGGACCTAAATGAGAATATGGTAAAACTGACTTACCTCAGAAGAAATGTAACAGTAGTACAGGCTGTTGAGTAGTTTCTACAGAGACCACTGTCATTGGCTTTTAATTTTAATCTGTCACATACTTTTGCTTTTTATGTCCTGAGGCTCTGCAGCTAGAAAGTGTGATTTTGTTGCAAATATTCATCAGAGGTTGGTGAAAAGAACATCGTACTAATTAGCTTTACTGGGTCATGTTACATAGTAAAACCCAGGTCACTGGGGACAAAAAACCCTGAAATGTGAACTTTATTTACCTGAATAGGGACTAACCTTGTAGATGGTAAAATTAGTGTTTAATATCCTATCTCAAAGCTATTTAGGTGTGCAACTGCTCTTTGCATGTCGTCACTGAGAATTCGTGACAATGTACTTCAGATTATCAGGCCATGGTGCTTTTTTTGTCCCCTGAAGTATCACTTGATTTATTTCTCAGGCACAAGAATGAACAGTGACCATCTTCTCCACATCTCCTCAGCTCAGGAGCATACCTACCCCTTCGTCCTGATGTGCTTGCTACTGCCTGAGACGTCTCCCGTCATCTCTGCTCTCTGTTAGGAAATGCACGGGAAGAAAGAGAAACTGGGTGCTAAGGAGGGGTGGCTTTGCTTTCCCAATCAAATGACTACATTTTTGTTGTTTTTATATGATTTATATGCCTTGTTTAAGGTGCACATAGGTAGAACAACAGCGAGGTCCTTGTTAAAGGAAACTGGAAATACAACATCATGAAAATATCCCAGGGGAAGAAGAAAGCTTTAGGAGCGAATGCAGTGAACTGCTGCCTGCCAGCCTGTTTCAACCCTTCCAGCCTGTGGATATCAAACAGTAGAAGGGCTGGAGCTCAAAAATCCCCCATGTCCTCTGGGAGACCCTCAGCCTGCGCGTCGGAGGGGCTCCCACGGCTGGCGGCGGCTCCCTGTCCCTCTCAGCCTGACAACGGGCTGCGGCTTTCAGCGCCGCTTCATTAGCAATATCCTCATTACCCACACACAAACTTGACACTTCCATCCTCCTCGCCCCCGTGGCAGGGAGGTTTTCTTGTGGGATGCGACGCTCCTCGTCTCCGCTCCCTGCTCGGCAGGGATGGGAGGGAAGAGGGTGGGATTGGGGCTCCCCGTGAGACCCTTGGGGACAGCAGGGTCCCACGGCGCTGCACCCCTCTCCGCCGGGCAGAGCCCCCGGCACGGCCTCCCAGCCGGCTCCGGCGGTGTCAAGCCGCTTCATGCAAAGTCATCGTAATCCCCAGGTAAACTCTGGTTTCCTCTTTATCAGGTTCAGCTGGAAAACAAAACAATTAATTAAAAAAGCAAAACACAGGGCCTAAGCGTTATTTATGCCCCTAATTATCTCATTCTAGTGGGCATTTTAGTCCCTGTCTGGTCAGAACATTAATTATCTTCATAAATACAGCAAAACTTAAATAATAAGCACCCAGGGCTACAGAAGCACTGCAATGATCAAGCTTAAATGAACATATAAATTTTATTAATGGATGCTTTATACAACTCCATATATTATAAATAAAAAAAAAAAAAACCTATATTCATCCTCTAAGGTTGCAATGAAAAAGCTTTAACATTATTGAGGATAATTTTTATTAAGTTTAAAACTCCTTTTTTGCAGTAATGAGACTGTTATGGGGATAATTTAATCTGGTTTGTCATGAGGCACCTCAGCTTGTTAAATAAGTTAATAAATGACTATGCATTAATCAAAGTGACAAAGCTATGAAGAACTGAGGATGGGAGACAATTCTGGTGATAGTATTAATTAGTATTTAATTAGAAACTTAGGGGCAATAAATAAAAAAATCATGGGAGAGGTGTTTATGCAAATTGCTTTGAAAGTGTGTTGGAGTTGTATTTGTTTTAAGAAACCCATCTTTCCTTCCTTCCACCCTTCCTTCCTTTCTCTCTTTAATTTCTTTCCACACTGCACATAGCAGAGTTGCAGTGACATCACATGGATAGAAATGAGCTTATATTAGTTTTAATTTTTCCAGTTATGGGGCTCTGCACTTGAATTGTGCTTTTCGCCCTCTGTCTCAAATGGAAGGGTTTTTTGGGATTCCTGATTTCTAGACAAGCAGAAAGAAAGAAAAACCCAAAGAGAGAAAAGGGAGGGGATTTCTGTTTCTGCTGTTTTGCTCAACATGTGCGTCACCTTTCTCCAAGGAAGAACTGATGTCACAATGATGCCACTGCAATTCTCTGTACGCAGCAACATCTTCTGTTCACAAGCGGGAGCCTCGTTTGTTATCTCACATTACAGAACAGAAGCAGCATTTATAATTATGGTCCTTTTGTTGTTTCTCCCCACAAGGTGCCCATCTCGAAACGGACAATTCCTGCCAGCAAAAGAGATAATATATCACTCTGTTACGTATTTCAGGCTGTTTTCCTGAGGAGCAGACTTTATTATTTGTTGCATTTACAAAAGAAGGTTACCCGCAGTAAAACTGCTTTTTCTATTCACCAGTCTATCTCTGTCATGGCTTATTTATGTGTGAACACGACTGACTGAAGCCAACATTATCCACAACTGACAAGTGCCAGACCTACAGTTCAATCAGCCCCTTCCTTAAGATAATGCCAAGGGCCAGCTGTTTGAAGTAGTGGGACAATAAAGTGGAGAGAGACAATCAGGGTCAAATTGATCCAATTCCCTGTGTATAAAAGGGATTCTGCCTAATAACACACGGCTCCTTTTGCTCTCCAAACACATTAGACCTTAAACAGGGACCTGGCCTTCAAGGAAATGTGTGACTGACATGAAAATGCTGAAGATTTAAGGTGGTTTCTTTAGCCGTTTACTTCCAAGGCCTTTCATTAAGAGTACAGTGTAAACCCAAGATAAAATGCACCTGGTACGCGGCGTTTTTTGGTTATTTTTAGTGGGATGTTTAGACCGAAGATCCCAGTGATGACACAGAGTTCATTCTCCTTTCCCTTTCGTTTTATGTTTGTTTAACAAATCATTTGCATCTGTTAATAAAATTAAACCTGAGAAATGAATGAGAGGCAGCTCCTTCCAGTGACACTCCCAATTCCCATTGCCAATATAGCGAACTGAGTTCCTGAATACATTTCTTTATATTAAGTCTCCACAGAACACAGCAGTTAACACAAATATACCTTCAAAATTACCAGCTGCTTCTGCGCTGCAATACTTATCGGGTCTCGAATTTAATAAGATATTTTACTGAACTTCCAGAAGATAAAGAGCTAAGCAGTAGTCACTAAAGGCTCAAGAGAAATTTTGGTACCTTCAAGCATTAAGATACCAAACTTTCACATATTTCCCTTCCTCCATCCCTTAATTAATAAGCCCCTGGAGTTGCATGCTAACATCTATCTTCTTTTTTTTTTCATGGATGGAGACAGATCTACATATTTCAGTAATCAGAGAGGGCTTTTTTTACCTCTGTCTCTCATTTGCCAGCTACTACCTACTTAGCATGTTGAATGACCCACAAAACCAGATTTATTACCTTCCACTTCCAGTACAAACCCAAAAGTAAGAAACCAATTCTGCTGTGTGGACCATGAGCTGTACGTTGGTTTGTTCTGTGGTAATTCTAGTATTTTTAAAATTTTCTGTTGAATCCAGTAAAGAGGGTAACATTTTGAGCACTAGCTTTTTTTTCTGCAGGTGCTGGTGTGCCTGGGGGTCTTGCAGCCCTGGCTGGTCCCCCCTGGGCAGGATGACCGCAGAGCTTGGAGATCTGCAAGCGCCTTACACGGTTCTCATCTTCTTCAATTCCCACCTTTCCCCAAGAGTGAATACAGAGTCCAGAGTGCTCTGGAGGAACAAAAAACAAGTGGGAAGAAGAAAAGAGCTGGGCTCCCTAGCTCTCTTTTCAGGCCGGTCTTGGCACGCCTCCACACATTCTGAGTAAAACCCTGATTTGTCTGCAATATGGCCAAATAGAGTTTAATACAGCGTGGGCAACAGAAATGAGACCAAATGAGGATTTGCTGCACTTTACTGAGCCCCAAAAGCCCCTGAGGGTGTTGGGTTGCAACCGACAGGAGTAGGTGTGCTTCAGTGGTCAGGGTTCTTTGCAGATGTGGCATTTTTGAAATTTTCCTCACTCTTTTATGGACTTTTGTGTAAGTTTGCATGCTCAATGAGTGTGCTTCCTTTAAAGAATATGGCGCTACTGTGTGTTTCTCAGTGGACAAGGATTTAACCTCTCTCATATTCTTACTCATTTAATGAAAGGGTTTGTATATCATAAGTAATTCACAGTAAGACATGGGGCTTGGTCCTGCAGCTCTGTAGGTAGCGAGAAAATTTCTGCCTCCTGGGCTCAGTCTGGGTCTCTCCATCACACCAAACACCAGAGCGTGCAGCCCTCCGGGAGGAAGCACGTTGATCATGGTCACCACTGCTGATGGGTAGCCAGAAAGCTGGCGTGACTGTGTTTGGACACATAAAGGTTCCTGTGGTGGGTTACACCAACAGGGAGGACAACTGCACTACTCTGAACAATGTCTGGAGAAAACCATTTCTCTCTGTTGGTGAAGGATGGAAACCTCAAGAACTCAGGCTAGCCCTTACAAACTGCACCCAGTCAATAGTGTTTGGTGAAAAACTTAAATAATAATTAGGATAGAAATTCTATCTATGCAGGTGAAAAACATTAACTATTGCAAACACTATCTAAAGGATTTTTCAATGTCATCAGCAGAGACCAATATATCGGAAAAATGCATTTGCACAATTTGTTTTGATAGTAAAGCAGCTAAACTTTCCTATAAAGCAGCATAAGCTCTGAGGATTACACAGAAGACACCACATAAACACAACACAATTCTTGCAACTTTTAGCAAATCTCATATCTTGTACATTGTCTTTATGGTGCTCTCAGTTAGAGAGGCTCCATGATTTAGGACCATGCATAAGCACCACAGTTTTGGGGGGGTCTGTATTTCTGAGTAGTAGATCCTCAGACTGCTCTTCTCTTAGGAAGAACAATGATTGCCCAGGTAGCATTTCACTGCACCATTAGTAGGTCTTCTCAAATTAGCTGCAAGAATTAAGTGCTTAACAAACCTAGCCCTATTTCATTTTCTATGAAGCACTCATGATCAAACTGTGAGTTCACAGCCTATATCTTTCAAACAACACAGGGAAAAGAAGAAAAATCAAATCAGAGCACTAAGTGGTCTTTAGGATATTACTTGGGCAGTTTGCAGCAGGCATTATACGATACAGTTGCCTTCAAAAGGAGAGAACTGGACATGACTGCACAGCAAGTACCTCCCAATCCTATGTGCCTATGAATTTATGTTATCAGAACAGCTATAATTATAATACTAGAAAAATTTATACAGACAAAGAAATTACACCTTTCCTGAGTCTTATGTATCTGCACTGATGTCTAATCAAAAAATTCTAATTATCTCTCCAGTTCCAGAAAACATTTCAGTATACACTGTAAAATAGTATTGGGGAGCAAACACCTCAGGTACGAGGCATGTAATTGCATATGAAAGTGCGTGCTCTTCCTTTTCATTTGTTAGTGCCTCCTTTGATGTGTTTAAAGTTTGATTTTCATGGGCATGGGAGGATGAAAGCAGAATCTGGAACGCTCCAAAAAAGGCTAAAGCATGAAGCAAGCAGTCTCTCAGGTCCTGCACTTTTGTTCAGGTAAGTGATGGAACCACATCTGGATACTAAACCAAGCCAAACCTGCTTTTCTGCAGCTGCTCTAAAGTTTAAGTTAATCAAGGTTCATTAACTTTGCCAAGCAGCAAGATCTCATACACTGGTCTCCGGGCCTTCAGCACTTAAGTGGAAACATCACAGAGCACAGCCCTCGTAACGTGGCTGTGAAAGGGGACGTTTAGATCAGGAGATGACCTCAGGAGCATTTCAACGTGGGCATCCAAAGCTGAAATACTCAAAATGGACCATTTCAGTTCCTCTCATTAATGTTTTTGCATTTTCCTGGTTCTAACTAGTGAATTCTCATAGTATGTTTTAGGAATAGGCAGAAGGCGCACATGGCTCCATGGAAGGGGGAGATGTAGACAGCAGCATGGAGGCAGCAGGACTTTGTCACACATCTGGAGATTCTGTGTGCCCAGTTACGCTCCTCCTTACTCCATTGAACATCCACATACGTGTATATATGTCACAGCTTAAAAAAGTCGGCCCTTATCTCTCCCCTACCAATTGTGTATATAGTCATGGGCTAAAGTGATGTAACACCAGTCACTACACTGAGCTGTTGTGCATGTTTACTGACTTTGCCTGGTCTGGTTATTGCTTGTGCTGTGGACACAGTGAACAACGTTTGAAGGCCAGACAAGAGCACAGAGAGAAGTTACACAACCACACAGTCCCAAACCTCAGCTTGCTTTGATAGTTTGCTGATACTACATTTTTTCCCACTATTATGTTTGTTAGAAGATATGCTGAGCTTTCTATATATACACTTTTCCCTACAGTTTTTCAGTTTTATTTTTACATGATTCTTTTCTATAGCCGTTTTTGGGTTTACTCTCCAGCCCCTGAGCAAGTGCAGAGACAGGAAGGGGACTCTGCATCAACTCACCAAGATAAACTTCAGGCTCCTGCCCCTTTCCCTGTCACTGCATTCTGCAGCGTGCAACTTGATGTACTGCCAGATAAGACAAAACACAGAGGAAAACACTGCAAGTGAGTGGTGACACCCTGGGTGAAAATACCTGCTTTGGAAAAGAAGAACACCGGAGGGTAAAAAAAAACAGGGGAAAATAGGGAGGGGAGGTGCGTTCCAGAAATTACCCCATTTTGCCTTTTCTGGAGGCAGGGGAGCTGTTCAAGAGGTCATTAGTAGTCTGGAGAAAAACAAGTACATTTTGAGGATCTATGTGTATATGGTAAGTCTGCCACCAGTGCCTGGCTGGAGGCTGAGGGAGCTGCAGGGGGGGAGCAAAGGTCTCCATGCAGGAGCCCAGTGATCTCCACCAACCACACATGCACGGGAAGGGAGCTCTGGCACATTGCAGGTGGCACCAAATGCCAAGGGCAAGCTGGGAGCCCTGCCTGGCTCAAATTCTTCCCCCAGCCCACTGCCACAGCAGGGGAGTTTGATAGTGCATATGTTTAAAATCACTGCAATGATGTGTGGTCAACCACTATTTTAGGGTATGTCCATAATGGAGTCACCAGTAGCCAAACCTGTGCCTGCAGTGCTGTAGGTGGTTTCTGCCTCCATTGGTGTGAACAGTCGCCTTGGGAAGAAGAGAGATTTCCCGAAGTGGATTCCCAATGGAAGTGTTTTACATTTCTGAAGGGCTCATTAGTGAGAAATGAGAGAGCAAACTATTAGTCCTTTGAAGACAAATAAAGCTTTTCTAAACCACATCAAATAGAGATGTACTTGAGCAACACTGTTTGCACTTTCTAATTTTGTGTAAATTTCCAAGGTGTCTTGCTCTGGGCCCCTCTGTCCTAATAGGTGGTCTGAGGCCCAGGCACTCCCCTTCATTTTGAAGAATAATCTATTAAAGAAGAACTAGGTACCTCTTCCTTTTCTAAATGTTATACAGAACTCCATTTCTTAAGTTTCTTCATCTATAAAATGGGAATATTATTTTCTTCACAACTTATTTGTGGTAATTAATGAATGACTCTGCATGTATTTAGCTATACAATGTAAGGTCTTATTACATTAAATATAATCCTGTCCCATTTTTAGGCTGTAAAAATACCTCTTATTTTCCACCAGAGTTACCCAGAGGTGGACAAATAGAGCCCAGCCTAGAGTAAGTTGGGACCTCTGTGTTTAGTTCAGCAGGGTAACAGCAGACCTTGGCTATGGGCCTCCGAAAGGTCTAATACTTGCCTCTGTATGCAAAAGCTACATGTAAGTTACAGGTCCGAGTCAGTAGGAATACAAAGAAATTATTCCAAAACCCCAATAGTTTTCATAAAGAATAATCTCCTCTCAATGTATTTTAACAATCTTATGAAATTCCGCAGTAACGCCATATGTTTCTAATATATTCTACATGGAGAAAAAACTGGGTGGGAAGGTTATAATTTTCTCTGCAATTCGAGAGTGCTTTGCCCAAACACATTCATCAGACTGGCACCAAAAAGTAATAGTTTCATTGCTGGACATGGGATCCGAGAATTGATTGAGGAAAATGAGAATTTGCCTGTACTTAATTGAGGACTCTGTCTAGACACTAATTCCATTTGATTTTGTGTATTTACATTGGTGTGAAAACTCAACGTTAGCTACGAGGCTTGCCTGCCTCCTTTCTGTCATTATCTCCTTGTGGATGACAATTCTGGCAAGCGATGACACTTTGTTGGCAGTGGAGAGCCATTAAGGATTGACAGTCCTTTATTCACAGAGCAACAAGATGGAGCAGAGTTTTGGTTCGGGTTTAGCGGAGCTGAGCTGCCCGAGTGGCCACATCTCAAACAGGAAGTCCCTCCTCGGGGAGGGCCTGCGAGCCCACGCTGCGAGGTACTCACCTGTGGTGTTAGTTCTTTAAATTAAGTGAACAAAATGCCACCATATATGTATAAACTAAATACATCATGTAAGGGAAGATAATGGCAGCTGGGATCCTCTGACCTGACCACTTTAGTAACAAAGGTCATAGGACCTCCCTGAATTAACTACTAAAGTTTTTTCATAGAAGAATATGTTTTCTCCCCCAAATCAGAGCCCAAGCATGCTGGAGATGGTGCCTTTCCAAGGAAGATACCCAACCTGCAAGGCCTCACGTGTGAGAGAGGGTCTTGTGCCCCCCTCCAGGCTCCAGACAGCAGCAGGAGCAGCCAAAGGCTGGTGGGTGCCTGCAGGCTCAGGGGGGAGGAGGGAGCTCCCTGTGTCCTCCCTGGGCAGCAGAAGAGATGGGCTTGGAAATCCCAGAGAAGCTCTGGAGGGCTTTCCTTAACAACTTGAACTTTTTCTGGAGCAATTCTGAAGCTTTTGAGGTTTGGCTCAACTCTTAACTCTGCTTTATTTGACAGTACTGAGGGACGCTGAGCTTCCCCTGATGCACTCAATGAGAAAGATTTCTCTTTCATGTGTGATATGAAACATCACACCACAGCTTCTACCCTTCTCTTCCAGAGGAATGAGCGCAATAAGACAAAGCTTATAACCGTTTACAACAGCCTAAGGGCAAGTCATTTCTAAATTTTCAGGAGAAATCACTGTTTCTTGCAGGACTGCATGTGCTGGCTGGTATTTTGTTTAAATACTATACATGTCTGTTGAGAAGGCCACACAAGTGCTACAGAATAACATTCTTCAAAAATTTTCAAAATATTTTGTGCTGGTAAGAGGAGCCACTTTACTGTTTAGGAAAATGCAGGGAGTTTTTCAGCACATTGATGCCTTTCCTGAGACCATCACCATGTCTTTGAATGCTCTGGCAGAGTTTTAACAACACGGAGAAGATAAGCAGGTTGAAACATCAGTCCATTTCTCTTATAAATATTCAAGAGGGCTCATGTTGCCAGGTCATTGTACTAAGGGTCTGAGACAGATTTGGATCCGTGTCCCTGGAAAGCTGAAGTACACAAAGGCAAAACTCCTGTGCTTTGGGAAGAATGCTTTGGAGGTATCGCCTGTCTTGGCCACTGAGCCTCGCTGAGTCACAGGTGGGCTTTTCACAGAAGATTCCCAAATAATTCCTCTCTCTTCTGACTCATGGCTGCGTGCTTACACATGTGAGCTTTCCCTGACCAGGTAATGTACACCACTTTCTTCTGTGCAGGCTCGGTCTTGTCCCTTTGCCACCCCACCCTCTCTCACTGTCCCGAATGAGTGATTCACCATGACAAGGGCTGCCACATCCAAACCAGTAACTGTCACCTCTCTAGATACAGCTCAGATGAAATACGTTACCATGAAGTTTCCTGTGGTACCCAGGCCGCTGCAGCCGCGGTCTGGTAGTGCCACAGGGAAGCTGCACGTCAACTCATAGTTGCACAACACGTTGAGTTTTGGAGGCTTTTTTTTGCTGCAAATGTTGACAAAAATACACCTTTTCCTCTTTGATAAAACAGTTCTTGGCAGACTCTTAGCAAATATGATTGTTGATTGACAATCTGGCATAGAGTAAGGAATTGTCTCTTATGGTGTGAGATGAACACATGTTCCACTGTTTCAAGGAACAGCTTTTAAGGTTCTGGCTTACACCTCTAAAGAAGCGGTCCCCATGCCAGATCTGCTTTAAGCATTACTTAAATTAAAGTCTCCTATGAACCCAGCTCCCATGGATAACAAGGCTGGAAGGGACATGGAGGACAGACCCTGCTGCCCCAGGCAAATGCATCAAAATTTATTTTTTCATAAACAGATTAAGCAAAATGTAAAAACAGGTTTATGTTCCCAACAGTATGAGTAGATGTTAAAACACCCCACTCCAACAGTCAAAAGAAATTTGCTGCTAATTCCTCACTCAGTTTTTTTGTGGAATGGTTATTATGAATTTGGTTTTAAGTTAGTATCTTCTCTTAGCTGTAACTCTCTTTTTCCTCTTGGCATTAAACCACTCTGCTTCCCAAGCTATTTACAGAGCGTGGCAATGTGCCTTTCTCTGCCAGCGAAGGCAAGAAGCTGGGAGCCTGTCCCCTAGGGCAGGCAACCATTACTGTGGCAGTCCTAGGACTCTCTCTCTGCCCCACTCCATCTGAGCGCCTTCACTAAACACAGGAGCCCAGACCTAACTACGCATTTCCAGATGGGAGCTCTTCAGTATTGCATCCTAGGCATGTACAAGGTATTTCCCTAACTCTAATGACACCACATACAGTTGCATTTTTTTCTCAGATCCATTATATTTACAGCTGCTTCATGCTCAGCAGAGGGTCTCCGGACTTTCTTCTGTTGCCAGCCAACAACCTTATAGCAGAAACGTTTGTTCCCCGTGAGTGAGTGACCCTGTGCATGCAGCAGCAAATCCCACACCACATCTGTTAGTTCCACCCACAATGTCTTCTGGTCCTTCTTCTGATATCCTCCCATCCCCTCCAGTGCCAGC
Organism: Dromas ardeola; assembly: GCA_013398915.1. Classification (NCBI taxonomy): domain Eukaryota; kingdom Metazoa; phylum Chordata; class Aves; order Charadriiformes; family Dromadidae; genus Dromas; species Dromas ardeola. The sequence continues at coordinate 140,222 of VYZM01004383.1, read as the reverse complement.
AATGCTTCCTACACCTCCACCAGCAGCCACCCAGCCCATTGTAATTTCTCATTCCTCTTTTGGACAAAGAACATCTTCACAAAAATAGCAAAAGGAAGTCTAGATGGCTGACTGCATTTTTACATTCCTTTTCATTCCCGTTTGAAGTTTTTCCACCAGCACACAGCTCCCCTACCTCCTCCTCTGCTGCATTAACATGCATTCCATTCCTCCCCACGTCCCCCACCCAAGCAGACTTTTGCCACCAGACTGATGGCTATTACTACAGCCCGGAATTTATATTTTTACTGTGTAATCAAAGTCCACAAGCAATTTCACAGAAACCACTTAGCATATACCAGATCTAGGGAAAAAACATCTTCCTCCTATGCAACAGAAAGAAAAATGCCAAAAATCTATATGCAGCCTCTCTGCCTCCTCAGATTTATATTTCAAATATGTATGTAAAAAAAAAAACAAACAACAAACAATGGAAGAATGTATGCCACTGAAGACATTAAGCCACATTCAGCTGTGAAGTTAAGTTCCCAAAAAGCTATGAGCCCACTAGGAATGAAGTAGCCCTGGAAGAGGTGAGGTTAGGATCTCACTTAGCAAGGTCTGCATTTCTCATCCATCCCGGGTCAGCGCATAATCCTGCCTGCTCAGAGCAGAGCAGGAAGAGGGAAGGATGGAGCCCCTTGCAATGGTAAAACAAAGGTGAAGAACCACAGATCAACATCTGGAAACTTTTACAGATACTGTAAAAATGAGTCCAGGATCAGCTTGCTTAAAGTCTTCTACACATATCTTTTTCTTGACGGTATCGTTGTATCCTTCAAAGAGCAACCCATGAGGGACAAGGCAGAGCACTGCGGCACTGGGAGAACAAGGTGCTGTCATCAAGGAAACACAGGAAAGTCCCACCTGCACCAGCTGCACCATCATCTATCAGCCCTTCTTGCAGCACCCAGGCTCTCGCTACCTGCCAGCAAACCCCGGTGGTCTCTCTTGCTGTGTGCACCCTCGGGGCCAGGAGCTGCATCGGGGCTTGCCATCAGCCATATCTCCAGCAGTGGCTGTACCCAAAGCAGGGAACCTGGGCTGTTGGCATCTACCCTTTCTGCGCTTGCAGGAAGGGGTCTCATGCCAACATCACACCATGACATCTGCCACAGAGGCTTTGGGCAACATGAGCACCCAGGAATCAAATCAAACACAGAGGCCACAGAGGTTCACATTTGTTGGTCTATAAGGACTTTGCAGCCCAAGTGCCCCAGAGGCACAAACTTTCCCTGATACCTGATGGGATCCATGTCTGCTCCTTCAGAGATGCTGCACACACACCTTCATCATGTGTGAATGCATCTTCCAGTCAGGCTGGAAAGAGCTGGAGCTCTTTTGGCACCTTCATCCACCCAGACAGGGATGGCCACATTAGCTGTACCTCGGTCTGTGGGAAGTCAGAGCTTCCCTCCAGGATCAGTTTCTCCCAGATGATGTTGGTGGGTATGTGCTCTCTGCCGCTTTGCTGACCAAGCCAGCAAACTGGGCTCCAGGTGAGAAGGCCATCTGCCCCGGGAACCCATCTGCTGCATGCTTGCTCTTGTGGAGTAAGTAGACACCCAAGTCAGGGGCTTGGTATCATTAGATTCAGCTGTGTGAGTGTACACAGCAGCATGCCTCCTGCCACGTACCCCGAGGTGCCAAGTAGGGCCTTCATTAGTTTACAAGGGATTGCCATGGCAAAACATGTCAGCATCAGCGCTCTCCCCAGCATAGTTTCATTGCTTCTTACTTGCTTTGGTGTGTCTCGAAGCCTAACATGAAAAAAATCAAAGAGCAAATTGTCATACACTGTAAGAGCAGGAGGGCTTTTGGGCTGTCTAGTCTCCTCCTCTGAATAGCATAGGCTGTTATGTTTCCTGCAGATGTCGTTTCAAGTCTGACACATCCAAGCACACGGTGCCTGGTAGCAGAATGCGGGGTTCATGGTGTCCACTGTGCCCTATGGCTGGGGACCGATCAGCTGAGCGGTTCCCTGTGGGAAGACCATGCTCTCCAGCTGCTACTGCTGATTGAGTCGTTCCTCGGCACCTGAATCCCAGCCCTTGTGACCAGCATGAACCTGAGCCTGCGAGACAGACCAGTCTTCCCAGGCACTGGACGAGCTTCTCTCAATCCCACGGCTGCACCGGCCATTCTTGAGCCATACATCTGTCATCTTGGAGCATGTCTTTGTGTATGTGGCAAACGGTCACGATGCTGTAATTTCCTTTCTGGGCCTTTGTAGTTATTGTTGTGCATGTCCTGTTTTTCATAATTATGTGGTAGCTGGGTCAGTGGGAACCCCAGTCATCAACAGCAGAGCGGAATATAGCAGGTCTGACACAAAAGGAATCCAGTAATGAGATTTGTGCATTCAAGGTTTAATTGTTTAGCATTCTTTGTCCGGTGCTCGTATTATTTTCTTCTGTTACACAATGGTCATCTTCACAGAATAGATTAGATGTCTATCAGACAAAAATTACTTAGTCTATAATTAAACACTAAAATATATGTATTATCTCCATATTCACATGTACGTAGACACAACAAATGGCTTGATGAAAAGGACATGTGTGTTTTCCATTACATGTGCCACTGAAAATACTACAGGAAAATGTATTCCCATGGTACTATGAGTGAAATGAAAGACAATGGCATGGAAAAGGAAAATGAACAAAAAACACCCGCTGAACTATGCTAAAACACAAAATGTGAGGGACTGATACCGGGCAAAACAAAATTCTGAATATAAAAACTTACGGAAAAATTTAGACAAAAACTTTACACCATTGATATATTTTTAGCATGAAAACATGAAAAAAATACACCATAAAAAAGATTGTTGTGTAACAAGGCCGACTAGAGCCTCTGTTGCTATCATAATTGCAGAGTGGCTGTGTACAAAATGACCTCGAGAGGACACCTCTGTATCCCATTGCTCCAATATCCAAACTATCTGCCAGCTTATGATTGCAGTGGTTGGGGGGAAAATAAAGATGCTGCAGAAGGAAAGAGGAAAAAATACTTTTTCTCTGCATATTTTTCTCCTGTTGTGTGTTGCTCATTTGAATGATGGTGTAGTAGAGGATTTTGTGCCTGGAATAAAGAATTGTCTCCTAGCATGAAATACCTATCCTCACCTTCAGCATCCATTGAGAAAAAGATGTTAAACACTGTAGTGATGTACTGCAGCAGCAGAGAATTTCATATTAATCATATCATATGATGCCAAAGGCCCTGCTGGCATCATCTGTGACACTGCTGTAGAGCTACTGAGTTTTTCATTGTCAGTGTTGATAACTTTTACTGAATTCAAATGTAAATACTAAAAATCCTCTCTTGTTCAGAAAAAGAAAGCTGATATTTAAGTCTTAAACAAGCTGTTTTCTTCCTAAGATCTTTGCATACAGTACACAAACAGTTTACCACAGGCCAAGCTGGGATGTGAACAAGCAGGATTCTGTTGGCTGCCCTGGGTAGCCACCCACGGGGATGCTCTTAGTCCAGGGCATATGTACACCAGCGCCTCTCTCCCCACCCAGGGAAAGACTTGCTCCACCTACACCATGGGCAAGAGCACACTCACAGCCTGTAACCAAGAAACAGCTTATATGGTCTATCCGCACGCCCAAAATGACTTCACAAGAACTTTGTACTGGAACCATATTCCAGGCAGAGATTTACCCTGGCGCCATGAGGGATTTAATTTCTCCTTTAATTCCCTGTCTATTGCCACTTCCCCCTGCCCTCCCCCCATCAGTGTGCTGGTGTTTCCAGTATGAGACTGTATCTTCTTTCTAATTCCCCAGTTTCAGACATGCATGGAAGGTGAGCACTCTACTGGTGGTGTACGAAGCCCATGCAGTCGCAGGGGAGGAAGAGATGGAAAGTGAAGGTATTAACACATCTTCCTGACTGAAGATGTGTGCCACCAGCCTTTCCCCTCATGTGATCCATCACGCAAGGGCACTCCTAATATGTCATTCAAACCAAGGTGTGCTTGCATCAGCTATGTGCCCTCACAATCTATTCACAAACAGAGTTATGTTAACCCCTGTCAATAGGTATCTAACATATACAATATAGATTTTTAAAAGCAGAAATGAAGATAGAACACTTAGAGCAGTCACATCCTTCCCTGACATTGCAGGGCTGTTCCTTACATTTCGAAGATGAAAAGCAGTAAGTTATGGGCTTCACACACGGTCTTGACATATTGTTCTACTTTTACAAGCAGGAAATATTTTCCTAATCTTCTTCTAAATTTACTCAAGCTGCTGTTCCCACACTGCCGATAACAAGTCTTTGGAAACTGGTACTCTGCAATAACTGCTTCACAGATTTCCCCCTCCAAACTGGCCCGGATTGTGGTGATAGAAAGATCCTGCCTTAGAAGTGTGCCAGCACTGTGGGGACGTTACTGTCGCCATCAGAGCTGAGACCGGCTGCTCATGCAGATGTACATAGGCAAGGCAGTTTGATGGCAGTTTGATTTGGGTATGGCCACCAGGATGCTACAGCAACATGAAGCTCAGCACAGCCAGAAAGCCTGACGGAGACCGTGGGTAAATGGTGAGATGCACGGCTAACCTGGTTACGGCTCCCGGTTGCTGCAGTCACTATGCTTGTTCCATCCAATCTAATTTAAATTGGTCACATCCAGCATGGCTATATACAAAGCCAGAAAGGCATTGAAGAAATGGCCTTAGGAAGGAGGAGAGGCTGTTCCAAATCTGACAATGGTATTTTTCTGGTGAGAAAAAGGATGGCGCCAAGAAAAATAGAGGAAAAAAAAAAGTTTTGATTGCTTCAGTTTTAAAAAAAAAAAAAAAAAAAAAACACCCAATGAAACGTTGCCTTTTTTTGAAGTTTTACTCTTGTTTTCCCTTCTTTCCAATATAGCATAGCTATTTTGTAGTAGAAGGTAGAATATAGTTACAAATGGGAGAAAAATTTTCTTTACAACTTTTGCTTTTTAGAAAACAGGTATTTCTCTGTTCTTTATACACCCTGTTTTGATGTCTATTTGATTAAAAAAATGCTTTTGAAAATGCAAATAGACTTTTGGAGGGTTGATATTAAGGATTCTCTGCCTACTCTCACATTTCCACGGCTGCTAACCCTGACAGAATGACCTTCAAAGTTTCATTAATGACTGTCCTTCAACAAGCTAAAATGCAGGTAAAATTCTGCTTAGCCTTGGACTCTGACAGTATCTCTCCATGTTGAATGTACAAAGAAAGGATAGACCATGCCTTCATAATTTTCCCTAAATAAACTGGAATAACTTAATTTTTTTATTAAAAAAATTAAAATTATTCGGCTTAAAAATATTCATCTCCTCCAAAGAGGAACCTAATGTGGAGATGTCGCAAAAGAACAATTTTGGTGAGGAAACAAACTCTGGGGGTAGAGGGATGGGATATTTTCCTGTGCCTTTCCAGAGGACTTATGGGTCCTTTCTGGGTTTTTGTGGCTTTCTTGAAGATTGCTGTTGTAGTTCTGTCCAGTCCCAGGCAGAGCTACTCCAAGCAAGGACGACTGCAAGAGCTGCTCAGGAAACCACATTTTCCAAGAGGAGCTGCTGTCCTCAGTTTTAGTGACAGAGCAGCTGAGAGTTCTCCAGAATTGCCCATGGAAGCTCTGGCCCAAATTCCTGGGACAACAATAACCTTAGAGCCCCACAATTAAAAGCAGAAGTATAGGTTTTTTCCAAAATCCTGAGCAGTTCCCCTCAGACCCCTTTCTCCCCCCTTAATAATCCAAACTCTCTTCCCAAGGCTACAGCTCCTCAAAGGAGGTAACACTGCTCAGAGCTGTTTCACTAGCAAACCCCAGAGGTGGAGGTCACACATACTCTATAATACCTACTCTGTAATTTACAGACACAGCTTCTTCTTCATCAAGCAACTTGGCAGCGGGTTCTTCATTTTGACATGCCTCTTACGGGCACAGACGTATAAGATCACGCGATGGCACTGCAGCCAGTGAAACGTGTTCAGATAACAGCCATGCTCTTTCGCAGTGGTAAAAAGCCAGAGATTTGAAGGGGGAAGGCAAAATCAACCAGCCTTTCCCATCCAACTTTGGGATTCTAGTAAAAACACAACCTGATCCAGATTTCTGAAGTGTTTTGAATAAAGCCTAACAGCTATACAGCCACAGTGCTTTGGAACTCTGTAAGGACTAAAGTAAAATAAAGTGTGGTTCATCTTCCATCACATCCCAAAAGTTTGAGGATTTGAGCAAAGAGAACACGGATACTCCAAAACAGTTATGATTTCAGATAACAAATACATGAGAAAAACAAAAATTCATCAACCTGCCTTTTGTATTTTTCCAATAAAAATAAAAGCACATATCAATGCTGAATGCCAGCAGATCGTGCAGGTTGAAAATCTGAAAGGAAAGCTTTTAGTATAGACCTGGACTTCAGAGCTTTTTGGAGGCAGCAACTCAGCAGGGGAGTCAATAAGACTTGTAAATCCATTTACTGCATCTTTTAGATCAATTTCTTGATGACTTCTTGTACAGCATTTAAAACCTGCCGAAGCCCCAAGACATTCTCCTCCTGTGGTGCCTTTAGAATAAACCACTCAATCATCAGAAAACATTGCGTATTTTCCTTCACAGCCACAACTTGTGACTGGTATTTTAAGCGCTATTAAAGCTAAGGAGCTGAGTGTTGCAAATAAAACAGTAAGTAGATCTTTCACAAGTTCCTTCCTTTCTCTCCACACTATTGTTTTTGGCTTACTTTCAAACAAATGGCTGATTCAATTTCTTGTTCTTTCTCCCGCTGTCAGGTCTTAATTGCAAGCCAGCAACACAATGGCTGTGTGGACAAAATTAAAAATGCAATCAAAAATCAATAAAAGCACATGCAACTTTTTTTACTACAATTTGCTTACCTGTGTTTGGCTTTATGACAAGTTATGGTGTGGCACAACATGGTCTAGTTTTTCTTGTTTAAATATAAATCTGCTGGTTTTCCCCACTGCCCTTAGTAACTTTTCTAAGGTTTTGCCTTGCATCAAGTAGAAGTATTTTGAAAACAACAGGGAAATTTGCTACAACAGTCATAACCTTTAGCTCCTCTCCCCTAGAACATAACATGGGAAAAAATTCCAAGAAGGTCTTGGACGTGAACTATTTTTATCTCAAAGGTTCAGGGGTTTTTACCCATATGATTACTTTTATCGGTACCTTAAGGGAAGAAAGAATTACCATTCTGCTCTGTTTGAATATGTGCTACAGCTCAGAATAAAACCACAAAATGCATGCAAAGCTGCAACATCCCCAAGTTGACATAAATAAGTATCTATCTTGCCTGCAAGAGCTCATTCAGATGTGTGCTGACCTTAATTCAAGGCTAACCTACACACAAAGGTCTCAACACATACGTAACGTGAAGTGGGGGGTAGTCTAGTGTCTGAGTACCCAAAGCATCTCAACTGTAGCTGGGGTCACCATGTGCTGCAAATCCCAGAGGGGTACAGAGTCAACGCGGAAGATGAAAATGACTCAGAAGGTGACTTTGCAGTGAAGGTGTAGCCTCTGGGCGAAGCTTATACATAGTCTGGCAACTGCTTCGTCACTTTGAATGGTACCTACCACCCACTACAGATTGCTGGACTTGGATTAGTGTTGCTAGTGCACAGTAAATTCACGTTACATAGACCCACAGGTTTTCTGAACAGCTGCTGCTGTACTTCACTAGAGCTGGGTCAGCTTCTCCTATTGAACAATGCATTTAATTTGGTCCCTTGTATTACATCTACACACAGATTTCAGTGTTTTCATTATTTAGAATTATTCACTGAATAATGCATGGGAACATCTTGCAGACTGTGTACTTACTTGTGAATGCTGTGCCACAGTTATTGCTTGCTCACGAGTTGGACTGTGTGATTGGTCACCAAAGCCAAACAGTATTTCTTCTCCCCGACCAAGAAGCATTTTCAAGTTGCATGTTTTAAAAATGAGAATAATCAGTCATATGCACTTTTTCACCCGTACCTATAACATTTCCAATTCTTTTTCACATTCCTAAGAGAATAAATTTTGTGTGTTCATGTGTGCAGTCAATAAAATGTGAAACAAAACTGCAAATGTAAATGAATAAATAAAGTCAGCTCTTAGCCTAGTGGGCAGAATACTTGCCTAGGAAATGGGAAATCTGTGTTCAGCTTCCTTCTCAGCCTGAAGGCATGCAGTCAGGTTCCCACAGATCCCTCGGGGCCATCTTTCCCCAGCTGAGTCCTCCAGGTAGAGACACCCTTCACTCTTCATTTTTAAATTTTCCCTTTCACCAATAAACATGATGACTGTCCTGAAGCCAGAGGGGGAGTGGGGGGGAACCAAAAAAAAAATTCAAGGAAACCTGATTTTGTAAACTTGCTGCCTGGCAGCTGGTTGGAAAAGGTAGCCATACCCAAAGCCCTCTTCTGGAGAAACCCTCTGAACAACAGCAAGAGCAATGCAGAAGGTAGCACTGGCACAGCGCAAAACATCTTCCAAGCAGCAAGGCCTGCTCACCCAGCACCAAGGTGGACGCTACACTCTGGGTCCTGAGTACAGTTCTGATTCAGGCACCAGGGAGGAGCAAGAATGGAGGAGGACATCTGGCTTCATGTCTCCTGCTGACTGGCTCTGGGTTGCTGCCTACCGGTATTAAGAATTTGGGGATTGCCCTTTGGAGCTGTGTTAGCCTTTCCATCGATTGCACAGGTCCTGTTTTTACCTCTGAACAACCCTGCTGGTGTTCAACACATGGATTTTTAGGCAGTGCAAGGTCTCCATGGGAAGTCCTGAGCAGATGCTCTGAATCTGGCCCCTTGAATCCTATGTTCGATTATTTGTCTCCCACTAACCCTGGAAATTATTCTCACGTATCACTCCGCACTGCCAGAGGGGAGGTGCAGTGCATTGCAGGGACTCTGGAAGAGCTGACAGAAACTTTGTTTCCCTCCAGCTCTCTGTGTGCTGTGGTCCTGAGTGTGTCGAAGGCACAGGGACAGGGAAGGGGACAGGAGGACCTCCGAGGCCAGGCCCGAGGAAAGGCATGAGATGGTCCTTCATATTTCCAATGAAAAAGTAAGGTTAACTTTTTAACAGATACTTTTTCAAAAGGACGGGGAAGGTCTTCCAAAGCTGCTGTAGAAACAAAAATGCCAGAAGTGAGGAAAGGCCAGGGAGAAGCTGTGAAGGTAGAAGTTTTATAGGGAGAAAGGAGTATAAACAATATTTGATGGGTAGATTTTTAATATAAAAGCAACAAACCAGTGAAATGGGTCAAAAAACAAGCCCCGTGCAAGACCCTGTGTTTCTAATAAACGGTATTGATTTTGTAGGTGTCAGGGTTTTAGTCTCAAAAAAATATGGTGGTTTCTACTCTATATCCTGTGCTTTGTTACTCAAAACTTCCAACCGCAAGAGGCAGTAAGAGAGAGAGAGAGAGACTGAAAAACTTGCTTGTTTTTTTTTCCACCTAGTGTGGTTGGCTCATTTGACCTATAAAGCACAACATGGTATAAGATTTTTGTGTCTTGAATAACTGAACTCACACACATTTGCCATTGCCTGCCTCCACCTGGGGTGTCCATTGAACAAGAAATACAGAACATGAGGACAACACTGTGCAGCAGAAGATGCTGTCAGAGGAGCGGAGATACAGAGTGAACAGCCCTTGCAGCAAACCCGTCTCCCCAGAGATGTCTCAGTGTGCCGCCCTCTATCATTTGGTGTGTGTGTTTTCACAGCCATGTTTTTGCTTTGTAGCAGTTCGTCCTTTTTTCTCCCTCTCTGTATTACTCCATCCTTTTTTTCTGCTTCCTCTTGGTTTACATCCTTCCGTCTGCACTTTGAGTTTCTCTTCTCCTATTGTCCCTCAGAAGAAAGGGAAGTCTTGTGTGGGGAAAGGCTCGATTTGTCTCATTTCCTCCTCAAAGGCAATCGGATGAGTCATCCCTTGACCATGCTGCCCTCCAGCACTCGATCCTTCCGTATGTCCCAAGAACCAGGAGAATAAATTGGGTTTCCTCAGTTAAATACACACTTAACAACATCATTGAGATGCTACAAGGGTTAGCTGATATTTGTGCAGACTCTAAAAGCACTGCGTAACAACAGCATACTAATAAATCATCCGCTTCTCCAGGGGCACTGCTGAGCGAGGAGCCAGGGGAGGCAGTAGCTGCCCCACAGTGGCCAGCATGGCTGAGGACCCAGCCCAGGCGAGCATCCCAGCAAAACCTGGGAGTGAAGGGCAAATTAAGCATTCCCAAATGCTCCTCCTACTGCCATGGTGACAGGGAAAGAAATCCTTTCTCCAGGGGCTGGAAATAGTAGGACAGTCACAACTTCTGTTGGTGAAACGACAGTGACCTTACAAGGTGTTTCAAGCTCTTTTTGCCAACACACAGCCCAGGTTCCCCTTTACTTGGAGGAATCCCACAAAGCCACCTCCACTCTCCTAGGATGCTCAAATGCATTAGCTTGAGCACATTCCTCCTGCTTTGCTGGCAGTGAAAGGTCTTGTACGTCAGCATGAAGATGCAAGTGCCCATCAAGGCAATTAGATGCCTAGAAGCTCTCCTGCTCAGTGGGGGACATCAGCGCTGAGAAGCTGCTTCAGCAGTGCAGTTTCCTGACACATCTACTTTGTTTCACATCACTTAGGAAAGTCCTTGAACACAGCCCCTGTGAACAGAGGTGCAGATGCTTTTAAATTGCTGCCTGCACTTGGTGGCACAACACAAGTGCACACTAATGTTCTCAAGTTCAGGCCCCTTTAGGGTTGCATTTGAAGACAGCTCCTTGTCTGTGCCTATTTTCCATCTGTAGCACAAAAACCACCAGCTATGGAGAAGCACAACCAACAGCAATATACACTGAAATTAATAAAACTTGGAAAGTAAAGCAGCAGGCTCCAGCCTAATAACTGAACACAACACACTGTTGAATGGCAGGCTTGGTCCAGATGAGCTACCTTGGGTCATTTGCTCTCCTCCTCGCCACCGGGAAAGAGCACCACACTCACAGCTCCCCTGCACCCCGGTGGAGGAAACGATGGTTTCTGTAGCAGACCTTATGGATAGGGATATAAAAAGGCACTCGGGTACTGCCATCCACACCATTTTTTTACACTTTGTGCCCCTACCACGTGTGGCTGGGTGCTTGAGGATGTCGCCGATCTGTAACATACTCAAGCATCCTCCTTTTATGAGAATCAGCAAAGTCAAATGCAACATCAAGTTCATTTTCCAGTCCTTGACTCAAAGCAGGCCCTTCCCTTGAGCTGTGTGAATAATGGATTCATTTGGTTTGTTGGTGACACCGAGAACACGTTTTTGTCATGAGTCAACCTAAAGCAGTTTAGCTGGTTTCTGGGAAGGGAGAATTCACTGTGGATTAAAATGCTTAATTTTGACCCCAAAACAAGATGTTTCATTTCATTCTTTGGATGGGGGAAGAGAACCATGTCTTATTCTCAAAATTAGGAATTGAGAAAGCTTAAGGTGGATGTCTTGACATGAAACAAACAAAGTTGCTTTACAAATCATTTTGCTTCCCAAATTTAATACAGTTCCCTATTCAGCATGAGAAGAAAATGACTCTTCCTATGATTCATTCTCATATGAAATTCAAAAGGTTTAAAAATGTGCCTGATTTTGGAAAGTTTCCTATGTTGCTACGTAGCTTTATAGCTCAGGTAAGGTGTTCAGTAAGAAAGGCAAGCTCCAGCAAAGACTACTGACCATGGGCAAGGATAGAAATCCTGGGTGCAGGGTGGCCCAGCATAGCATAGTTTGCAACCTCAGAATAGTATGTGCAGTGCTGGATGGGGCTGAGAAGGTTGAGAGCGAAGGAAAGAGAATGGGGAAGTCTGAAGAAACACAGGATGTGCAAGAAGGTCCAGCAGAGTGAATCAGTGTGATTTTTCCAATAACCATGAAGTTACAGGAGGGACAAGGGGCAACACCCAGACACAAACTTCAAACTCCTGAAACCTTCAGGCAGGGGAGGGGTGGTGGGTCTTGCATCACAGATTTGGGGTTGAGTTGTTATGTCTAAGCAGCATGGCCATTTGAAGAATCCATGAACTTTCCTGCCTTGCTGTCTCAAGCATCCTTATTTCTCCCCTTCTAAGGAGAAATGATCAACCATATGTGTTTCTACACCTAATAAAAAGATGTGATTAGGTTAAAAAAAAAATCTATACCTTTCATAGCAAATGAATAACAGTAATGAACACACTACATCATAGCATTCCTTTTAATGGCACACAAACAAGCAAGGAATGAGTTGAGAATGTATCCCTGCTTGCCTCACTCCTGGACATGAGCTAGGAGCAGAAGCAGGGTTCACAGTCTTAACCAAAACAACAAAAATGCCCGAGAGAGGCCTGAGGCTGGCTGGTCACTGGGGAATGTGCACCATGGCTGTTTAGACCATAAATGACACTGTAAACATAAGAATTACATCACTGGGGTGTTAGAAATGCAAACACTTGGACAAAATTTCATCAGGAAGCTACCTAGCTCCATCCATCTAGAGAAAGAGCATTTCTATCTTCCAGTCCTTCAAAAGCTGCTTTAGCAATACAACACATTGGGAAAAGGCTATTTACCGACTAGGCAAGAAGTATCCTCTCTGCCTGGGGTAGGGATCTGACCTTGTGTAGGACCTCAATCAAATTACAGGGCAGAAATGGAGGATGGAGTCAGAGCTGGGGCTACAAAGGAATGGCAACACAGTAATGCCAAACAGTGCTGCTAGTCAGAGGTGGCCGCAAGGTTGACTCCTTCCCTGCTAGCACAAACCAGAAGGAGTACAGCAGGTAGGTGGCTGAAACATGTTCATTCCTGTCCCTGGGCCTGCAGGGATATGAGCTGCTCCTCCAAAACATATTCCTAAATTCTGTCCTACCTCCTTGACCAAAGTCAAAGCTGGTTTCCCAAAGTCCTATTTGCATCACCCTCGTTAAGAGATTCCACACACACACGTCATCCTGATACAGATCTATGGCCTTAAGTGAAGACTAGAGCAGCTGCAGAATATTTGATGTTGTAGCGGAAGTATAAATTTTAGGTAATAAGAAATATTTCTTTATCCTAGATGTTGGCAACATTTCAGTAGAGTAAATAAGAAAATAGCCTGCAAACTAAAGATTAGAATAAAACATGCCAAAAGCAGGTTCTAAAAAAATTGCCATGTTAGTAAGTAATCTTTATTTCAAAGCAGTAAGGGGGAAACTACACCATCCCTCTGTCATTGTGTACAAAGAGTCCCTGTTTGGGATCAATGAATAGGCACGTGCAGCCAGCCTCCTTGCAACTGCCTGCAGGTTATGAATTTGGAAGCGGGTGGAAAATTTCAGATTGAGCCTGAACGTTCACTTGCATCTGGACTTTAATGTAACAGCCTAAAGGGAGTGTTGCTCTAAATTTTAAATCACACTGAACTCGATGAAGGGCTTGACATGATCTACAGGGAAAGGTCAGAAAAGCTGTAAATGTTTATTTCAATGAGATTACACCACTGCTTTCAATCTTGCTTTTATACTTCTGTGTATGTATTCACTTACAGTCTCTGCAGAACCCTTCTAGTTCTTTTCTGTCCTAGGAAATGTTTAGCATACATGCAGTGAAAGGCAACGCAGGTGGCATATAGCCTTGTAAGGGACCAGGGTAGTGGAATCTGTGGGCAACTGCATCGCAATTGCAAAGGTCAGCTCATCCGTAGAAAAACCAGATGGGCAAGAAAGAGGAAGCTTGGGCTGATTCAGGAACATTAACCCTTTTAGCAGGAAGGCTAAGGGTAGCCTGCTGACAGCAACATGTAATGAAAGGTACCTTCACTGTTGAGAGACTATGAAGAATATAATGGACAACATAGCTTCATGTGGATCATGCAAGAGACTGTCCAAAGGGGCCGTGCAGCTGGGAAGTCATCACACTGCGCTGTAAGTACCTATCACTTGGGGAGGAAAAAAATCAAAGAGGAAAATGAGACTAGACAAGACAGGCCAAATCATTATACTCTTCTCACAGAAAAGAGATGTCAGTACATGCTGCGGTGCTCATGAAGGGTGCCAAAGACTTCAATGGCAACGGACAAAAGAGGAACATTTTATCAACTGTTTGGGCTGGTCGGCTGCACACATTGCAAAACACAGATGTGCCCGCCCTGCAGCACGCTTAGGAAAAACTCACTAGGCATTCCTGATCTTCAGCTGGGCTACGAGCAGCATTGCCAAGCTGTGCTCTGCTTAAATGGCTGATGATTTCTGCGGCCAGACTGCTGGAGTGTGAACTCAGCGCCATGCCCTATGTAGGAATTTGTAACCATTGTGCCTAAAGCCAGATGAAGTGTGCACCTTCACTCTTGAAGCTGGCTGCTAAAATCATCTGGTATAAGGAAAAAAAAGTAATGACAGGGATGTGAAGGTAAGGTCTAATATTATAATGATACGTTCTTGTACATACGAAAATGAAACATTCAAAAAAGAAAGGAACTTTGTGTTTAAACTGCAAGAGGATGCCACTTCAACTCACAAAAGCAGAGTTTAATGCTCATCTGTCTGACACAACCATTTTATAACTGCATGGAGCTACTTGACACTGACATGTGGTTCTTGTTCTCAAGCCTTAGGATACTATTTACAGCAGTTTTCCATATAATTTGCTGTGTGCAGTTTCTTGACATTTGAATCACTGAAATGACTTGCACTTGCATTGGTAACTAACCAGCTTCAGATTTTTTCCCCTGCCTACCATGCACAAAGTCTGATCTGCTGCCTTTTGTGTGTGCATTGCTGACTATTTCCAAGACAAAATCACGTTGATGATAATTTAGAGGAAACGCACTGCCCAAGGACAAAACACAAGAATTTAGATAGATTTTGGAGTTGTTACATAACATACAGCCACAAAAGACCTCTCTACCTCTCCAGCATCACTTATTTTCGTCTGAGCCTAACAATTTACAGTGGCTTGAGTGCTACTTAAAGACTGTAGCATGCATAGTCTGAGACCATATGCTTCCTGGTGTTTGGGCCCATGACAGGTGAATTCTTGGTTTAGTTTCCTCTATACCCTCTTCCTCTTGTTTCCGTCCATGCCCTAATGTATGGAATTCCTGGCCTAGAAAGCAAAGCAAGTAATCTGTAATTCCACAAGAGGAAGAAACCCGTTCATCCCACAAATGTCAGGCTGTATAGGAACAAGTCCAGGCACAAATGGCTGCATATGTATCATTTGTTAAAGCAATGCTGCCCTTCAGGAACATTTGCCGATTTCCAGTTTAGGAAATTTCTGCTTGCATGTAGAAATGAAGTTTATAGGTAATATTGGGAAAACAGTTACTCAAGTTGGATTACTGCATTTCCATAATGACTGCTGCATATCTATAATAACTATTTTTTAAGCCATCCAGTATTTTGTTCCATCTGGCCACTTTGGACGAAATGGTTCTGTTTGTACGGGCTACTGAAAGTGAATGATAGCAATGTTCCCCCAGGTCAAAAACAAACCTCATCCAACACCCACTGTGATCACTGTGAATTAATAGGTCTGTCCTGCTGCGACAACAGGTCCACAAAGCTGAGGTGCCGTAACTAATGCCATTCATCGTCCAGGGCATGTCCACTAGAAAGAGGATGGGTGAAAGAGAGTTTGAATTATATTTAAATAAAGGTAACAGGTTTTAGTATTACGATGCTGGACAGAAGTAAAATCTCTTGACTTCAAAGAATGGATAGTTTCATATCTCAAGCATTTCATGCCAAATGTTTGTCAGGATTTTTATCTTAGTCCAGCTATTTGCAGTGGCTCTAATGCTATGTAAAAGACTGTAGCAAGACATCCCCAGGGGTTCATATTACTATTTGGCTTTATACTTCTTTCACTACTTCTAATAAATCATGAACTTCTTCAGATGTGTCAGAGGGCATTCCATTTCCTCAACTGCAAATGACAAATGATGAATAACACACATTGCTGACTTTTTTTCCCACCCTAGATTCCTATCTAGCTCTGCAGTGACTCCAACTGTTGCATTTGGTTTGTTTTTGTGGATGCATCCTGCACAATGGCCGTGACGCTCAGATTTCATGTATGAAGATCATTCTCTTTCAGTGTTACACGTATGTATGCATTGTATTCAGCTCATTTACTGGAAGTGTGAATTTAGCGGTTCTTCCACCCCATTTGAACATACAGAAACATGTGGAAATAAAGGAAATACTATATGGAAATAAATATTGCTCTCTTGTACCTAGGCACCAGAGTGATCATGTGAGTAAACACGCAGCAAGCCTACTTTGTGTAATCTGTGCTGAAGAGCATGACTTCACTCTTGCTACCCAAGCTAACTAAAGCTAGTGCAAATACGCCTTTAAAAGCTGCAATCATGGATTACCAAAAGTTTTGGCCTATGGTTGTGGTAGATATAAATGAAATATTTTTTCTCACTCTTTGTATTAAAAGAATGTCACTTGAGGAGGTGGTTGCATTTTGGGGAGGATTGGCTGCAGACTCAAAGAGAGGAGTTATTAATTCTCTTGCATTCAACAGTAGCTATGATGCAAAATAAATTTTGAAGCCTAATACAAGTTTCATCAGCCTGTGTTGGCTTTGGTCTTTCTGAGCACAGTTTACATCATTTGTGAATTAGTGTAACAAAGCACACCTAACATATTCTTCCACCCCAAAGCCCCGGGTGCCTTGGGAGTTGGCTTTGTTGACTTCCTGCTGTGGGAGAAATCTCTTGGGTGAAATTAACCTCCCTTCCCGCCAAGAACCTTGGCTGCTGTGTCATGTATGGAGCGGGCATAACACCTATGAGTGACAGAGACACCCCTCTGTCCCATCCTGGAAACTCTTACGAGCTGAACATCATGCTGATGGTTCTCTATTTTAAAATAGGTACTCCTAAAATACCACTTAAGAACTGAACAAGCTTCAGCAAAAAAGGCATGAAATAACCCACAGGCATCCGCCAATCTGTCACTACCTGGTTCAGCAGGTATCACTAAAGCCAAACTCTGATGAGGAGAGATTTGTAGCATTACCCTCGCAGTGCTCTTTGAGGACGAGTATAGGTACCTGTGAGGATAACCATTGTGAACAGTCTCTTCTGCACATGACTTTAACCAGAAAAGTTTTGAATCAGGAATGACAATTACATGTTTCAGGACAATGGACTTTAAAACATTTTTCACTAACAGACAAGGTTCCTGAGCTCCCCTCAGGTTTCTTGTTTTCAATGTCATATTTATATGATATCGAAATATATTTATATGACATATATGGATATAACCAGCTTTACCTGTAGGAAATCTGCCAAGAGAGCCTATGAGGAAGAAAAATTTCCTCTCCAGCCAATCTCTCTTGGAGCCATGTCGAGGTGCTTTTATCATATGTTGCAAACTTCCTGCCACCTGGAAGGCCCCTGTCAGCTCTCAAGCCTGGGAAAGTCCCAAAGCTTAAACCCGAACAGGTCATTACCCTGGTGATCTGCCTTCTGCTCTGTCCTATAGATTACAGAGAGATACTCTGAAAACAAAAACAAAACAAAATACTTGATTACTTTTTGCTAATTGAAAAGTCCCTACCAAGAAAACCATAGCTTTTGATTACCATCATTTTCAGAAGAGGCCGCTCAATCGCGGGTAATTCCCACAGTCAGTACTGGTATGAGCTGAGGACCATGCAACTTGCCATAGTTTAGGAAGAGAGATTAAACTTGGTCTTTCTAGAAAGGTACACAAGAGAGGAAAGATTCGTCAAGATCAGCTGAAGAAATTAACTCTGCTAAATAAGCCATATTTGAGGCAATTGATTTTACTGTGATCCCATCAGGAACTATATTGAAGACCATCTAGTCACTCAGTACAGCTTCATCATAAGTATCACTCAGTTTTGCCAAGCCCAGACTGTGTTCAAACTGAATTCCCAACCTGCATTTTAACAATGGACCTCAGAGGGGCACAGTCTGGGAATGTGTTTGCAGCACACGTGCTTCCTAACAATATTACCCAAGTCATGCGGTAAACATGATGGGATACCAATGTTTTGTAAGTATATCCATCATTAGAGCCGTTTCTACAGAGCAGATAAGATCAAAACAAAAGCTCATTGACCCTCTTGCATTTAAAGTTTCCATTATCTTTGTTACAGAAATCCCTGAATGCAGCTTACTTCCCATTACATATTTAAGTTCATGTTGTCTCTGACACTCTTTAATTCTCTCAAGATCTGAAAGCACTCTTTCTCTATGCTTATTAATTTTACATGGTACTTTGAGACAAGTTAATAATAGGATCCAACTCATCCACTATCCCACTGTTGGGGAACTAAAATGCACGGATGACAAACCTAGCGCTAACGGCAATGCTGCTCAGATGAAGCTGTTTTTATCCAGCTGTGTCAGAAAGCTAAACGGCCTGCTGCTCCTGATCCCACCAATTTTGTTCTGCTCTGTGGAAGACAGTAAACAATCCCACAAGTATTACCAACTCATAAGTTAATTTTCCTTCCAACTACTACATAAATTATGTTATTGCAATTTATATCTGAGGTTCATATGCTACCACACCAATACTATCTGCACAATGGAGACACAAATTGATTAGCCAGAATATACTGCACAGCAGCAGCCATTCTCCTCTCTTGGAACGGTACCAGGCTTGGGAATGAAAGGAGCTGCCAGGGAAATGCCATATGGTTTTCAACGGAAGGATTCTTTCTGTACCCCCCAGTCCCTGTGCTGGAGGTATAGGTGATGCAAGGAGGCGCAGGCCCACACTGGGGTCTTTAGATACTAGTGTAATACAAACATTTACCCTTGTCTGACAACTTCAATTTAGAAATTATTAATACCACAGGAAGCCACAAAGCAGCTCGCAATGAGTGATTTATTCAGGTAATATAGCTACTGCTGTATTTCTGAATAGCCTAATACAAACAGTACGTTTCTCATCATTATTTGCTGTTCTGAAGTTTACTGAAGTAAACTCCCACCATTCACAAAAGTACAGCCTTGTTTAAAGACTGAATTTGTTGCATAGGTTTTCCTTTTTGTTGCCACCTGAGTCACATATTATAGGTCCCTCTTGGGGTAACATTTCATTTAAGGGTAGGACCCTAACCTAAGAAAGCCATCTCTCTCCAGGACAGATGCAGAAGGCGGGCAGGTTAGTGGGAAAACTCAGGTTTTGGAAGGAAAACCTGCTAAATATGCTCATGGAGCTTCAGGATATTGAACTAAATGTTCTGGTGCTCCTCTGCAGAAGAAACCATATTAGATTCACTGGCACAAACCACAGACTTCCAGGAAGCTGGTGCCTTTGTGGTGTGTGTGTGTAGGTTACTTTCCAGACTACGTGCTCTCACCTAACTTTGGCACTGAGGATTTCCTCGTGCACATAGATGTGAAATTTTAAGTGGGAATACTGCAGCCGAGCTCCTGCCTGGCTTGCTGAAAGGACAGAGCTGCCGCTGTTGTGAGCTGAGGGCACCTGTCTCGTCCCACCCTGACTGTACCACACCAGCCTGCAGCTCACGTCTCCGGCCCAAGGCTTTGAAGAATGTTGCTTTGCTCCCCACCCTGCCTGTCCACTGACACGGCACCCACTTGCCCTGAGCATTCTCGTGTGCAATGGAAATTAGGAAGCTTCTGGGAGGTTTGCAGGAGGAATTTGCTCAAGATATGAAAGGAATTGTGTAACACTGCACCTCCAGCAGAGGGGAAAGTGGTCAACCATCTGCTTCTATCAGACTGTTTTCTACTGCCCCGGTTGAAATAACCACTGGTCACATCACAGCTCAGAAGACACAAACAGTGCGAGTCACCTTTTTTTCTCCGTCACAGGGATTTTTCAGCATCTTCCCATCAGTGCCAAGTTGAGCGTTTCAGCCCAAAACAATCCCCTTCTCACTTCCCTGTGAAAGTGTGGCCCCGGAGCCCAAACGGGCAACACTCCCTGCCTTGTCTTTGAGCCTCCTCAGACATACTGCACAATTTTTCACCCTACGGTCAACATACTTTCATCCCACATGATTCACTTGGGGCAGGGTGCTGCGGCAGGCTGCTGGCACGCATCAGAAGATCCTGCACCCAGGGACATTTTGTTCTGTTGGGGAACAACAAGGGAACATAACAATAACAAGAAACAACCACAGAAAAAAATGCGCTGTCACTAGACCTCATGCAAGAGAAAGGGAAGACCATGTTAGCGAGCCCCAGGAAAGGCTCCGGCAATGTCCAACAGAATAGCAGCACTCCTGCATTTAGCACCCCTGTTCCCTGCTAGCGCTGGAGTGAGGATGTCATCCCCGGCACCATGGCTCAAGTCCGAACTGTGCCCCCGCACGCAGGCTACTGATCCGCTTTGCCATCTGGAGCGTGGCAGGCAAACCTCATGCCCTTGAGCCACCACATGGTGCTGCACAGCTGTGCCGCACAGCTGCCCCGCTGCGGGCACGAGCTGGATCCCTCTTGCCAGCAAGAGGGAAGGATCCCCTCCAAAAGCACCCACAAGAGCTTGGGTGAAAGTTTTCGGCTACAGCTAATGCTAATGATGCAGCACGCTTCTGTCCACAGTTGTCCATAGCCAGAAAGTCAGAAGCTTATTAAAATCTGTAAGAAAATGATTAAAAATAAAGTTAATGACAAGAAGGTAGGCTTCCCTGGGATTAATTTTAACAAAAGCAGGAGTTTGCTGATTGCACCCAGTTTACAAAAAACTAGAACTGTTGCTCCATACTGGGATTTATTTCAGGAAATTAAAAGAAAAAAAAGGCATGACAGTTGAATGCCTTAATGCACTATCACACACACACATAGGTAAACATGTTCTGAAAAGGGCTGTGTTTCCTATATTGCAATAGGAAAAGCTATCAAACACATTATTTTGCTACATACTGGCACTATCTGAAGTGTTAGATATATTCCAGGGCTTCTCAGATGCCATTGAAGATTCAGATGGTTTGAAGAACAGGAATGACAAACTTCACTTGAGGCAGGAACCAGTCTATACTCTTCCAGAACAACAGATATATCCTTTAAGACCTTTATGGGATTTATTATCGTGGTGCCTATTAGCACCAACATATTTAAGAATGTGTCAGTGCTTCCATTATAAACCCCTATTTTAAAACGTTTTATAAGTCAGCTGTAAACACATGTCACTTGGCAGAGACAGACACAATTCATCTGTTTCTACACCAGGACTTTGAAAAGTGTGCACGCACACACATGCACATACAAAAGCAGTTGTGGGATCTTGGTCTTGACTGCAGTTCTGTAGCCCAAAATGATCTAAATCGAACGAATAATTTGTCTTCAGCCTCTGACATAGCTCTTTACTTTCACTGCTCTCCTGTTGTAGCCACTTACAATTTGTTTTTCAAACCTTAAAAGCAACTGCTGTTGTACCCTACCCACTTCTCCTGAGGGTTATAATGTTACTGCCATGAGAGTTTCACCTAAGGAGGGAGCTTCCCCCATCCTTCCCATGCACATTTCTGCAGCAGGCCTATAAGGAGGTATTTGGTAAACAAGCAGCAGTCTGAAAACATCCAGGCACTTACAAAGGCTACCTTTAAATAGGAGAGTTTTTTTAAACACCAGGCTGCAGAGAGCCTTAATACATTTGTAAAACCTCAGCAAGTGAAACAGAGATGCCAAGAAGCAATATATTTATGTTTTATTTTCACTCCTGTTCCACTTTTTATTTTAAGCTGTTAAAAAGAAAACAAAGGAAATTAAATGAAAAGCTTCTCTGTTTGAGAAAGCCTGGCTGTTCCTTCCCATGGCCTCCCTAGCGTACTCCCTCATGTCCATTTATGAATCTCCGAGGGGTGCCGCGTCTCCCACAGGTGTCTCCGGGCAGAGCAGGATGGGCTCCTCCAGGGACCTGGCAGTGGACCTTTGGAGCGAGGGGTGGAAGCGGGGAGGCAAGCCCCACCCCAGCAGCTCTGGGCAGGTGGCCCCAGGAACGGTGTGCTCCGCACAGGCGGCCAGAGTCCCGCCGGCTGCTGAAGTAGCAGGCTGTGCGCTCCACCCTGCCCCAGGGCCCCTTTTTAGTGGAGTACTTTAAGGAAGTGAGAAGCACCATGGACCTCACAGGGGCTATTCACCCAGAGAAACTCAGCTGTCTGCTCCCGTGCCTTGCTAATCCAGAGACCTAAATTAATAAGACTGTTCCAGACTTACATCTGCTCTTCATGTTAGGGATCCCCGAGATCTGCCAACGGAACTGCTACTCGCATAGGAAAACAAGCATAGGAATTCATGGAAAAAACAAAAGTCAGATGTATTTAGTCGTTTGGAATTACAGCTTCCAGAGACCTGTGTCTTCTTTTTTCTGTAGCATTGAGAGAGCTCTGCAGTGGTGCTGCCAATAGTGAGATAAATGCAGCAAGCTGAAAACCACCACTGTTTGTAAAAGTCAGACATCAAGAACCCACTGAACAAGCCAAGGAATGTTCTTTACAGCAGAATTCCAAAACTCTTAGCATTTTTAAATTTAATCACAAATCCAGTGTGGCAGTTCAATAAGCAGTTTAATTCCTCAAAATTGTTACATACAGAAAAATCACCAGAATTGCTGGCAAGTTGAAACAGCTGCAGAAAGCCAAGAGCTGCACAAAAAGAGCGTTCACTTTGAACGAAGGCACAGAGGCAGCAGTCACTCAAGGCCACAGACGGGATGGGATGGCCCAACACAGGGAGGCTCTAAGGAAGATCTGTGATCTTTCTCAGTCACATGCCCTGCACAGGGCTCACCGTGCTGCCATAATCCTCACCATTGTTTGTCCAGCAGAGATGCAATTAGTACCAGGGAAAGAGAAAACAAGCAGTTTCTCCAGGGCTACCTATGCCCATGGTTCATCAAGACATGCAGTTGCAGATAGAAACAAACCTGTTGCCTTGTTGTTTTGTCCCTCTTGCTGTCCCCTGGCCCAGCCACAGCATGTCCTTGCAGGGTGTACGTGCTGCTTGGAAAGACTGAAGCTATGGATATCAGCTAGCGAGGCAGCCTGTCCCATGCATCAGTCCACGAATGTTTCACCCACCTGCAGCACCTGAAGAAAGGCTTGGATCTGTGGTTAACAGGCATGTTTGGCCTTGGACACCCCTCATTGTCCCCACACCACAAGGTCAGTCTACTTGAGTAGTAGCAAAGACAAAACCCCTGCAAAATTACCAGCAAATTCAGGCCCTGAACTCAGCAGCTGCTAAAGCTCAGGCTTCTGCTCAGAGCTATCAGTGCAGCTGCACTTCTCAAGCACCAGTCCAAATGCTAGAAATGTCTTTCATTTTGTTTCCCATCAGTAGAAAACAGAGACTCAGGATTGCTCCTGGTAACAGATAACTTAGACATATTGTAAGTAACACGGGATGAGCAATGAGATAGCACCGGGAGATTGCCAATGTGGCAAGCGTGCCAAAAATACACGTTATTCTCCAGTTCAGCAGGACAAACAGGTGCACAAACTAGCATTTTCACACTGGGTTAAATAGAGTCAGTGCTATTTTAGTACATCAATTAGATCTCCCACACACACCCCCAGACTAAACAGACCATCTGGGTACTAAACAACAGGCAACTAAAAGACCAAATCATCCTGTCTGGTTTGTCTGGACTTTTCTAGGCATGGAGAACTTGTGCCTTGGCAGTGTACACGCTTAGTGATGTGCTCCAAACTTGTCGGTAATTACTGTTTTCCTGATTTGATTCTTTCTGATGAAAGATCAAATGTTGGAAAATCTTTGCCTTTTACCAAAAAAAATTCTTCTGGTTAGCTTCTGGCTTTTATGGCCTGCATTTGCTGTGTAAGGAACTCTATACACTCACAAAATGAATGACATCAAACCCTGAATAGGATCATATCGCTTCCTCATGAGCCACGGACACTTCTTCCTCAACTGAGAACGGCATATATAGTCCCTAATTATCTCTGAGAGGCAGCAACTGACCAATGTCAGGCTCGAGGTTTCCAGACAAAACCAAAGCAAACCTGGCCAAACTCTATTTGCTACATTAAGGTAACACAGCCCAGCATAAGGAACACAGTATACCGCTGTATACTCCTTGCAAGCGGTAAAATGGAGAAAGAGAATTACAGAGGTATGGAAGAAGTCCTGGATTGTTCCAGATGGAGAATACAGCGAGAGTTGGGAAAACGCAGGCTGTGAAGCCAAAGTTGTACTAGTGCAACAGTTAATCTTTCTCATATGGAATAATCTTCCCTTAAAAGACTGAGAAGTTCAGAGATGCTGGAAAACTCTGTGAGTAAAATCTCCCTCTACAATCACCTCTCCATAAGGCAATGCTGAAGTTTTTATCAGTATTTAGGTATCACCTCACACTAAAATTTCCCAACATGCCTATTAGGCTTCCCAGTTGCGCGTTATATGATTTAGAGGTAGTACACTACAGACCACCTAAATGACTAAGTAGCAGCCAAGCAATACTGCTTACAACAGAGTATCAAAAGTCTTCTAGGTGAGGCAGGTAGAGTATGACTCTGAAGAAATTCTTCTTTAAGTACATTTGTTTCTTCCAGCAACAAGCTAGCAGAACAATCATGTCTTCACTTTGGTGGTTATTTTGCGATATTTTTAGTTACCATACTGATCTAAACCATACTAAACACGTTTAAAGTGACAATTAGAGGCACAAAAGAACTAATGTTTTCTTCATAAACCACGATTTCCACTTATTTAAGTGAGCAACTGCTGTTAAGCGTTATACAAATAGGATCTTTCTGGGAAAGCTTTTCATGCAATTTTCCCTGTTGCAACCTTAGCCTCCTAAATTGGTTTGGTTGAGCCATTAAGGGTTCCTTAACACGTAGGCAAGATGGCCCAGGCAAGGCCAACCTTTGTCCTGGACCCCTCGTTTTCAGAGGGGACAGAGAGCTTCCGTGGTACCATTTGTGATGCATCTGATAAGAGATGAGTTGCAGTCTGCCTGACTTGTTTCCCTGCCCATTGGAAAAGCTAGGCGATAAAGAAAGATTTACAAATAGTCATTGTGCTATTTAACGAGATTCAGGTCATCTGGAAGTGGAGGCCACAAACCCCAAATGATTCTTCCTGCCCACTGACTGGGCAGAATTTGGCACTACTTCTCTCACCACTGCTCTTCTTATAACTAGCAGGCTTCCCTAAAGTGTCTGCCAAGATTAGCCTTCATGTAATTCCAGCAACTTCACCAGAGGAATATTTAGCTCTGTCCTTAATCACCCTCATCCATTTTTTGACTTTCCAGAAATCTTCTATGAACAGTGATTTGCCTTTGCTTCCTGGGACACCAAACCAAGACTTCTCTGTGGTCAGACCAGCAATTCCAAGGTCAGCGTGGTGGAAAGGCAGACAGTGCTGGTTCTGCATGCCAGCTGTGGCTGCTGCCTTGGGTCTCAGCTCACCAGCCCCTACAGTAAGCGTGACTGCACAGCTCATCCTTCTCATTCACTGCTCCACAGATACTTCCAACACCACGGACCATGGCTACCAACAAATAGCTCCATTGCTCATTTTACATCATCAGACCACCAGCACATCATCTTCCAGGTAAGCATTTTTCCAAATGCAAAGCTTTTGAAATGAAACAAACAAAACCCCAAACACCAGAGAGGAGGAAAAGGAAAGCTACAACAATGAAATTCAGTCGGTTATAACAGTTACAACAGTGACGCTCAAAACTCAGTTTTGAATTTCTGAGCTGTCTGGCTCCTCCAGCAGTTCATGATTGTGGTACTTTCCAGACATAATTGCTCTCTACAACAAGAGCTATAGAAATCTGTCAAGGTTGATTTTAGAAACAACTTGTGCTTTGTAGCCTATAGATGTTAATAGAAATCTTTGATCCCATGACCTTGCAGATGTCTGCCAACATAGCAGCTGATGTAATTTTCTTTTTAAGGCAAGTTCTGTTTCTCAGAGCATACAATGCTCTATTTTTACTAACTTTAGGGATACTGACACTACCTGGAAGGATGGATGACAAACATTTCAGCTGACAGCTAGGTGTTACTTGATGCTGACAGCCCAGGGTGTTAGCGGAGGCAAGACTTGCCTTCCCATATGCAGTATGGAGTGTACACGTCTACAGGGGAGGCAAATCCTAGCAACCTCTTCTCTCAAGTAAAGCTATCCTTCTTGTCTCTCCAACTAAGAATCCTTCATCTCATATTCAGGGTAGCTTACAACACGCTGCAATACCCCTAAATCTCTACTACCTGTTGCATTTTCTGGTTTGTGCTTCTTCCTTCCCCACTTAGCCTTGCAGAAAGTATACTTTCGAGGGGATGAGCACTTAAAACGATAGGCAAATATTTTTCTCTCTAGCCAGTACTGCAGAGCAAGAGAGTATCTGAGGGTATCATACTTACCAATTCTGTAAAGGTATCAGCTATACTGCTGTTCTTCCAAATAATATCCTGTATTAAAAACAGATTAATTACCGGAATTCTTAAGTCATAAAAGGAAGGCTGGATGATTTTTCAGTAAAATTCTGTATTTTAATCAAATTGAAGGCATCTCAGTGAAATAAATTTACTCTAGTGCAAATCCACTCTATGGAACTACAAATCTAAATTGGCACAACTCAGGAACCAAAATTCCCTCCATGTAAGCAGCACCCCAATTTTGATGCACTTACGTTACTTATACCCACTTATATGAAAAACTTAATTGCTATTAGACAAACCTGAAGGAAAATTGTAGCTCCAACTATTTTGACAGAACACTAAAGCATTATTGAAAAGTGACTTTCACAGACTTCTGAAAGCTTACAGCAGAAAACTTTGTATGGATACACAAAGAAAATGTTGGGATATGGGTTTTCTATAGAAGAGAAATTTACTAATGCAAAGCACTCACAGTACCTTCTATCCTTAAAAATACTAGGAAAGTAATTTTAATTTTACCTTGTACTTAGTGAAAAAAAGACCCAACACAAGAGACCTCTAGAATCTCACCTGTACTGCAGGAACTCTCAGTTGGTCACCCCATCTGTTCTACTAGACAACCACCACGAAATGCAGTCCCAGTCTTCTTGTTGCAGCTCTAGTCTCAGAATATTACCTGCAATTTCTCTCAAACAGTCTAATACATTACTTGTCATGTACATACAATGCAGGTTTAGCACCACTGCCATAGCACTAAAGCCAGAAGATTTTGAGAATAAGACATGAAGTACTCAGAGAAGCGGTCTTGGATTTCAGTTGCACTTTAAAGTCTAAGTCTCCCATACGTGCCTTTCTTCCTCTTTTTCATGAGGAAAAGTGGTGCAATTTTCTCTAATGGGAAAACTGTACATGGAAATGAAGTAAGCATTGATACAATAAAAAGCCAAATAAAAGTAATGTAATTTGGGTAAGGAAAATCTATCTGGCTTCTGTTCTGGCAGAATCAATAAAGGAAATCTGAAAACAAACTTACAGGCAAAAGTCAGTTTCTTGGTATGCAAGACAGTCTCATAATACAGAAATAATATCACACCTTTCAGGATTTCACTCAACTCACTAGAAGAATGAAGTTTCAACGGTAGCCTATGATACAGAAGAATCATGCTCAGTTCCCTTCACTACTGAAGAGCAATCCTGGATTTAAAAAAAGTTCTCATTTAAGGGAGTGTTGAAAAGCACACAAACACTTGGAGACAATGATAGCAGTGGTGTTCGGTTGTGTATCTCAAATATATGGCTCTGAAAAGAAGGAATTTGAGACATTGTATTTTAACGAGGATTCCTTATGCTTCAGAATTAATTACAATTATTAATTACAATTGTAATAAATTACAATTATTAATTAATTACAATTATTAAAGAAATATTTGATTGGTTTTCACCAAAAGAGCCCTCGGGCTTTTTTCCGTGGAATCCCATTCCTGGGTTCTTCCTACCTCCACAGAACAAGGGCAGTACATATCTAGACATGTTTGCTAGAGAGATTGGCCAAGCCTCTGTTGGTCCTTGAGGGCTTTTAACATGGTGTGAACTGCACTGTGCAGCACCACTGCGGACACAGAAGTGATTTTACTCAGTCACAAAAACAAACCAAATAAACTTCCATTAGTTTTGAAACAAGAATAAGCCATTGTGCTCATCAGAAGCAGGCAGCAACCATCAGGACTGCATTTAATTCTAAAGCTTGGTCTTCAAGTAGGCTTCAGTTTTGCAATCTACATAATCCACAATATCCTTAATACTGAATTACGTGTCAAGAGGCAAAAAAACTCTAAGCCCACACAAACCCTATTACATGGGAGCATCCTTCTCATTCCTTACTGTCTGTAGCAGAAAATTCATCTAGGATAAAGTAACAAAGCAAAAATGTAATGACTGATTCAATACTTGGAAGGTATGGAGTTGCAGAAGCTACAGAAGGTTAGTACTATTAGGTCAGGACAACTCAGCTGTTAGCACGGCTTGGTAAAGACTCTTACTTTACGTGACAAGTTGTACAAAGATACAGACCTTTTCCTCCTCAATTTTCCGGTTTCACAAGCCTCACTGTCAGAATTCATGGTTACACTGGCATCTCTGACAGTTGCTTGCTGCACGCCAATTCTCTTTTCAGCTGAAGATACTAAAAAGAAGAAAGTGAAGGCGTTCAGATCATGTAGTCAAATATGACATCACATAACATTCCCAAGATGATAAAGATGTTGGTAAAGCAGAAATCTCCTCTTCTGTTTTCAACCATGCTGTATCCCATTCTTCACTGAGGGCTGGAAAACTCACACAGTTCCTACAGAGAAAGGGCTCCAAAAAAGCAGAAATGTTGGCTGTCAGCTTGTGAGCAAGAACTCTGTGCTGGGTAAAGCGAGCTGCACAGCTCAAAATACATTAAAAAAAGCCAATCCAAAAACAGAGGGAACAGTCCTTGTATATATCCACAGCACATCTCAACCCCCATGGTCAACGCAATAATCCACTGAGTGGGAACATACTGCTACACGCTCTACCATCCCACCAGAGCAGTAAGGCTTATTGCTCATTGTATAGACCACATGTCTTCAATCACAGGCAGCATTTGGTCCCTCCTCTTATGCACCAGGTCTTCTTCCACCAGCAACCGTGAACACTGACGTTCCTCAGCAGATTTTTGAGGAACAAAACATTTCTTTCCTGGTCTTGGTGGTCATA
The DNA here is from genome assembly GCA_013398915.1 of Dromas ardeola. Taxonomy (NCBI): domain Eukaryota; kingdom Metazoa; phylum Chordata; class Aves; order Charadriiformes; family Dromadidae; genus Dromas; species Dromas ardeola. Next base: position 111,027 of record VYZM01004383.1, on the reverse strand, counting down.
CTGCTCACCACCATAATGCACCAAAGTTGCCAGCTGGGCATTTAGGATCTATGAACTATCTGTACACAATTCAATTCCAGTAACAGACACCATAAAGGAGGCAGAATCAACTTTCAAAAAACTAATTTTAATCAAAACAAAAAAATTGTTGATCATTAACAAGTTTATAAAACAGTGATTTAGTTACATAAATAAATTGATATCAGTGTATCAAATCTTAATTACTTTCAACTTCATGAGCATGTTTACATGGGTGATGAAGTACAACCTTTTTACCTATTATAATAAATAAAATGGAGAGCATGAAATAGTTTTTCTAAACAAAAATACCTACAAACATACCTCTAGAATGTTCTAGAATGAAGGGAACAAGAGACACTGGACAACTTTTGCACCAAAACATAAAAACTGCTTTAAAAAGCACAAGGATACAGAACCATCAGCTAAAGTAAAGACACTATACTGTAACCAAAGTTGGTATTTAATAATATAATGAACAGTTTGGTAGTTAGATCTCCAGTTTGGTTATTTTAAAGCATTAAGACAAGGCAAGATAGAAGGCTGCTTTTGTTTGAGTAATTCTAGAGAAAATAAAATATATTAAAAAAACAAACTGAAAAGTAGAACAGTCATACCTACACAACTTTCTGTCCTGCACAAAGTCAAAATACCTATGCAGAATATATATATATAATATATATATGTTATTTGTGCACAAAGGTTAGCTTATTATTAGCTCACTGCAAAGGCGTAATGTATCATGTCAATCATTTTGGAAAACATTTTGCGTTTTGTGTCAAAAAGGATATTTCTTTAAGTCTTCTAGGCTAGGAGGCACAAACCCCAATTCTGGCATACTGTATTCTTAATGCTAAGGCTTGCTGCTCTGGCTGTGTATTTTTTGTTGTCCCTCTTTACTATAGTGCCTGTTACAAGCGTGTGTGTATGTGTGTATACATATATATGTATACACGGGTTGTATAAATATATATATATATAAAATTTTCCCCAATAGGTATCAGTCCAACCATGCAATCCAAAAGGTGGCTCTGCATAGATGCCCAGCATATAGTTCACCACCTGAGCCAACCCTGAAGCAAGGCGCACTTTAGTCCTTCTGATAGTTTTTTTTTTTTGTTTAAAACCAAGCTACTGCAGCTTCAAGTATTTTGCATTACATAGATTTTTTTTTATAAATTAGTTAATGTTATATTTTCAATATTCAGACATATACTATAATATATATACAGTACAATAAATGCTCTCATTCTTTTTTTAATTTTTTTGATAAATCCCTGAGAATGTATGTTGACAGTCGCTAAGTTTCCACATGCACAAGCATTGTGTGCCATGCTTCTGGATGAACAGCACTGCAAAGCCACGTGGTCAGCCTTTTAGCTATTAGTATTTCATTTGTTGGTTTGTTTAAATATGCTGAAATGTAAGGATGAGTTACAAAGGAGTAAAGCTGAATCCATTCGAGGTACTTATCACAGGATGGAGGTGTTTTGTTTGGTTTTTAAAGCCATTGCAATATATGTTTGTTTTTGAGGCTGTGAACGTATACAGAAAGAACAGGAGAGCAATGTGGGCTTTTGCCACTTGACAACATATACTCAGTGTAAACCAAACCTTTTTTAACCTCTCTCATACAAAACAGAAAAAAGGAAAAAAAAAATAAACACACAAACTTTCACAACATGACAGTTTAGTTTGCAAACTCAATATAACTATACACATATAATACCGGTGTGGCTCTGTTTCTTTAAGTTAAAAAGGATACAAAGGCAGGCTCAAGTAAAAAGAAACCACCCCTCCCACCCCCCCATATCCCCATTCACACATTTTTGTCAACCAAACCGCTCACGAACCAGCATCATCAGTTTCTTTTTGCCTTTGTAGATTTGTTTTAGGTTGTCAATAAACTGTGTAAACTGGATGTGACCATCATGAGCCATTAAGAAGGTCTCTCGGGCCTTGCTGAGGAACTCTATAAACTCACTATAGTGTCGCGGGCTGATGTGAGTGAGACGTGAATGAGTTGTATTAATGTAGGCTCCAATAGTGGCATCCAAGAGTTGCCGTAAAGGGGCTTTGTCCAGTGACATGAGCTTACCAGAGTTCCTCCTTCCATGAAGTCCCACCATGCCAGGAGTGGTCAAAGTACACCTACGCAAAATGTCTGACAGTACTGTTGCACATTTGACACTTTTGACCACCAGAGGTATTATAGCTGCTAGCTCATTTTTCCCAAGGGAGTGGCTGAGCGCACATGCCCACAGAACGTCATTAATGGCAGGGTGCGTGTCCTGATTGTAACTCAGGTTGAGATGCGTCATGGCCAAAGTGGCCAGTTTGTAGGCCCGCATGGGGTAACCACGGTGCTCCATGTATCGTGCTATAGTAAAAAGCTGCGAGTAGCTCATGCCGGTTGTAGCAGCATCTAGAACAATTTGGTAAGCGGTCTCAAAAGCTATGTGATCCTTTTCACATAAGGTCAGTGCAGAGAGGGCACAGTTTTGAGGATCCTTCATGGCACACTGTAGAGCAAGCGTCCTAGCACTGCCGGCCAACTTCTCCTGCTGATGGCAGTCCAGATGCAGACGGACAATGGTGCTGTTGGACATCACTGTTGTAGCAACAATACTAGTGGCTTCTGTTGGAGTGAAAAGTGTAAACCAGTTTTGCATGATACTATCCAGTGCATAAACACCTGGGGAAAGAAAGAAAGGATTAGACACAACTGATAAAACCTAGCGGATACAGATTTTCAGCAAAAGATTACATTTGCAGCAAAGTTTAGGAGGCTGTCAGTACATCCAAGGGCATGCGCTTCAACAAGAAGGGCTAAATCAGACAGCGCGGCTGGAAAAGGACATTAAAACAAAGGCTACTGTGCAAACTCTGTAGCGATCACCAAAACACAGAATAACAAAAAAAAGCTTGCAAGACAAGCTTTAATCTCCTGGTGTGACAACTGAGCTGTTTTACTTATTTAAGACAATTTGGATAACAACAACAGGTTCATTTGGTCTCATCACATCACTCAAAAGCAGCCCTCACACTGTACACTTTTAAAAGGCAATTTTAACTTCCTCTCTCACTGTGCATCTCAAGGCACAGCGCATGCACAAAAGAATATGAAAGTATGCAAAGTGGCTTTCTTAATGGTACACCATGGCACACCTTAACGGAACACACTAAGCATACCTTAAAAAGTCCTAACCTCCTCCCAACAGGCTTTTCACATAGGTCTTGTATGAAATTCTTATGCGCCTGAACACCAAGATCTTTGTTAGGGAAATACTGAGCAATATGTACTACTGGGTATTATCTGAAAGGGGTATTTTCCTTAGTATCACTTTATCCCTGACATGTGTGTGTTTGTGTGTGTATTTAGCAGGGGGAGGAAAGGGGAAACAGTGACTAGTGGGTTCCATAAATTGAACCTTATAGCCAACTAGAGTGCCTTATTATTGCTAGAGGCAGTTTACACACATCTGTGAGCCCACCTAAACCACACCCAGAGGTCCTAATTTTCTCTGTAGGATGCTGATGCTTCCTGTGCACCCCTTCACTCACGTGCAACAATTCAGCATAGCCAGAGAATACCAGATCTTCATTTAAATAAACAGATTCCTTGCTTTACCAGCTTGATTAAGTCTCAAGAGTACTTTCCATTACATTATAGGATCTTTATGGGATACTTCTATGAGAATATGTAAACTAATTTAAAACAGTATTAAACCCAGCACTTTATTTGCCGATATGCAACTGCACAAAATAATACCCAGGCACCAATATCTGTAAGATAGCTTCAGTAATAATTATCTTAGCAAAGATATAAATGCAATAAAACAAGAGCATTGCACAAAAATTTGCAGCCACAAACCACTTCCTGGCTGATGGCATCCAAAGGCAAGCTGTATTTTCCGATGCTACTGACAACATTAATTTCCCAGTTAAGCATAAAGCAAAGAATAAACTAATCCAGAGAATAAGCCGCAGTTCTGAAACTCAAGAAGCATCTATGCAATACAATCTAACTCAGATACATGAAAACGAAATAAATACAGTAGGGAAACATGCTTTCCAGAAATACCTTTAGTGACAATTAGAACTGCTCCCTTATTGTAAGTACTAACATTGTCCTCACTACCACCGCTGCTGATTTTTTTTATTATTATTTTTACAGCTACACAGTTTTTAATGCACTCATCTGCACTTTCAGATTCTGTATCCTCATCATGCAGATGGCAAACTGGAATACAGAAGCTAAGGGATGCCTCATCAAGACACACAGGAAATCTGTGGCGAAGCCCAGAAATGAACAGAACACCCTGCTGATTGCACTATTCTCTCACTGCTGTCCTTTTAAGTATAAGGCTGGTTCTGCTCCCACATTATTTTCTCCTCATGTGGTTAGCAATGGATCCACTAGTATTTGGTTTGCTTTCTAGTGCAGGCAAGAGGCCTGCACAATATCATAGCCACATAACGAAGGCGTATTACACTCTAAGCTTGGATTTACCCAGCAGCTTATAAAAAAAATTCTAACAATGAGAACCACTTCATGAGATCCTGTCTGTCACACAGTAGGAGGCATCCTCAGCATTTCATTCACCTGTTCTCTAGTTCCTCTTCCCACAGCTGACCAGTTAGCTCCCTCACTTGCCTTTCAGAGCCCCACCTGCAGGCAAAGTTGTAGCACAGTGCAACAGCCCACAACCACGAGCCTTTTCTCTACTGCAGCCTCAAACCGAAACCCATCATGGAAGGGACAAGGAGCAATCTAGGGTATTTCCCATGAGGTTATGCACACTCCCACCTTGCAGGGGAAAGAAGGCACACTGCATTGTCTGAACTATTGTCTCATTTGGTCTGTGCCTAGAAGAACCCACCTAGTGCCATAATGTCTTCTCATCAAAGGAATTTTACAGATGAACAGTAAGTGAGAGACATTTGCAGAACCTGGGTGTTAGCAAGCAAGATGAAGCCCTCTAAGACTAGCTGACAAGAGGAACACCTCAGAACATACCTACTTCTGTTGCACATGTTACCAACCACCTCACCATTTCCCGCCGTCGCCAATTCAGTGTTGACAGCGTCATCCGCATCACCTATTAAAACAACACAAAACACAAATTAATCCTATTGCAAACCAAGGCAATATACCAACACTTAGGGATCTTAAGTTACCCAAATACACTGAAGTTCAAAATGGAAGTCTCTTCCCCTCTCCATTCTGTTACCTCTTTTTTAGCTGGTATGTCAAAAGATTTGAAAAAATATTGCTCAGTTACCTTAAATAGCACGCAGAGAGTAATTTCAACTACAGATCCTTCAAGGCTAGAGGAGAGAGACTATTTTATCCATGAAGAAAAACACCACCACAAAAAGGCCCCTCCAATCAATAAAAAAAGCCCAATGAATTAACAATTATTCAAATTAAATTTTATCATGTCTCTTCCTTCTATGCACAGTAGTCTTTAAAGTGGAAATGCGTGAACTCCTTTTGGGCAAACTAACCCCTTTAATTTTTCCCCCATCTACATTTCTTTTCATTGACTTCAACAATACAGAAAGGAGTTAATGTCCTGTGACTTGACCGTCTGCTTATTCTGCAAAAATATATTTACAATTCCAGATATATCCAGGTATTATTAAGAAGTCCATAGCGACGATTTCTTTCTGAACAAGGAGACCCTGCAAAGAACTTCCATCATGAAACCATCAAAATCCTAGAAAAAGGACTTTGAGCTTTGACTGTAATTCCCATATTTTATATCACTTGCAGTTATTGCCTATGCTGCTTCTCAAAACATGGGCAAATACGTTTATTGAGTAAAATAAACACTGCATAGAAATTGCATTTAAAGCTTGCTTCAGCTACCTGGACAGATCCCACAGACACCTAGATGAAGAAAGCAAGTAGTTTTCCCCTTACAGTATCAGTGATCATACTATGGTATTACTATTTGTAGCAATTAAATAAAGAGCATAATAGGTCACTCATAGAGCTCTCAGCAATGATCTTTACATAAACTCAACAAATGCACTCACAAAACAGCTTGGAGTCAGCAGCATTTGTAAGAGGGTTCTCAACCCATATCCCCTCCCAATCCTAAGGTGACTTCAAAGTGCCATGTAGCCCTCTGTCATACTTGTTACTCCTGCCACCTCCTACAGTAGTACGCTGTAGATAGGATAATTAAGAAGATGGAAAGACTGCTGAGGGCCACAAATGCGCAGATGATCTTTAAAAAGTCTGGTTATAAACAACCATGAGTAGTTCCAAACTGGCCTCCAAACATTCCCACCTTAAGACCCTGGTGACTCGTTGTACACCACCCAAAGTTACAGGATAAGGCCAGCTTTGTTGGCCTCAGACATTGTGGTATCATTTTAACTAAACAATAATCTAAGTGTTAGATCAGAGAACAGCATTTTGAAAGAAAGCAAACTGATCAGTAAGGAGTCACCCAACACATTTTAAAATATGAAAATATGGCTAAGGTAAATCACAGAACAAGCCTTTGCTTGAAGACTTTCTGGAAGAGAAACAGGCAGCCCCAAGTCAAAATGCTTTGGAATGCAATTATCTTTCCCATTCTGCCCATCAAAGGGAAGGAGTCTACATGACTTCCTGTCTTGATGCACAACCAAGTTGAAGGCTAACACTCTCCCAGGACCCATGATGCATTTTCAGCTTTCCCGAAGTAGAGTGAATCCAAAAGAAAATACAGGGTTATGGACTGAATTCTGCTACTGGTAAGGGAGGGAAGGAGGTGAAAAAAACAAACAAGGTGTGAATGACAACTTCTCTGAAAGTCTTCTCTGATGAATTCCCTCACTATGGTAGTCTGTGAAAAGATCAGCAGTTACAAGAGCCTTCAGCATGCGCAGTGGGCATAATAATAGTTCCAGTGTAGACAGTCCTAACTTGAGAGCAAAAACCAACACCATCTCTAGTTTCTTGACATGGAAAAGTTTATTGACGAACTATTCCGGAATTAGGTTCCTTTCATTTAATTAAACTGACAAAATGAGAACAGTAAGAGAGAGGCCCTTTACTGATGATAAAAAACCCAAGGATTTCAATCTTTGAGCAACCTGGTCTAGTGGAAGGTGTCCCTGCCCATGGCAGGGGGGTTGGAACTAGATGATCTTTAAGGTCCCCTCTAACTCTAACCATTCTATGATTCAAATAAAGCATGTATTGATGTTCTGACCAAGGAGCAACTGAAGTTAATTTATACTATAGCACATGTATCCAAAGAACTATTTCACTTTTGCTCAATACATTCTTGAACTACCTCTTCCTAAAAGGGAGTTCCACATCTGTCCAAGATCTACCCAAGATTTGTGCTATCAATTGAGGACAGCTTCTCAACAAGTCAGGAAGTCTGAAAGTGCAAGAGGCTCCTATGAATTACATAGCTTATATGAAAGCCAAGCTCTCCTCACACAGAATAACCTTGACTTTGTCTTGATGGATCTTTCTAAGAATTTCTTAGTCTAGAGGAACAGAAGATCTCACTACCTGTAAGAGATATAAGAAATGGCCAACCAATCATTAGCTCCCGCACCACTGCGAAACCTCTTCATCACACACATTGGAAGGAGGCTCATTTATTTACTCACTCATTCACAGGTTTGGGGGAAAGGACACCACTTGCCAAACATTCATCAAGTGATCACCTGCACTAACTTGCTCAGCAGTTCTGCCAGCAGTACCTGTTTGCATGTGTGTGGTAATACTTACATGCTACATTAGTGCAAGTAACAGGCAGAGGAATAGAAGCCCCTCCTGTACCTGCAGATCTTACAGCATCTGTGCCAGTGAGGGGCACAATACACCTGAGATGCTCCAAGTCCATTTGGCCATGCTGATGACCTCTTTTCACAGCCACTTTAAAAGCCTTCCCTCTGCTGAATCACATAAAATATGCTGCCATTGGAAATAGGGAGAAAGAACCCAAGAGTCCATACCTCACTCCCCAATCTAGAATATGAGGGGTTTTTCTGTCACAGACATCCCAGTGAGAGTAATGAAATTGTTAGTAACTCCTCAGCCCAACCAGGCAACTTGTCATTGCTGTAGTTGAGGCAGAACAGTGTAACTGTGAGGACACTGCTGTTTAGTTTACCACATGACAGAAGAAAGACTTTTCTAGAGCACATAAATATCATAAGTAGTCAGATATTAGATAGTGAATACAAACAATCTAATTGCCATTAAGCTGGGGGCATAGGGAAGGGGGAAACATCTGTAGGCCACTAGAGACAGTGCTGACAAATGTTTTTTGCAGGAAAAACATTACTGTAGAAATATACACAGCTGCTAGCTACTACCAGTAAACTGCTATGCATCTTCCTTCTGGAAAGCAAACTACCTTTAAGATTCTTAAAACAATTTTGTAAGCTTGGGACAGAACAATGGACAAGTTCTACATCAGTCTGTTCCAAACCCTGGGACTGAGGAGGAAGTATGGGTTCCTGATATTTCTTTCATTAGATCTCACTGAAAACATTCTGATGACACCATCAGCCACAAAGGGGTATCCATGAATACAGCGATATCCAAAAGTGTGCTGCTACCACTGAATGATACTTGGTGAATGCTCGAGGGAACACACAGGTCAATCATGAGGATCTTTCTCTCAACCAAACAAATGTTTAAGGCAGAAACATACCAAGATTTGAAAAAAGAAGCAGACTTCCACAGCAACCTTGGAAATATGAAAGGCTAACAAAGCATACAGAATCTCAGCTTTCAGATTAAAGACCTTTAGCTTCTAAACATCTAGAATAGGCAAATAGTACCTTTCTTTGGCACGAGAAGCAACTGGGATAATATCCTTTCCCCAGAAGTCTTTGGAGCTTTGTTTACTGAAGCAAAGTAATAAATGGTTTTCTGATCTTTGCATGTTTTTTTTTTTTAAGAAGTCCCTCAAGAGGGATGAAGAGATTTGTTTTTGCTGAAATGAACTGTGTAAACTCCAAGATTCATCAGTGTAAGGCAATATTACTCCAGATAACCTAAAACTCAGCTGTCTCCTTTTAGCTTGCAAAGTCTCTCCTAAAAGCCTGAAAACTGATCAGAGGTTCTTGTACACCTCAAACTGAGCCTGATGCATCTGACCTTCCCACTGCTTGTGGCATACATGATTTTGATGAAGGAAGTGAAAGGGCTGCTGTTAGGACAGTCTGCCTTAGAAACAGGTCATTATGGTTGACCTTGGCTTTCTCTAGTAATCCAACAAGCACCTACCAAATCTCTTTTCAGGGAAAGGAAGTGAAGGAATGGTAAGAAATCCCTCGAGGCCATGCAGAAAATACAGGGCATTTCTGGCAAGCAGAATAATTTTGCTTTCTAGCCAGTCTGATATTCACTCCTGAACCCACTGCACTGGTCCCCTCTCACCCCTAAACAGAAGAATGCCCTGCAGCCAGATGCTCCCAGCTCTCTTCCACCCAAATGGCACAAGGGCCTGTGCAGACCCTTGATCTGTGTTCACGAGTCTGTTGAGCTTTGTATCAGAAAACAGACTCTCAAAATTCCAGAGAGACCAATGAGGGTGTGTTTCCCAATGCTGAAAAGCTATACCCACCAACACTAGGTCAAATTCCTTTCCTCCACTGTAATAATAATGAATAAGGGAAATACCTGAAGGCCCAGCTCCAGAGAAACTTTCAGAAGAGTGATGTCTGGCAAGCTGTCCATGAGTGTTGCTATTTTAAATGCATCCTGGGCAAGTTTGAAGATGTGTGATGAGGAGTGGATATTTTTCTGGATGGATTCTAACACTGTTTCCAGCCTCCGAACATCACCTGCAAGGTGTAAACAGAATCACCAAACTGGAACAAGCTCCCAAAACATCCAGAGATGCATTATAATTGAGCCTGATGTTGCTATGCAATAGTATGCTGTTTCAGTTATACATTTTGTTTTTAGAAACCTTCCATAATTAAATCACATATGAACAAAAGACAGAAGACAGCACAAACTTCTCTAGTGCTTGATGGTGTTAGTGCAGTACACGGTCAAAAGTCATCCTGATTAGTGAATTTTAGGAGTGATTTGTCCACTCCTGGGTCATACAGTCCACATCATGTGTCAGAAGAACAAAAAGCTGTCTCATCAGTCTCAAACCAAGCTCATCTGGCTACCACCTAGCTAGCTTAATTGCTCTGCTAGAAAATTAAATGACAGGTTTAAGCCAGTTCCGTTTGTTGTACCCATTTCAAGCTCCTGTCAGACTGCAATATGGATTCCCAAACACAAGTTTTGTAATCTGTCACACTCCATGCAATATTAAAGGCATACATTTAGTTGAGTACGTAACTGACAGCAATGTACCTTTGGCTGCCGTTAGCATGGTCGATGCCAGCTCACACTGCTGGGATTCAATGTGACTTAGGGTGAACCAGCGGGGATACCGGTTTGGAACAACTGATGCAATGTGGTGTGGCCGGGACATGTCTCCCGAAGGAGCTGTAGATTCCAATACTAGCAACCTGAAATAAGAAAGAAATCCTCTTTCATTAAATCATTATTACATTAGGTTACTGATGAGCTAAACTAAAGCTACAAGAACAATTGACCTTGTTTATGAAGTGTGCCTTTTTGGTCATAAAAAAGATTGGAAAACCACTTTTTTTTTGGTGAGTCTTAAAGTCCATTTGCCAAGCTTGCCTACATCAGTAGATATCTGCAGGAATTCACAGGACAATTAAGCTACCCATTAGCCAAGGCAGCAGAGACTTTCTTCATCATGCAGAGCTGAAGCTTTTCCCCCTGCCTTGTTTCAGTCTTTGAACCACAGCACTCAGGAAGGAAAGTGGAGTAGTTCTCCACTGTACTGAGAACATGTCAATATTTGGAACGTACTTTCTTCATTTACCAATGCCTGAACTAAGGGAGAGGGATATTCAACAAGTCATTCAAATTTTGACCTGACATAATTCAGACATGAATTTATGTCCAAAAAGGATGTCTTATTGTTCAACTATGACTACTTTTAGAAGTCCTTTAACTTTAGCCTGCCAGCGTTTTATAGTGTACCATAATCTGATGTTAGGGTCCCAAACAGCAGTGACAGAGAAATTTCCTTTAAAATTACTTTTCAGACTTCATTTTCTAATCCTGAAGCAAAAGTTTCTTTGAGTATGCATCAATCTACAGCAGTTTCATCCACCAAGGAGAATTCAAACTTAGAAAATTCAAATTAATGTTTTTTGTTGTTGACTACTACAACACAAGTGAGAGCCTACAACAGAGACTCAACTGCTGGCCCTTACCATACACTAGATACAACCAGTACAATAGATACTATATAAATGCCAATGCAAAAAGTAGAAGTGAAAAAAATCAGGCATTTTTATTCAATGCAGTTAAGCATAGTTTCAGGACATGAATGTTTCATGAGATATCAAATGATAGTAATACGACTGTCCAGAAGAAATGCCTTCTGGTGCTTAGCTTCTTGATCAGGGTTAGCATCTGAGTTCTATTTCTACCAGCTTTCATATGCAAGTGGTTTTCTAACAGGAAGTCATGTGGGAGGACAAAGGAAATTGGATCTCTTCTGTCAATAAAACTGCAACTACTGAATATTGAAAACTCAATGCATTCGGATTTTCTGTGATAGAATATTTCTTATGGAATAAGCTCATGTAAACATAAGTTACAATTTCTTGCACTTTCAACAAATACCTAAGTTCTTTAAGTAACTGGAGTGCTTGCCTTTTTTGTGCAATAAGATAGTTTTAAGTTCTATCGGTTTTCTGTAGGTTCCCGAAGCATATAAGGGTATCTTTAAGAATTCCCTGAGAAAGGTAATTTTGAATATACAGGAGGGTATCTCTAGCAGGCACATATAAATACAACACATCACATAAATAACTATCAGCAGGTTATATTACCATTTTCAGACACATGTATGTGCACGCTGATAAGAAAGAAAAAAAAAGGACCTCCCTTTTGATTTATATCAAGTAAAATCTCTTCCCTAGTACCACTGAAACACCTCTGTATACAGCTTTACATACATAAAAATAAAATATATATAAACTCTTCAGCTGATTTTTTCCAAGCATAGAGAGAGGCAAGAGGAAAGATGCTCTATTATATGATTTCAATAAACCGTAAAAACCCCAACTATCTAATGCAAAAAGGGATTATTAGGTCATAAGTAACACTAAGTAGACAAAGAGCATAAAAGAAAGAGGCTGTTTTGGGGAAATCTTTTGTCACTTTGAATTTCACTGCCAGCTTCTATGTTCTATTTGCTGTGAAAAGAAATGCTGTTGTGAATTGGTGGCTTTCATGCAATTTTGGCAAGATTAGGGAACATCAGAACAAGCACAAGCAGATTTAGCATTCTTCAATCCACCCCCCACTTTCAAATATAAATTATTCAGCTAGGTTTTAGCAAAGCTACCTTGTGATTAAACATCACCATTAAAGTCTGGCTCCCAAAGCCTGGGTGAAATTCAATCTTAACAAGGGATCAGCCAAACTAAGCCAAACATCCAAGTTCAGATTCCAAGTGAGCAGTCAACTAGGTCAATGCAGATCCACATTTTCCAAGGCTCCGCTCCATATGTTTCAGCATTGCAAGCTGAGAACTGTAGACAGAAGTGACCAAAGATAGCACAACCCTGTCCTTGCAAACCTCAGGTGTACGCATGAAAGGTTTTATGGTTTCAGCTTCCATTGATTTCATACTGAGTGTTCCACACACTATAATAGGATTCAAAAGATGAAACAACAACAGATGATTTTGAATACAGCAAGGTAAAATACTCCAGAACGGCCATCATGGGTCATTGACCTGGGTAAACTTGTGTGTAGACTGACACTGGTCCTGGGAAGTTAACTTCTTTAATAAACGCTGAAGTGAAGAGAGAAATATGCTCCACTTCTAGGAGTGTGAGCAACCACACAGATTTCTAAGCAGCATCTTTACTAATTTCCACATAAGATTTTCGTCCTTGACACAGCCATTTCCTCCCTGCCATGGAAGAAAGGATGCTCAAGTTTTCCACTTCTGATCCATTCAACCTCACAACCATGAGACAGACATTCAGTCTTCATATCTGCTTTCTTCTTCCCCCCTCAAGGCAGTATTAAGTGACTTTTTCACTCCGTTTGTATTGGGTGTCCTTTATACACTGAACTATCGTTTTGCTGTGAATGGAAAGAGTAACCACCCTTCTTCTGGAGAATCTGAAAAGTGCCAGGAATGTAGATAAACATGGAATAGAAAGTGACTAAATCTGCCAACACCACAGTTCAAGATAGCAGTCCACATTTCTGAAGAATGCCAAATATCAAAATACAGAAAGACTGATTATTGCGTCTAGGGCTGAACTCTCACCTGTCTTATAAAGTCATGACAAAAGGGATATGGAGAACAGCCCCAATTATGCTGACGTCTCCTGTGATTTTACCAGATGGAAATGAACAGACGACTCTTCCTTATACTGGTCTGTTTGAAAAGTAACATTTTGGCTGAGATCATAGCTTCATACCAAAAGATGGCTGGAGCTACCCATGACTAACTGCAGATTTCACCATTTAGATCTTTCAGTGTCTTGCTTGTTTTTCCAGTTGGGAAAGGAAACTTCCAGAAAATAAGTTTTCAGTTACAATTAGTTTCTGGGGAAAGCCTAAATCCTTGTTCAAAAGGAATGGCATGGTCGTCTTGCATGAAGCGTTCAGTGCACTGTGTAAAGCTGCTGATAGATGTCCAGCCTTTCAGCATGGTTTCAGTAGTTTAGTTTAAGGAGGAAAACTCCACACAAACAAACATTAAGGTAGTAACTGAAAATAAATACAAGGTCACAACTCTACTTTACAAAATTGACCTTTTTTCTAAAAACAAAACAAACAAGAAAGTCAAACCACCACCACCACTATCTTGCTGATCTGATCTGACCAAGGTTATTGACACACTTAATTTGCGGTAAAAGAGGGGTGTACTTAGATGGCCCAGACAGCTTTCTGATCATATGTTTGAATGTTCTCAATAGTTCATGAGTAATGCATTTTTGTCTTCTCAATCTATTTCCTAAAATGCTAATCATATGCAGCAAGTATGCAAGGTCACTCTTCTTATCTCTTAGACTCTTTCCTTAACATCGTTTAGTAGACACTCTTGGAGGCAAAAAAACCCCAACAGGCTAACCAGACCTTTGGCCTGACCTGATAGTAGCTGTGTTTTGTTCTTATGCATGCCCTCCTGTTTAGTCCTTTGAACATAGAACCATGTTCTCCCCATCTAGCCTTTAGGAGAAACTAGCTCCAGAATACACACCTCCAAACAACTAGGACACCACCTGTCCGATGAAGCAAAGTACTACTTATGTGGATAGTGTGTCCTTCAATCACTGTGCAATCATTCTTGATAATAATGACCAGGAAAACACTTTTTTTTTAATTTTAAATCTGGCACTTGATTGCTCTTAGTATTGAGTCGTGGCTATTCTTGGTCAACCATCAACTACAAGGTCCTTGACAGCCACCAGACACTCCAGATGGGACCAGTGTCTTCTGCACTGTATGTGGACAACAGACTGATCACTGATCATTTAGGACCTCGAAACTTCCTTCAGAAGCTTTTCCTAGCCACTGTTACCAATCTGGCCTGCCTTGAGATAAAGCCAGCACACACCGAGCACTCCCTGAGAAGTATCTTTTTCCCGATTACTGAAGACGAATGGGATGGAAGTCAGACATTTTGTTGTCATATGACAAACTATTTAAATCCCAACAGTCACCCAGAAGTGGGCAAGACTGCTTCTTTATGAAGCATAAGAAAAAAGTACTGGCTCAGACCACACCACATGGTTTCAAACCTATGATCGAGTGTTAATTTATAAAGAAGGCCAGTGGAACAAATAGTCCTACCGAACAGGCTAAACAGCAGATAATCCCGAGACTGCTGGTGAGACTTTTCTCATTTCCTTGCCAATACCATCACACACACACACCCCCCACCGCATGGGTGAGAGAACACACATGCTAAAGCTGTCACTATTTAACACAAAACCACGTGCCCCAGGAGTGGGATTCTAGAAGGATTTGTAACAGAGAATGCTGTTTTACAGTTGTAGGTAAACACTAATTGTGTATTTATAAATTATTATTCTGTAGTTACTACAGACTATAATTGCTTTTATAGATATAACAACCAAAATAATTTCTCCTTAAAGGGAAGAATGCTTCTTTTAGAAAAAAGAACTAGGTCTTTATTACCAAGCTTCTTCCCCTTTTCCCAGCCGCTACTTGTGCTTTCTGGACAACTCATGAATACGTACCGCATGGCTCTCAGTGCAGTTTTGTATGCCAATTCAGCATCATGAGGTAGGAGAGAGGTGAAGAGATACTTGGCAAATGTGTGCATTGGAACGCTCTCTCGATGGACAACTTCGCCTAAACCACTATATGGTCCAGCTGCAGGAAAAAGAAAGAGAATGTCAGTCTTTACATACTACTAAAATCCAACTTCTGGGCCTCTAAAAACATTCACTATACCTTCAGTTAGAATTGGTATTCAGAGTTTGTTGTACAAAAGGTAAAGTTATATCGCTATTTTCTGTGAAATACATTACACGTACATCACATACATACAATGTACTACAAGTATATTAAATACCATATATTCTTTGAGACAGTAAGACAGACTGCAAATTGCATAGTACTAAGCACACTACCAGGGCACATACAAGTAACAGCATGGTTTCGGTGCTCCATGGGGCTCATTCAGCAAGCCTGTGGTATGCAAAAATTGAAGGTGATAATGCTAGCTTTGCCTCCGTGTAGTTACACTGTGCACATGAATATCTATGCACTCTGTTGGTGTGCAAGTGCTTATCACAAATTTACCAGAAAAAAAAATAAACAGTTGTTACAGTGGAAAAAAAATCATGTCTCAAATTGAAGTTACATCACCAGTCACCACAGCACTGATCACCACCTATTAATGTCTCACTTGGCATTAGGCATCTAAATAACCCTTTGGTTTGACTTGGTCTCCAGAGAAGACTAGGTCAGATCTTGCACCAAAGCTGTTTTTCTTAGTCTATTATAGCCACATGATCTTAAAGATTGTATTTGTTTTGGGAGAACTATCCCCGTTGTTGCGGCAATAGATTTTGCTCACACTCAGTGCAGCCAGTGTAGTAGTTCAGCTTCATAACAGCAGCATCATGACTGACAACAACAAAAAAATTAAATGTAACTATTTGCTTGCTGAGTTATGAATGTTCATGGGACACGTGAATCCCACTTCTCCTGCAACCTTAAGACTGTTACCCCTATTAATAGGAAAACTGTGTCAAAAAGTTTTTTACTTCAGTGACTAGCGGTTCAGGCATTAAATGTTGCAAGATACAGAATAAGAATCTTCCATGAAGTATTATTGGACTATTACTGCACAGATAGCAGCCAGCAGTTGTAGAAGTTACTACTACTTCTTCTACTAGAGACTCCAACCCACCACACTTGGATGCATGGATGAATGACCATGTGAGAATAATTCTTCACCACAGAGTCACATGTGTCACTTATCAGCTTCCAGCAGTGGTTCAAACTAACAAGACCAACACTACATCGAAGCAGACAAGAAGAGCAGATGAGGAGAACAGCCAAGCTGTTTCAATAATGTTTTTCTGACTGGTGTCTTAGCACAATATGCAAAGATAAAAATCACTAGGCATGAAAAAAATCTGAACTCCATAGGTGGGCACTTCTGAAGACTGGGGCTGATTACAAAGGAAATGACAATGAAGATTTAGTAGGTGATAGTGTGTCTCAATCATTTCAAATGCAGTTGAAAGCCGTTCAAAACTAGCTGGCATTGCTTCAATGAAACAAGCCATTCCATGTATGTATGCCAGTTGGTGGTCCAGTCAGAAACTCAGTCAGGACACAAAGAATACATGACAAAGCATTTATATGAAAATACATTCTGCCATTAACTTAGCAGTCAAGCAAAAAATTAGATCAGTTCTTGCAAAACAATCTTACATTCTGCGTTCCCACGCACCCAAATGGTAGCTACACACAGCATGCATTTATCTACATTAACAGCATAGAAATCAGCTTAATATTGGACTAAGCTTTCTTCATTATATTTACAGGACTTTGACTATAAAAACACAATTGATATGATTAGCATCTTAAAATCACTGTACAGTTTTTCCTCCATATGAGCTGGCAGTTTCTGCCTATCCTGGAGTAAACTCAAGCTACTGCAGGAAAGCCAGGTTTCTCAGCACACAATAATGCAAGACCATAGTTGCACACCACTCAAAACAGCAATTTTGTAGGTAGTTGTATTAGAGATTTCCTCCTTTGATCACTCGTTTACTACTCTAAGAAAACACTAAAAGAACTTCAGTGATCAAAGTGGTAAACTAGAATTATCAGAGAACACTTCAGAGAAATCATGCCTTTTCCTCATAAAGCATCCTTATCAGTAAATAGATGCAGCAAATTGATTTTATAATCCATAGGATCCCTATATGGTGGTTAATAGCTAGATCCAGCAAGCAGGTATTCTTGTCCAAAGGACATAAAGCAGCAGTACAGCCACACCATGAGGGAAACTCTCTCCATGGTGTGGCTTCTCTGCAGTTTCATATGGCACCATCAGTAGGTACCAAAGTCTTTAAGGATCTCAGCAAAAATAGTGACTCAAAGCTGAGAACCCTAAACAACAAACTACACCTCTTCCATTAAAGAAGGAGTTTTAAAAGACTCTTTAAAAGAAAGAAAGCAAAACCTGACTGCTGTGTAACAATCTTCACAACTTACCCAGAGCAGTACTACTCCCCACCATCCCTTGAGCAAGCACTCAAAACTTGGACCATGCCTTTGGCTAACTGATTCCTCCGAAGTTTTTTCTTCCATTTAAAAACCAGGAAGACAACCTCAGAACCCATGAGACTACTCTCTGAACATGAGGCTTAAGCGGTACATGTTAAGCCTTTTTAAAAGCTAAGGCAAAAATACGCACTCTTTTGTACAGATTTTATTGCAACACACCAGTTAAATCCCGAACACAAATTGTTTGTCCCGGTCAAAATTTAGTCACAAGACCAGGCCTTAATCCTCAATATTTGACCACATATTTAAGATTTCATGTATGATAAAAACTTCAGGGGCAAGTAATTTTCCTGATTGCTACAAATAAAGTGTTACATTTCTGTCCCAGCAAGTCAATTTTCTGAGCTCTTCACTTGGAAGAGTGGTTAAAAACTTCATACATGTACAAAGCTGCCAGTCCTTTTTTTTCAGGATACAAGGAACACTTAGAATTTTTCTACCTGAGAACTGTTGACGATAACTGATGTCTATATTATTTAACTGTCAGCCCGGGTTGTATAATCAGGATACTAAGATTATGACAAGCAACAAGTCTAAAGAACAAAACGTAATCAAAATTGAAACAAAAGGCTTATAGGTCAATAGATGCCTTATCTCTACAGTCATGTGATATCTGAAGTATGTTTGATTTTCATAAGAGATCAGAAACAAAATTTTGCTGTAGTTCTATGTCAAAAAAACATCCAAAATATGTAAGGCAGTTTCCACAGGAATACTAGTTCTGTGTGCTTGTGTAAGTGAAGACAATTTAAAGAAGCAGTTAGCATCTATATATTGAGCTACCTTCTAATAGGAAGACTGCTTGTTTTCGAAAAATCTTCACCAGAGTATCATCCAATTCAATTTCCTGTAGCTTAGAAATGAGCTGCTCCTCATTTCGACAAACCTTCTCTTGTGCATACAAGCCATCTGGCATTATTCGTTGCTGTCCCAGCCCTATCAATGCTACTTCCACAGCCAGCGTTAAATAAGATTCCCCTTCTTCTAAGAACTTGTGCACAGGCAGGTGCTGGTACTCCAGAGATTTGCATTGCCCCATGTTCTCTGTAAGAGGTGACACAAAGAAAAACATATCAGCAAATCATTCTAACCCATCATCTGCCTATAATGCCACAAATACAAAGGCTTCCTCTGTTAGTAATAATTTTTTTGATTTATTTAAATTACTGGCACCATCACAAAATCCAGTGATCCAATCTCAAATATCCCATCCAAATCCGCATGGCAGAAATACAGAAAACAATTAGGTTTTAAATAACGCAGTCAAGTAAAAAATAAAAGCTTTCATTTTTAAACTGAACGATTTAGAGAAAGGCAGTTTCTACAGCTTTGTGTTAACGAGGACAAAATTGCAAGATCCATTTAAACTTTCCCCCCCCCCATCCATTTCTGTATCTCCTTAAAGCCCTGATGTGTAAGAGGAAGGGAATGATGCTTACACACCTGCATAGATTTCAGTTGAAGCTATTAGGACTGTGCAAATACAATAGGCCTGGGAACTCCACAACTTTAAAGCATCCTCTCTTTGCTAGCACTCTTTTCAGGCTTTTGTATTTGTTACAGTTGTATCTATCATAAAAACGTATATTGACATTACAAGTCCTACTTTTAGTAAAGATTACATGTAAATGCCACACAGACCAAGCCATAAATTGCTTTAAACAGTACTACCAATTTTTTTGGCGCTTCACAGACACACCATGTGACAAAACGCTATTCCAACCTGTAGCAGTTTATACTCTATTTTGGGAACAAAAAGTTGTAATGGACAGACGTAAGGAGAAGGACAACGGCAGCAAATGGGAAGGCTGAACGCATTTGGTAGATTGCATATGCATATGTAGGAGGAATTTACTTTTCAACACACACTGTGTTTATTTCATGGGGTTCTTTGGTTTTTTTTTTTTATAATTGTGAAGAAACTGATTTCTGATTTCTTTGAATTAAAAGTTCTTCCAGAATTGGTGAATATGGGATTAGAAGTTTATTGAAGAAAATCTAATTGAATAAAAAGAGTTTTGAGGCAAAACCCCAAGAAGATTGTGGATGTGCATATAAAAGAGCTGCGGGTAGAGGGATGAATCCACTTTCTGACCACACAGGTGTTGATAAGAAGCTACCGCCGAGGTGGAAATAAACTGAGAACAAGTTTATCAGTTAAGCTCCTTGGAAGGAAATACTGAAATTAAAATGGGCGTACACATCCCATTCTAAATCATGTATTGATACTGCCACACTACTTTCCCATTCATATGATTTATAGACCGTGTATGTCATCAATTTTAAGTGCTTTGTCATCAATTTGAAGTATTATGTACACTTATAGCTATGAAGTCCAATAATATCCTGGGCTGCATTAGGAGAAGTGTTGCCAGCAGGTGGAGGGAGGAGATCCTTTCCCTCTGCTCAGCACTGGGGAGCGTCGTGTCCAGTTGTGGGCTCCCCAGCACATGGACATACAGGAGCAGATCCAGTGCAGGGCCACAAAGATGATTAAGAGACTGCAGCATCTCTCATATAACAAGAATGAGATAGGTAAGACTATTTAGCCTGGAAAAGAGAAGGCTCAGGAGGGATCTTACCAAAACGTATAAATATCTGATGGGAGAATGTAAAGACAGTGCCAGACTCTTCTCAGTGGTATGCTGTGACAGGACAAGAGGCAATGGGCACAAAACACACAGGAAATTCCATCTGACCATAAGAAAACACTTTTTTACTGCGAGGGTGGTTGAATACTGCAAGAGGCTGCCCAGAGAGACTGTACAGCGTTCATTCTTGGAGTTATTCAAAACCCAAGTGGACACAGTCCTGGGCAACATGCTCTAGGTGACCCTGCTCCGAGCAGAGCAGGTGGACTAGATGACCTCCAGAGATGTCTTCCAACCTTAACAACTCTGTGATCATGTGATTTCCTGCAATTTCTCAGAAAGAGGACAGAGCAATGTATGTGGAGAGGGCTGATGCTATAAAGTCTTATTTGGCTTTATTTTAAGTGTGAAATACAGAATTGTCTTCAAGAATGAGTAACTGATAAATCTGTAAGTGCCTTCATGTTTCAAACATTTTCCCTCCCTTTTGTTTTCTTAAGGAATGTGAGTTCTTATATTACAAAAACCCTGGCTTTGAAGCTGATTCAGAAAGGCAAGATAGAAAAATGCCTCCGGTGAACGAAGATGTATAGAATACTGCTCCCTTTGCTTGGCCTTACCCGTGAAGTCTGAGAATCCATGGAAGCTCTCATCATCCACCCTGCAGGCTTCCATCAGGCTACTGAAGAGGGTGCCAACGGGGTCCAAAGGGTGTCCCACCCAACCTTCAAGATTCGTTATTGATGTTACTCCTCTGTGGAGAAGTTCTGTGACAGAAAAGATGGAGGGAGAAGGAAGGGAAAGAGAGCGCTTGTTAGCCCCTCAAAACAATTATAAAAGTAAAACTGATAAAAATGCTCTCAGTACAGAATTCAGGATTTGTCCAGTAGCTTCTGCTTACAAGGAGAAAATAGTATCTTTCAGGATGAATTCATTGCCCTACGTGAATATGTTAAAAGAGGAAAAAAAGAAGAAGAATGAAGGCCAAATGTTTTGAGCACTAGTAAAGTGTATTACGGGTCAAAAATTTCAACTGCACTGTCTTTTGAAATCTCTTACTCAATACCAGTAACTGTTCTGAAAAAGTCTGCTGAAACATCACAGTAAAGAATTCACAACAGTTTCCCCAAAAAGACGCAGTACCACTTTTACATTTTAAGTTAATCTGATGGCACTGAAATAAATGAAAAGACTCTAAAGTATGTTCCAATTTTATAAATTAAATATGAGCTTATCCTGCATCTGAATACTTACTGAAGTAATAACTCAGGATGACAGCTCCTTTAAAAAAATAGTAAAATGTCTAAATGAGATATACAAGAACAAATTATCCTTTAAGTGGATCAAGTGCATTTTTTGTCATTCTAAAGTTTCAGTCAAATACCTTCACAGATACTTTGTTTTGTAGCCCTCACCCATCATTTGGTTAGAACATGACAGAAGTTATTTAGCACAGTGAATGAAGTGCGGTTGTGGTAACGGATGTTAAAGATTCCCCAAGTCCCTTCTTTTCTTAAGAGTCTTATGGCAACAGCTCCCCTTTGACTCCAACTCCCAAGTTCTTTCCTCCTAGACACACACACGACTGAACTATGAGAGATAAGATGCATTATGTGTGACCATTTAAACACTGTATGCTAGCTATTATGGATGCTCTGTTTCTCTGCCTGTTACACAGAAACTTGTACCTGCCTCCACTCTCTCTCATTCATGAACTGCGATTTTTCTGAGTAATCATATGCATTATCACAGAGCTTTTAAATTCTGCTTCTTGCCTATTTAAATGTGTGGGGCTACAAAATGAAACACATCCACATTGTCAGGAGGGTGAGGTTTTCTACAGAATCCACTGATAAGTAATACGAAAAACAAACAAGTAAATAATTTTCTTACTAACAAATAGCATGTACTAAAGACAGGCAGAAGCAAGTAATATTACCTTTGGTAAAAAAAGTATTAATCACAGTAACTTCTTACTGACTCACCTATGTTCTCTTTATTCTACTGTGCCTAATTATGAGCGTCACTCGTCTCATACCGAAGGCTTCAGTCCTCTACTCCTACAGACATTTAACTTTAAATGACACAAGTGGTTCCATGGACATCGTATCAGTCACATGAATAAAAGCTGAGTAGAAACACGTGGTGTTTGCTGAACTAAAACCTAAAGCTGGGCTGTAGCTACAGAATTCATCTGCTGATAGAGAAGACCAGCACATTTTGAAGTATTAGAAGAGTGTTTTTTAAAAATTTCACATATAAGAGGGAAAAATAAAAAAGCAGCATGCGACAACACAGACACGCCAAACTACTTTGTTTCAGGGTAGGATGGATCACGCTTCATATATTCCATTTTTTATTAACAATAGTACAATATTAGTTGGCAGCTATAGAAACTGCTGGCAGGGAAACAACAGAAGTACTGATGTCTGGAAACTGCACTGGCAACTGGGAATGAACGAGAGCAGTACTACAACCAACCTGCAGCAGACCCTTCACACCTGCCAGTGGTACGTACACACATACACACACACCCCCCGAGATCCCCTGCTTCTTACCCCCCCAGACTGAGAGGCTGGAAAAGCTGAAAAGCTTTTGAGGGAACACTTTTTAAGGAAAGATACATTACATGATAAAAAGACTTCGGAAATTCTCCTAAGTAATAATACAACGTTTTGTTCAAGTCTAGGATCCACACTAGTGCTCAGAAAGATCCGCTTCTTCCTTGGCTACCATGGAAAGAAAAAAAACGGAGGCACACAAGAACTGCCAGCTAATTCTTCCAGTCAAGTCTCTCTACCTTGTCTTCTAAATCCTTATTTCTGGGAAAACATCTGCACATACACTTGAAAAATTTACACATATGACTTCGCACAGGTATTTTTGCCTACAATGCATGAGGATAAGCACAGTTAAGAGCAGCAACGAAGAGCTAAAATAAAATTTGAATGAAGGGATTCTTGTAGCAGCTGAGAAAGTAATGCCGTTTTTTTCACGTGCAATCTTTAAGTACAAAGCCAGCCCCTTCTTCCACTACCTCTTCAAACTAACAAAGTTCAATGTGGGATTATATTGGGTAGCAAGAATCACATGGCATAGAAACTGTATCTGAACGAGAACATTCCTCCAAAAAACCAAACGAAAACAGGCGTAGCGCTCATCAGAAGAGCACCACAACATTTTATAAAAAACAGTGCTTCAAAACCAAAAGAAGCAATCCACCTTCATTTGGAAACACAACATTTTAAGCATTATAAAAGACTCTCTTGGAACAAATGTAAATTCGATTAATTTCTGTAGTGCAGACTTCACCTTATTGTCGCCCTCAATGTCAGCTTTAGGCTTACACCTCAGAAATATATAGTTCAACTAAATTATACATCAGAGAAAAAAAATACTTTAAACACCTGACATGCCAAATGCAAAGCTCTGTTTTAAAGCCGGTAAATTACACAGGGTAAATATTTTCACTGTGTAACCAAAAACCCTGATTGGGTTAAAGGCCCCATCATGACAGGCATATTGCAGAAGGCAGAACAGAGCCCTTGCCCTGCACAGGTCACAATGCAGCTTACAGAAAACCTCCGACACCCAGAACGTGACATTACCACTACGATAGTTTGGATCAAAGAGTTAGAATCACCTCTTTGACTTTAATTTCGAAATCTGTTTTCTCGTGCAAAATTCTAGACCAGTGTTACTGTCACCTCAGCATGTCCTTTGCCCTTCTCTCTTCCCCACATTTACCTTTCTTCTGAGCCCGGAACATTTCCAGCTGTTTCTGCTGCTGCCTTCTTAGCGTATTAACAATAGCTATTGCTAGCCTCAGTGCTTCTCGTGGGTATCCATGAGATCGTAATGCGTCCACCCTCGCACACGCTGTAGGAACATGTTCTAAAATGGAGAAAATAATTGAGGAATAGCAACACTTCCATGTCTGCAATGGTCTGTTTTGCTAAGTTACTCAAAAGGGCTTTTTTGTTTTTGTTTTTTTTTTTGTTTTTAAAACTATGCAAGAGAGACTTAAAGGACTACTTCTGAGCCAGCATTTCAAGGGAGCCTCTGTTCTTTTTGCCAAGCTTTTCATTGATCTCCCCACCATCCCCCCAAAAATAATGCCATAGAAAATAAACAAAGCAGCAAGTCATGGAAACGTCTTTCCGGTTTAGCCACTTACCATGCCAGAGGGGCCACCCGTGAGAGTCAAAGAGCGAGTTTTCGGTGTCGTCATGGTAACAGTAGTTGGTGTATAGGTCACTGCTGATGATGTGCTGTAAGTGGCTGTCCTGCCAGTGCAGATCGCACGCCTCAATGGCTCGAGTGAACACCGTCCGATGTGGCCTGTTCGATGAATCTGTCATTTTCACAAGTTCAGAGAGCTGCATCAGCTTTTACTCATTCATATGTGAATCAGTCATTCACAGTATTCTTGTCTTCTGCCTATTCACCAGCCCCCAACTGACAGCAGCCTGCCTTGCCCCCTCTACACCAAGCAGCCCGCAAATGACATTTCACATCCTATTACTGCCCCACAGCTCAGACGAAATATGTGCCATTCACTTTGCCTTCAGAGAGAGACATCTACAAACCAGCATAGCTGATGCTAAACAGGACTTTGCGGAGGCAACAGCTAGAGATGAAGGACATTCAACAACATGTACAGAATTCCCCTAAAAACAAACTAGAAAGTATATGGCACACAGCTACCCAAGCATCCCCAGCTTCTTTCCTCCACAGATAACATCACATGAAAGATTTTTAGTTGGTCTCTTTAAGAAGTGACATTAACTTTGAGCACTTGTATAAGTGGGGTTTTTTTTGTCATAAACATATACAAATACTGTAAAAAAGTGAGGTACTGAGGCCATGGGACTGACATAACCCTTACTGGACAACCTCCTATGGCAAAATCATTCTGTCGACACGGCACTATGTCTATGAGCGTTGAAATGCCATGTCAGTTACCACTAGCCTGCCCAGGTTGGGCTGAACATCACGAGATACAGAAAGCAGAACACCTCTGTAGGGAGTTATGTGCTGAATGAACTTTTATCCCGGCTAGCTGTGAGACTTAAAAATGAACCAAGTCTATTTCCTTCAGAGATAATCCTTCAAGAAAAAGAAGCAAGGAAAAACCCATCTAAGTCCAAATCTGCCACCTCCCAAATATTTAATTTTATCATAATTAAATGAAATACGTATCAAAATACTGAGGGGTTTGAGGATTATGAGGGTTTTTTTTTCCCAAGTAAATATCCTGCATCTTCCCCAGTTATTAGCAAAGTAGCCATCTTTGATTGAAGAGGACTGGACAAGGCTTCTGTCAGATTTGATAATCACATTTTAGATTAGAAAGCATGATATTGAGTAAAACGAGACACCTCCTCCAAGACAGCAGTGTTGCCACTGCACCCCACACACACTTGGCAATGCAGACTGCACATACAGAGCACCTCCCACAGATAGCTGCTTTAGTTTCTCACACACTCAAGTTTAATGCAGTTGCAACAGATCTCTCTTTAAATAGGTATTCAAAGGCTTTGTAACTGCAGACAAAATAAAAACCCCAACACCAGAAGGAATACAAGATTATAGTCAAGCAAAGAAACAATAGGCTTTTACATGACATACTTCAAGGACATCCAATTTTCATGCAACACGTATTTAGAAGCACCAAGGAAAAGTTAGAAGACCTAACTAAACACAAATACTTGCTTTGAAAACATTGCAGCCCCAGCAGAAAAAAACCCCACCTATTCATCCTTTCTGCAAGGATAGTATTAGTGAAAATAATTTTGGCTGGTCAATCCTCAACAAGAAAGTTACTTGTCCCAGGAAAGAGTGCTGAATTCTGCAAGGCTAGGGTATATAAGATAGAGGTTATATTATACGTTGCAGTCAGTGCATATGTTTAGGCTCACCTTGGTTAGCATTTGCACCCTGAGGCAAAGCATTGGTTAAATTGGGCAGCTCGTTTCCATGGTTTCCATCTTCCCAGGGACAAACATCCACACTGTTCCATTTTTTCAGCTGTTTTAGCCAACTGGCCTTCTGCTCCAACTTGCAGTGGGGATTTAAGACTATACACATCCACAGAGCACCTGATTTTAAAAAAATTGCTAAATTATGTTTTCTATTAAAAATGCGGCAGCCAATGACTAATTGCAAACTTCTATACTGTAACACTTTTTCTCCCCTCAAAGGCTACGCTGCTTGCTTCCCAGCTACGCCTAACACCAGGTAGACTGAATTCCTGATGCAGGATCTTGGAGCTGGCACGGCCCACCTGAAGCAGTTGAAAGACGGTACCAAACCAACCTCCTCAATTTAAAGGCATTAAGAGGTCTTTTGTATTAGAAAATCCAGAGTTTGCAATGTATGGCTCATGAGACAGGAACATCAGTCAAAAGCAAACAAGAATTCACATAAAGTTACAGCAGGAAATGACCCAAGTTTTTCTTCTAGTTTTTGTACCAGAAGCAAATGTTGCTTTCTACAAACAAGAACTATGTATCTTCCAGCTTCATATTACATGAATCAAAGAAGTGCATTAGTATGACATGTATTTTGTAAACATATATTTCCACACTCAGAACCCAGCAGAAGTACTGCTGATCATGTAACTCATTCCCAAACACATCTGGGTCTCAGAGATCCAGTAAACACTGGTGGTGTGCAGCCTAATAAGAGTAAGATAATTTTACTGCAATTACTTCAGTAACTTGGTTACACTAGAAAATTTGTTTTATATTTTCTGTTTATGGAGCTCAAAGGGAAAGCTAATTTGAGCTGACATTTCACACATACCATCACTTTGGAGCCTGCTGCCTGAGACTATATGGCAGGGCAGGCATAAATACATCAGGATCTCCAGCAACAATTTTCAAATGGAAAGATTTTTCTCTAAATCAGCTGTCTCTTCATCAGCGTGAACTTTGACAGAAGCATGAAGACATCTGAAAGTACTGTTTAGCAACAGTTCATTTGCTCATTAAGAACATGCCTTATACACTACAAGAGATTTAGAGAATATGCTTAAACTATGCAATCTTCATGACAGGCTGAAAAAAAAGAATAAAAATGCAGCTCGTTCTTCTAGGGTAATAAAATTCTCAGATTCAAGTATTCTTTTGCTAACTAAGAACGCAAAATGGATAGGCAGACCATGGGCCACCACATCACATTAATTCCTAAAGTAACTCGCATGTCAGCCTGCCACAGCACAGGAGCCAGTGGAAACACAGCTTGATCCTTAAGGCTGCAAGTCCCCTGCTACTCAGACCAACATGGAAGGGGGAAGTAATATCAAAGAAATCTAAAAGCCACAACAAAATACTGTATGGAACAGGGCAGAACACCAGAGACACTACACTACTGCAGATTGTTACTACACAGTAGTTAAATACAGTACAGCAAGTGTTTTTGGGTTTTGTTTTGTGGTTTGTTTTTTTTAAGTCTGAAACGTGCCATGGGAGTGAACAAGGCCAATACTATTTTTAAAAACTCCTTTTAAAATCAAATCATTATGACTTTCTTTAGACACACTCGCTAGCATACTTCACTTTCCAAAGTGAAATTACAACTGGTTCTTATTATTAAGCATTGGCAGTGCATCCAGCACTGCCCAAGACAGAACGACTATATCTATTGCAGTCTGCAAAACAAAACAGAGGATGGGGCATATTGGAAAGCCTCGGAGAATAGTTAACTTGGGCTTGCTATTTATTTTCAAAATAAAGTATCACTTGAGGGCACTACAGAGAGACTGTACCTCTCAGCATCTAACAAAAAACCCAACCAATTTAATACTTTGTAACCAGATTCCCAGCGTTTTCAGACTGAAGCAAAAGCAAAGTGGAATACCTTAACTGCATTTACTTTTTCAATCATCCAGCAAGGCAGAACACACACTACCGATTACACCATGCCCCTAGAAAATGAGAGTCCTTTTCTTTTTCCGCATCTCAGAAACACCACTAGAGGCAAAGGAATTCACTCGCCTTCTTCAGAAGCTCCACTGTCAGTTTGGTACATCTAAGAGGCAGGAAAGGGAAGAGATACCCCAAAGTTCCAAAATCCTTTAAAAACTTCCTTCGGGTAAAGAGGGAAACTATGTCAAGCATAACGTCATTGTCAGCAGCAATTGCCTCAGAGACCCAGGCTATTTTTATGCAAATGAAGCACAAGAGTATTTCTAATAAATCTCACACAAACCACTTAAAATTTCAATAGAGCCCAACTGCACCCAGTGACTCCAGGGTGAGCTACATGCACATCTGAGATCTTGCACTGCTTTCATGGCTGCCCAATTCCCCGCAGGAAGAGGAGTGAGAGACAAAACTTCCCCAGGAGAAGAGAAGGGAACAGAAAGAGCCTCAGGCTCAGCTCCTGTAGTGCTACAAAAGCTACCATCTGGGAGAAGGATGCATAATGCCAATGACCCCACACTCTTCAGCCTATTTGGGTTTCTAGGTTTTTTGGTTGGGTTTTTTTTTGTGTGAGATTTCACCCCCCAACCCCCCAGCGTGTGTGCGCTTGACTGTATTCATATTTCTTCCTCCTCCTGCTCCCTAAGCACCTTCCTCCTCCCCTGACATCTGCTCCATTCTGGCTCTTTCAATTCACCTGTTCCTGTCCTGCTCTTAGTGCTGAAGAGTCTGAGAAAACATGTCACATATGCCCAGATTTTTTACCACGTGCCAACTGGAAGGACCTTGGAGCATATTCTTATTTCACTCAGGTGCTGCTCTTTGGAAGCGCCCCTGAGCTGTCCCTTAAATGTCACCACCAACCTGAAGGTTTACACTGGCCTCAAACAAGACATTCTCTATTTTTTGCCTAATGGCTCCCATACAGGGAAACTGCTCATCACACTTAACCCCTTAACACAGATACAGCTTATGGAAAAGTGAAAGGTGGCTAGTTCTGATCTGTGGGGAACATATCTAAAACCATTTCCAGTGACTTCCGCCTGGAAACAGCTGTTGGCAAAAAAAAAGTTTCCCAAAATACATTCCTGGCACTCTCAAGTTTACCTGTTTGACTAGGTTTAACGATGTCACCAATACCACCCAATATACAAAAAAATTTTCCCCAGAAGATAATTGAAAAATAACACATGCTGTGATTGCAATTTGGTATTAATTTCACAAGGGAATGAATATTAGAACTGTCATATAGCAGTGAGGAATTGCCTATTTTGGTTCAACACTAATCCTCTTGACCTGGAAAAAGGCAGCTTTGCCAAAACAGGCTTCTGGTTCAGACAGCCCTCCTTTCGAAAATACACAGTTGTCATCCATCTTTAGTGTGCCTCACACCGCCAAAAAAAAAACCCTGCTTTACACAATACATACAGAGGAACATCAGTACTTTTGTCCTTCTCAGTAGACATCCATACCTTTGAATTCATGGGGGAGAAAGGGACAGTATGCCTTTACACTGATCAGGATTTAAATATGCAAATTGAAAAACATAAAGAAGTATTCAGTCACTGTAAGAATAGATGTTGCAGTAATTACACATCCTGTGGATGCACGTATTCATGAAGCAAAAGGAATCACAAGGAATGTATACGGACTCTCCCGAGAGATTAAGCATTGCTCAGTTTTCATAAATCCCATTATATTTCACTCTTGCTCCAGTGAATGAGAAGGTGGTAATGGAAACAGTTTTAGTGGGTGACTAGGACGCTGACCGTTACTGAAGATCCAGCATACAATTCTGTTTGATTACAGTCTTCCCAAGAAACCTGCTTTTCCTAGAAATATTGCACTACCTTGTCAGGGCTGCTGTGTATCTAACCTTGGGTCAGCATTTACAATACCTGTGTAATCAACAGCTGAGACTTGGCCTTTGCTTCAGAATTTTACATTTAATATACATAAGAGCAATCCATTCATTTGCAAACTTAAAATATGCAGGAAACAGATGCATATCTACTGTGACATTTCTTTGCCCTCCCCATTAATGCACAGCTCTCAAAAAATAAACACCCGTAAGCTACCAGGTTAGTAGCATTTGAACATTTCAAAGAAAATGGAGCCAGGTAATCAAGATCATTCCCTTTGTGCAACAGGCAAATTACCTTTGGTACTTGCTGCACATTTGCTACTGTGCCCCATTTGCGCCTAATTAATTCTGTGACAAAAGCATCATTTTCCAGCATTGGAAGTGCCAGAATAGAAACAACACTAGGAGACAGAACCTATAAGCCCTTTGAAGTAGAAGTGTCAGCAAAGGCTTTTAAAGTGGTTTACATCTGGTTTTTAAACACATACACACTTTCACTGGGACAGCCACTTGGAAACCTCAAAGAAGGCAGTGTATGGTATTTATTGCTTCTCAACAAGAAGGACAAGTGCCTTCAGAATGACTGGCAAAGCCACCTCCCTCCTCCAGGCATGGAGAGGTCTCCATTAGAACAAAGCACAATCAGAAGTCCCACTGGAGAATGCTCCAATTAAACAGTTTCTGTTATGGAATAGTGAAGATAGGCAAAGCACTTCAGTGCTGTCCTCTCCTCGATAAGAACCCCAAGGAAAAGTACTCTCAGTATTCAGCTGGATCCAAGTTGCAATTTTATTTATAAAAACAATTCCTTAATGCATTCTGGTTTCTCTGTGCAGCCTTCAGGAAAAAAAGGCTTTCTATGGATGCTATGTTTCTTGGAGAACAGAATGTTTCATTTTGCTCTAATTCATTCTATTACTGAATTAAACTTTGATGTATTGGTCTTGACAAGTGCTTCATGCTGATTGTATTGTGTATGATAGTATAATCACTCCCCATGCATTTCACACTAGCTAGCTGATTAATGCAATAGATTACCTGCAGCACTGATGGCAAGAGGGAATCACTGCCCTTCTGCACACTAAACTCCGAATGTGCATTAGAAGGAGTGGAGCTGTAACCCAGGGACAAAAAAAAATAATGACTAATTCCTTAAGTTTCCCTTTCTTGCTGCATACTGCTGCTCTGAGGGTTAAAGGCACACATGTATTTGGCTGAAAGGAAACCCTTATTTACATATTGAGATTCTATTCTAAGATATCATCAACTACATGCTATGATCTCTGTGCATCAAATAACAAAAAACTCCTGATCTCATCTTCCTACATTTTCAACTTTTAGCATAACGGAAAAAGGAACTAACCAAGCACTTCTGTCATTTGCATAAGCCCGTTGTTCTGCGTTATGCCTTTTTCACTTTGTTTTTAAAACTTCTGCATCTTTGCAGACACTCTGCCATTTGACCGAAGGGTTTCCTGTAAGAACAGAAAATTGCTTGAAAGGTGGAGTTTACAGTATCATAGCCGAAGACTACAATCTCCCTAAGAGAGCACTTAGGATCTGTCACACATCCATTAGATGCCCCTCTATGCACCTACAGTACCCTATAACCCAACCACTGTAGCAAGGTATGGGCTATTAGTCTACAAAGCTAGAGGAACATATAAAGCACTTGCAAATGAATCTCACTGATTAACCTCCCTAATACTCACAAAACTATTTATTCATTTGTTCACAGTCAATCAATTCAAGGTACAAGCATTGCTAATATTAGCACAAATAGTACAAAAATACTCCTTTATCAGTATCTTGATTCTTCACAATTTTAAGTGGTTGCCAATATTTACAGCTAGGTGGTAAACACAAAGTGTACTCCTGACCATAACAGAGGTCAAATATTTTATCAAATATTTTAACTAGTAATACATTCTCAGCAGTCACAGTCTATTTTCAGATACTTTGACAATTTTCAGAAGAAAAGTTAATGTGACTACTAACTATAAATACCCTAACCTACCTCTGTTTAAACTTATCACTGAGACGAATGAATTCCTCTCCTGCTTAATTTTTTTAGAGAGATACAAAACTGTGAAGTTTGACAAGTTCATCAAACAAAATAAGATATTCATAAAAAAGGGATGAAAATACCTCTAGTTTTTTTTTAAAAAGTGGGTCAAGTGTAAACACCCCCTTGCATACTGGGAAGTTCAGAAAAAAGTATGACTGCCAGAACTATGCTCACAGAATATAAATAACACACTGTAACTGGAGAGAAGAACACATTCTGATTGTCTAGTCTGAATTCTTTCTTACTCTAAGATTTCCTGAGTTACTTTCATCTTCCAGTCCAAAAGTGATTGAGTTTTCACAAAACCAGTACACTTCAACTAAGATTTCTAATACAAGAATGTAGCACAGCTCCTGATTAGCTGATCTACTGCCTGGCTACCACAATTCAAAACTGAGCTTATTGCTAGTTTTCTAGCTAAATTTGTCCAGCTTCATTTACAGTTTTCAGCTACCTTTTGTTTGCTTGGCCTAAGTGTCTTCCCTAAACATTTTTTACTTTACATAGTTATCCTAAATTTTGAAGGATTTCCTTTGTCTTGCTTTGACAGACCCGAGTAGACTGAGATTCTTGCACCTCTCACTTTCAATTACTTTACCGATTTTTCAGCTAGTTTTCCAGTATCCATTCAAGACAGAAAACTGGAAAATATCACAAAGCTAGACTGCTGGACCACAGTAAAGCTCAGAGAAGTCAGTGGAGATTCAGTAATTCTTCTCCATATATCTATAACTCCTCTCTAGCTCTGGTATTTACTAGAAGTGGCACTGGAAAATTAAACGGCAGCTTAATGTTACTGAAGTATTTAAAAGAAAGAAAAGGAAAAAAATAATGCTAAGTACCAGCATGGGTCCATAGTAAGTCTCTGGCCTTAATCTCAGCAGTCACGATTCCACAGTTTTGGGCTGCAGTAAGTTTTGTACCAGCTCCAATACAGAACAAGCTTTTAGGACATTTATAAGTCAATCAGTTCAGCAGCTTAGCAATAAAGACTTCAAAAACTGTTTTAATGTGGGTACTTCAAGAAATTTGGCTCCTCCTGTAAAAGTACTTTCCATCCAACTGTCCTAAATGGTAACCCAAATTTTCTGTATGGCATTAAAAACAAGCCCCTCAAGCTATGCTTATAGACCAAAGTTAATTACTTTCATTATTATTCTTCAAATCTGATAAATGCCACAGGAAAGAATACCCTCTTTGAACATAGCTCACGCTTACTGCATACTCTGGCCTTGTATACCCTCATTTCACGTACCATTATGGTACATGCCAATAATGAAGGAGGAAGGAAGTCATCCTCAGAGAAGACGGATAGAACCCGTCTTTGCAGAACTGCAGCCTGGCTCATTCACCAGGGAAATTAAGGTGATAGCCACAACCAAGACACTCCAGGGCCATGGCAGCAATTTCTTTAAGTTACCATCCATAACTCAGGCCTTAGAGCAGCAAAACTGTCTTCTGACACTAACTCAGAAGTATTATTAATTTAGTGCCTCCAATAGCACAAAACATTCTAACAGACTGACATATATTAACAGCTTATTCTGTGAAAGAGTTGAAGTAACCCGAAGTGCGTGAACTGAAGGCACACGTTTTATAACAGTATGGCAACCATACCATGGCAGTTAAGACTAAACAAAAGTAAGAGAAGCATTATCAATTAAGGAAAGACAAGACAGCCTACTGGATATGATACAGTTGAAGATGTCACTCTACCTTGAAGTCCCACACTGAAAGACCAAGGGAAATCGTGCAAAGCATGGTGCATCCCATCCCCTCTGAAACACAAGTCTTCCTACAGCTTTCACTTAAACACCAGAAATGTACTATGTGTAACTGATTAATCCAAACTTAGAAATTTGAAGTTAACTTTATTTTCTACCGGGACAGGTACTCTCCTTAGCTTTAAGGCTGAACATGATGCAATTAGAACTTGGGATACCCAAAGAAATAATGACAGTATGGATATAAGCTTGGCACTCAAGTTTGAAACTTAGAGCCTTGCTGTACCATTTTTTAAATACCATAAAATATGGGGAAATGTGAATGTTTCTACTGCATAGCTGATCCTAAAGGGATTGCATGAAGTATGCAGCTCCAGTAAAGTGGTATTAGAGCACAAAAACTGCAATGAATGCTTAACTTTAGTGATTCTTTTTCATGGCAGCCCTGAAGTAGTCATCGAATCTGGCATCAGGAAGGAATTTCTCTAGGGGCATTCTATACTGGCAACAACCCTAGCTGCTTTTGTCCTTTTTTCCCCCCCTCCACTTAAGTACTGAGCAGAGATAATCTGTTTAGAATAGCTGGCATGTCCCATTCATACAAGTTTGTCTCTCTAATTGCAAAGGGAAGGAATGCCTGAGATAGGAATATAGATGGAGAATAGCTTCATTTAGTTAAGGTTAAAAGACTCTAACTTGGTATTTTCTAGAGATGAATATAAACTTTTATCAGAAAAGTTCAGAATGGTTTTCAAATAAAAAGAGGCATTATTTAACACTCAATCATTAAGTTTGCTCATGGCAAAATGGTAATTAAATCTCTCTTAATTGATCTATAATGATTCCTTGCCTAAACTCAACACTTAGAATTAAGTTTTAGACGAGGAGCGAAGTGTTACTAACAAAAATTTAGGCATGATCCTTCAGGAAATACACTGTATGATTTCTCTGCACAAAGTGATCTTGCAAAATAATATTTTAGTTTTAAATTTTAACACAAAAACGTATCACCCTAATCCAGAAAGTGGACAAAGTATCAACAAATGTGAACTCAAAGTAAATCATCAGGCTATGCCAAGATTTAAAAAGCAGCCCACAACAGGGCAAAGTGCTAAAGTGCTAGTGAAAGACTACAAAGATTACTAGAACTACTAAAGCAAAGACATGTTATTCCGCTCACAAAATACCTTTATGACTACAACCTATTTAATATGCATAACACAAAGGATTTTAAGGATGTCACCCAGGAAAGCTTTATCCCATCAATGAGGGTCATGGCAATATCGTGAGAGGTTCCTACACTTAAAAACTTTAGACACCAGTAAGTGGTTGAAGTAGAAAGGAGAAGCTTATGCATTAAAATGTGGAGACTACCCAGATGGAAGTAAAGAATACCTTTTAAATTCTCCTCAACTTCATAAAATAAGAGGACCAACAGAAACCAGGATCAGTGTGACAGAAACCCAGAACATATTCACCAATTTTATCCACTGCCCTGCTTTGCAAGAGCTCTTTGGACAAACCCTCTTCCCCATGATACAGCCATCATATTTTTGTTCCACAAGAAACTAATCCTTAAAAAAACCCAGCTCTCCTCCCCCTTAAGCAGTTCTTAAATATCAAAATGGGGGAAATCTACTAGAAATGTTTGTTTTGAAACATGCAAATTATGTG
Source organism: Dromas ardeola (assembly GCA_013398915.1). Lineage (NCBI taxonomy): Eukaryota > Metazoa > Chordata > Aves > Charadriiformes > Dromadidae > Dromas > Dromas ardeola. The sequence continues at coordinate 75,279 of VYZM01004383.1, read as the reverse complement.
GAGTTTCTTCACCATGAAGGAACGCAAGAGGATATAAAGATACTGAAAATGGTAGTTCACAAAAAATCTGATCCTGTAATCTACGTGTTGACAAGCTGTTGGGCTCCATCACTCCACCAAGCAGTAGATACTTGTCTTAGATTCTTCTACTTGACTGCTTTCATCAGATTAAGCATCTGGGATTTAATTTAACAGTTTCAGCTTTATTAAGCTGTCACAAGAGCAGCCCCGCTTTGATAACAGTAGCTGCTCCAATTATGGCTTGGTTTAGGGTTGACAAGTATAATGATTCATTCGTGGCACATGAGAAGCAATAAAAGGTTGTTTTGCATTACAGCTTTAAAAATGTGGGCACTTTTTTCATTTAATTTGTCACTTAGCTTTTGCTAAGAGGACATTTAAATTGCAGTAAAAGGCAAATGGGGCTTTTAGTTTAAATGTAATCCCCATATTTAAATGATCTGTAATGGCGCAGTGTTCGAGTGGGAACACTATTGTTTCACAGTGGGCCCTGATGGTGACATGTGACATTTGTATTCAGGTCCTGTATTATCCATGTGGCTAAAGGGCTTCCAATTTCATTTCACAGCCAGAAGCCTGCAGAAAACACCAATTAACTTGCAGATCCCATTTGCCGACAAAACTCAGCCTCTTCCCGATGTCTGGCATCTGGCAGTGTTCAACATTTAATTCCAAAGCAGAGCCTCACAGCCATCACGGTCCCTGGACCGGGGCACAAAGTCAAATTTTCCCCCTTTAAGGAAATCTTTTCACTTTTGTAGAGAACAAGCAACTTTTACTTATTTTTTCCATCAATGAGTATTAACAAATTACTGCTGTAGTAAGATTGCATGGTCCATTTATTCTCTCTAGACTACAAAGAAGGTTAACTGACCTTTTCTTCAAATCAGAGATCCCAGCTCAACAGGCATCAGCAGATATTTACTATGCATTTCCATATCCCCCCATTTTACCAATGCAATTTAATTAAAAAGGGAAACCAAGGGGCTTCAGATAATTAATCATTCTGATACACTGAAGTCTTCAACCATGGTCACCAAGAGTTAAACACCTAAAGATCAGCATGTGAAATTCACCTACTGAGACACCATTTTAACAGCAACAACATGAAGAATTCCAACTGCTCTAAACTCTGGAAAGTGCATTCATGTATTACTGTGGCAAGTTGGAAGCATTCACCAGTGCATGACTGAAGTTGCATCTAAATTCTTCTAATATGAGAAGTCTATGAGCAAGCCTTATAGCTTTGTCCTGTGATCTTGGTCTTTCCAATACTACACCTTTGGAGTTCCGTAAGTAGCATTTAGCTCAACCCCATTATTTGATGTACAACAGGGGAATCTGCTGAGCATAATTATATTCTTCCTCCTGATCTAAAGGCTTTAAAAAACAACTAGCTAGTTACGTGTATAGCTTTTTTGTTAACTTGAGGCTTTTGAATCATAAATTGCTTACCGAATTAGGACTTCATATTAGAACATCACTAGGTTCATATTTAGATGTGAAGTATTTGTGGGTTTTGGGTGAGTTGGCTTTTTTGTTTGTTTTTTTTTTGTTGTTTTTTTTTAACTCAGCACCCCCAAACATTCAAACCCAATCTGACTTCTGAAGTCAACAATTTACCATAGACTTAGCAGGAACTCTGATCAGAGCCCAGTATGTCTTTCCAGTACCCTTGCCAATGCCCAATGTCAGACAGGAAGCATCAGTTAAGTTCTAATGAAAGGCTCAAGTGACCCAGTCAACGAACAAAGCTGAAGTTACTTAAGTGTGCTTAAAAACCTATGCCAAGAAGGAACTGACAAAGTGGCCATATGCCTAGCAGTTGGCAGACAGCATACCAGGGCAAGCAAGCAAGCCTTTATTAGGCAGAGTCTATATTTACATACTTTTTATGTCCTAAAATTCTCAATAACTACAATGTTAAATTGCTACCTACCTGTGAAATAAATTAGATCATGGATAAAGTTGTGGGTTTTTTTTAAAGACATACATATATGCCACTCCCAGATTACTCTGAACAGATAATACTAAAAGTTAAGTATGCAAAGGTCTGTCTCACGCTATTGATATCTCAGTTCCCTGACATCCTAGAATATGACAAGACAGGAAGGCAACACTATTTTAGAACATAATGATAATATCCCTCCCTTAAACCCATTGTCTGAGTTCTCTGCCACTACTGGCACAGATTATATGTTGCCAGGGCCATCCTGCTCTTCCTTCTGTACTTTGCTATTCTAACCCTGGTCTCCCTTAAACTCTCCTTCAACTTCTGCACATTCACTTTTTTTTTGGTATGCACATTTCACCTGGGAAAAGGGATGTGTTTAATTTGAGTGAAACTCAAGGCAAAATCCTAGCAAAAACATGGCAGCAGCTTGTAGGTTTTACATAAGGTAGGAGTCAAGCTGGAGAGATTCATCCAATTAACCACAACTTTGGGGGAACCTGCTAAGCACCAGTGGAAGAAATCCTACTGATGTGGGGAAGAAGTGGACAGTTTAGCAACACAAACAGAGGCTGGACATGGAAGAATGAAGTTAAGTTCAGGTGTGCAGTAGGCAAAGGGTAAAAGTGACTGAAGTGTATTTGCAGTTGAAACCATGGTACACGATCAACATATTTTGATACTGTTAGCGGCGGCAGAGCAGTTCAGGACTGAAACAACAGGGTCTGCCTCAGATTGCAAACACAGCAGCTAAGGTAGTGGTGAGACTGGTGGTTGCACTGCATCTTTTTGGGAGTGGCACCTATAATTCTGATTAAACAGAGGTAAACCAATCAATTCAATTAATCTGAAATACTGCTTATTCTGTGCTGCAGGCAGAGTGATTCCACCTCCTCTACCTTCAGACAGGTGCTGTCAAGAAATGATGTTAATATGAAACTGATGAAACAAGAAGAGGAGCCACTACAAAAATTCAACAAAACCTTTTATGTTTATTAGCAGCCTGTGGTAACGCTGCTACAGGTAACAGATGGAGAACACATTTCTGCCTCTCCCACCACCTACCAGCTCAACCCACATAAGCAATGAAGCATGAGACCCTCCAGTTTTCAGTATGGTGGGATACAATTTTGCTGCGTACATGTCCAGCTAAGCACGTGCCCTGCTTGGCAAAAACTGTTATTCCCCAACAAGCCAAGGCATCATAAAAATGACATACTAGAAAGGTTGTTACACTTGAAGACAAGAAGTCATAACTACACCCTCTGACAGAGCTTTGGCCGCTCTGATATGAAGGCTCTCCACCACAGAAATCTAAAATCTCAACTAGATAGCTAGTGCTTTATTAGCTTAATGCTTCATTTAGAGTTAACATAATTTATGGTGAACAGGTTATATCCTGTCTTAGCTCACCAGTCAACACGCAATCAATCATGGTCATCTTTAACCTTTAACAGTGAAAAACTTAAGTTTTGCTTTTGTTGCTTCCTTTCTAAATGAAGCATGTGATTTTTGTTTTCATTTCATTTAGCTTTATTTTGGACCTTTAAAATATATGAAGAGCATTATGGTCTTTGACTCTCTTCTCTGCAGTGTTTACATAATGTCCCATAGGGCAGCATCTGTAAGGGTTTTTGTTTTTTTGTTATTTAATATTTGTTTATTTCTATGTTCTATGCCACATAAGTCAGGCATAGCAATATTGAAAAGAACATATCCCAGAACAGACTCCTTTAATCTAGACTTGAAGTGTATTTCCAGATTGAGTGAGAGCACAGGTAACTACTCCAAGTTCCATGAACCATAAGGGACTCCACTTAGGCTGTGTGTCTTCAGCTTGCTTTGACAAAGTCTCCAATTCAGCATCCAAAACCTAGGTATACATATTAAGCCCTTCACCCACATGCTCAGAAAATTATCCTTTAGAGAAACAAATTAGATTTACCACTGTATTTTAAATAATTCAGATTGTCTTTTATCACTTTTATCTTCTACACCCTTAACACACCAACTGGTTAGTAGTTAGTTCTAGTACCTTATACCTAGGAAAGCAATGCTTTTGGTTACTTAGTATTCTTTCCACTCACCTACCCACCTTTAAAATATTGGTGACATTTATGTTTAAGTTGTTTTGAATTTCCCCTTCCTACCACAAATTCCCACAAATTTCAAGAACTTCTTAAGCAGTAGTTCAAAACTGTATTTTCTGGAACACTTTAGAGCAAGTGTCCTCAAACCTTACCAGTTTAAACAGCCCTTTCCCATTTCAGCCTGTGTTCCTCTCTCCATTGTACACCTAATTCCTGTATCTGGTCACAACTGACCTTTCCTGTAAAGCAGTGTTAATTGTTTTAGCCTTCTGTTATTTGACCTCCTTTCCAGCTCAGCAATGGACTTCTACTTCCCTTTGTTGCTGTCTTCTCATACTCTTAATGAATCTTCTCTTTTTGCCTTCTATTTCTCTCTAGTTGTGAATCAATTTCGTCCTTAACCTCTCCAGTTTAGCAGTAGTGGCTCACATACTTACCCTCAGGTGTGTAGCTATGTTTCCACTTTTTGCTTTATTCTTTTTAGATACCCAGGTACTTACAAACTGTTGCAATTGTACTTGTTTCATACCATGCTTCCTCTCCTCCAACTGCAATAGTTTCATGCTGTAGATCAGAAATTCAATTTCACCCAACCTTAACTGAAAAAGCAAAACTGCAGCAAACTCTAACCTGCTTTACCACAATAAAATTTCTCTTCACCCCAAATATGTAATTGTTTCTTCATTATATGTATGAACACCTAAATGATTTTGAAGTCTGTGCATTTACCCAGTTCATCCCAGAGCTGCCTATACTTGTCAGTCATTGCAGTTCCTTGTTGTCTCCAAAGCGACAGACGAGGGTCAGCCATGAACTGTTCTGTTATCAACGTCAACATGCGAGCTCCATTTGAATCTCTCATCTTTAGCATCTCTCGCACCTAGGAAATGAGTCTTTTAATACAAACTTGAAAACACAAAGAAATCACAGTACAGACAATATGCTGCATGTTAAGTTAAAACCTCCATTAAAAATTTCACATCACATAAATTACATTTCCTATTTAAGTAGAAAAAAAAATAGTCTGCCTTCCCAATATTAACAATTTTTGGTTTCAGTATCACATTGCAATTCTTTAAAGACACTTCTTTCACAAGTAATCCACAAGTGTATTACGTGAACTGCTGCAAGACTAATTTCTACAGATTTCTCCTGCATTTTGGGGATGGGAAGGAAGAGAACAGCAAAGCTGCAGATGGCTGAAATGTTATTTCATATCCTTAAACTGATCTCAAGACACATCAGATTGCAGTCCATTGCTGCACAACTCATTATTAAGTTGCCATCATGTTCCCAAGGCTTTGTCTTGTTTCAGAACAACAGGACTTTGAGTAAGATGGAACAAGTACAGACTGGCTTGGGGAATGGGGGAGAGAAAAAAGGGAAGGTTTAGAGTACTCAAACACACCTTTGCAAAAAGCAAATTGAGCTGCTTCCCTGATCCGTGGTATCCGCCCTGGGAGAGGAAGAGTTTAACCTGTTCTTGGACCTGTTCCTCATCCAAATGCCAGCAGTTTTCATCATCTATGCTAGCACCCGCTGTTGGGTCAGGAGCACCTGCAAACAGCAAGGAGAGAGATCATTATGTTCTATATAAAGAAGAGTGGGTCCAAGGGGGAGGACTACTGCAGAGGGGTTTGGATTTGTGTTTTGTCCTGTTTTGGATGTCTTGGCTTTAATCTAAACATTCTTTAAAATAGACTTAAGATTTCTCCTCAGTAGTCTTAAACACTTAGAAATTAGAGCCTATGAAAAGGTATTTAAATAAATAACATCTTTAAACATTAAAATGAAGGCGAGTTTTTTTTCTTCCCATCTCAGCAGCTATATTAGAATGCTTTTACAAGGAAAATTAGACTTTGCATAGTATTTCTACAACTGTGATGTTAAAACCACTTTCCCCAAAACACCTGTGTAATTCCTGTACCTTCAGCAATCTTGCTCAGGTTTAAGTGACTGCTAGTGAGCGCTGCTATTGATGAACATGAGGAAATTCATCACCTCGGTGCCTCTGAGCTGTGATGGCTCTGCAAAGCTAAACAAAAAGTAAAAGAAATCCCCAAACAAATCCAAAGTATTAAGTACTAAAGGCATTTCCATCACAAGTAAGAGTTACAGCTGTGTAAGACTGTGGTGCATCCAAAGGAGCATTTTTACATAGTCAATGTCATCAGCACAGACTCAATTCAGAGCAACTCTATCAGAATTAGTGTGAACTGAAGTGACGACATTTACATCAGGTAGTGCTTTGGCCACAGGCTGCTCTCATTCAAATTTTGCAATTGAGATTAGTGATCTTTCACTAGTGGCCCCTTCTAAAGGCTGACAAAACTAACTAAAACCAGTTCTCGCCCCATCTAGTAATCTGTATTTTTCTGAAGATGCCTTCACCTCCACTGGACTTTAAACGGTATTCAGACTGAAAAGACTGAAAAACACTTACCTAGACTGTCAGGGAAACAACTCAAGCTAGTGCATCACCATGCTGTATGCAAGATATTTTAAGCATGCCCAAGACTCAAGTTAACTTGACATTTTGATTTTGGGCTTGTCGCAACTGTGTAATCTCTATCTCCGTTAGTTTTTAAAAGATGTTAGAAACTGAATCACGCTACACAACCTATCACTTTTAAACCCGAGTCCATGTTACCTCTATAGCCAAAAAAAGGATACTGGCAGGGAAGGAAAATTACGTAGTCAGACTTGTAAAAACTCGCTTTTTCAAAAGAAGTCCTGACAACTTGAAAAGCAAAGATAGCTACCACTCTCCAGATGTACAGGAATTAAACACTGATTCTATTGATCCAAGCCTTCATTTCACAACTGCAGTTCTGCCATGTAGGTGAAGCTTTTAAATGGTCACAGGGAATTCTGGAATCTTTATTCAATGAAAATACAACCAGAAGATTTAAAGGGTCAGAAAGACGTCTTGTCTACTAGTTGCTGAGAGTGTAAAAAAAAATTTTCCAGCTCAGCAACTTCCTGAACTGCCTCCAACTTCAGAGCCTACAGCTGGGAACACTCCACTGCTGTGTATATATACACACACATATATATTTAGATTAATAAGAAATTTTGTCTTCAAAAATGTGAATGAACTCTTCTGCCTTCCACGGAAACCATAACTGTGTTTCAGAAGAGATAAACCAAGGACTGAAAAAGCCACCTCTTCTACAAGTGCTTCCATCTTTAGTATGTTAGTTTTAAGGGGCTTTCAATTCAGTCAGCTACATGAAATACATATTGACAAGTCTTCAGTTACAAAGAACAAGATAGAAAGGGAAATAAACCACATGAGAACAAGCAGTGCAGCTGTTGCATAGACCCAGGTCTGCAGTATCACCTTGCAAATATTTTAAATATTTAATTGCTCTAAAACACAGAGAAAAGACCTGTGAAAAGAAAGTATATAAATGCACCAGTATAAAAAAATACATTTATATTTTCCCTCCTTTCATCGGAGATTTATCTTTAAATAATCTTGTTATGGCTACTTTTAAATCGAATTAAAAATAGCCCAAGATTCCTCAGCTAAGCTTCCCTATTTAGGGAAAAAAAACCAAGATTCCTTCCGTAACTGTTTACATTTTATCAAAAGCTCATCACTCAGTTTGTGCTACAAGGTTAAATTTCAACAAAACTACCGCAGTTTTTTAACAACAGGATTCCTTTAGAAGAACAAGGGCGCCCACTACCCATGGCCAGCAGCACTGCCCCTACCAAGGCCTCCTCTCACAGCATGATCCCAAATATACCTTCTCCAGGGGCCCAGCATCACTATGCTTACACCAGTGTTATCTTCATGCCAGCAGGCTAGAAGACTGTAAAAACTGAAGACATCAAGCCGAGGACGGTCTGAGCTTTATGATGCTGTTCAGCACAGTACTACAGATACGTCAGCTTCAGAGTGATTTTTCCTTACATCTTATATAAGCTACATTTGGCATAATCAACATTTTTAATTGAGATGTATAAAGAAATTTCAGTATACATGTAACAAGCACCAGCTACAGTTGTAATTCACTGATCTTCCTACACCACTGGCAGTCTTCAGCAATAGCCATGGACTAACAAGGCACAGAGACGGCATGTCCAATCAGGCATGAGGCCAAACCACCTTCTGCATCCTAGTGGTGCCACTGGGGAAGCCTCAGCTTTCCCGGCCCACATCACTCTTGTTTTGGGGTCAAGACACAACCATCTCTCTCAACCAGGCACTTTTCAAGATCACTACGTTCGCTTATAGTCAGGTGAACACTGATTGATCTATCCTGTTTCCTCTCCCACTCAAACACAGATCACTCTTGGACAACTGACAGGATTTCTACACTGTCACTTTTCTTCTGAAGACATGGGACCGGGTGAGTAGACAAGAACTATCTGAACAAACAACAGGAGGGAGCCGCCTCAGGAGCCACAAGGCGAAGACTTAGCAATAGCCGTCAGGAAGGCTCAGGCTCCACACCAGGCAGAGCTGAAGGTTCAACCCAGAGGAAGGTTCAACCCAGGCTTTGCTCAGCATGCGGGACAGCCTCAAACAGGCACTGCAAGGCCTCAGCAGATCAAGGGTTTGGTTGCGAGAGGAACATGGGCAGTCCTGAATTTAATCTCTGCAGTGCAGTTTGGTACCAAGACCAAATCGTGTTCCCCACTTGTAAACTAGGGATAAGTATTACTCACGTGCTTAAGAGCAGTGTCATGAGGATAAATTACTTCACATTTGAACTATGAAAGTGAAAAGCACTGTATAATTATACTAAATATTAAAACCTGTAATTAAACCGTGTCAGTTTATAGACACTAACATATTAATCTCCCTCCAACCTCTGGCTTTAACTTCTGTCGTGACTGGTCTTTGAAATAGGTTTTATATCAGGTACTTAACAGTTATATACAATAAATAAGGTATTTATACTCAGAATATAGATACAGCCATACATACTTACTCATGCTTTTTTACTAAAATTACTCAATTGCAATCTTAGCAAACAAAGCAGGAATATTGTACACAACTGTTTGTAACACTAAACGCCCCAATAAAATTTGAGAACAGGGTAACAGCCTTTTATACTTATCGTCATAGCAGGTTACATGTTAAGTAGAATCAACTCCCAAGTTCTAAAACGCAGAACCATTTAAAAAAAAATGCTTTGATCATTTACATAGCCATTTTAAGAGTAACTGCTTCCGAAGTGAGCAACCACATCCAAGAACTGGTGTTGTATATGGACAGCTTAACCTCAAAAAATAAGCAGAAGCAAAGCTAGAAGCACTGACAAAAATGGGCTAGGAATTGCCTATATTGCAAACTAGTCAGGTGCAGACCAACAGTGAAATTGGGTCAAAACAGCAGAAAGTAGAATTCTTCCCTGATCCTTATTTCTGAAGTATCACAAGAGTTGATCACAAGAGCCAAGAGTACTTTCTCACAGCAATACTGAAACTTTTTTGAACTTCATTTTATAATCTTATTAATTTAAGTATACAAATTAACTGTACATCAGTTAAATTTTATTAAGTGTCATCCCACAGCAGCACTAAGGAGAAGATACAGAAAAATTATTACAAATAAAAAGCATGATTTACTGAGTACTACACAAAGATTGAACAGTCCCAGCTAGAAACCAAGACTGCTGTACACTGCTTCACAGCAGAATAGTAATTTGTTTTATAAACTTAAGTGTGCTAGAATTATTCTAAACAATGATTACACAAAACCAATGATCATAAAATTAATGATTCAAAAATATTATTATGCCTTTAATTCCCCAAATGATTCAAAGTTTAGACATAAGTCACTTCATCTTATACTTAATTTCAGAACTCTTGGGTGGAATATAACACCTGTTCAGCATCAAAAAAACCCAGCAACTGCTGTGAAGCAGTCAGTGCTAACAATAGAAAATACGAAGACAAGACAGGCTACTCTAAGTTGCTGAGGAAAGTTAATAAACTCCCAACAAGTTTTTAACTTTCAAAAAATTCGTTCCCTCCCACACACAGCAAATGCATAAACTTATCTGCTGACAATATCTAATCTCTCCAGCTAAAATCCGTGTCTCACAAACATTATATAGCAGTAAGTTTCAAAGTCTACTTGTGTGTGATAGATAAAAGAACTTCCTTAACAGTACGGACTAGCATGCATTATTTTCATTTATTTTTACCTTCCATGTCTCAAAACAAAATCTTACTATTTATTTTCTATATAACAAGTTTTATTTTAATGTTTAATATATCTGGAAAAACCTTTCCTAAAAATTTGATTTTCATAAATTACTTTTTCACATTATTTTGCAACTATTTATTTGGGTTTCTGAAGTTTCTCTAGTTTTGCTAGTCTTGTTATTTCTTTCCCATTCCAGTTCACTAAACAATTCTCATACTAAGCATTGGAGCTCTTCACTTTCACCCTTCTTGAAAGGAAACTCACCTGCCATTTCCTACATTCTTCTTTTGCAACTAGTCTCTCAATTTTGCCAGTTTAAGCAGAGCCATATGAAAGATTCCGTCATGTTTTTAATAACTCATCTTCTTTAACATTAAATGTTCCGTTTTCTAGTAGATCAGCAACACACTGTGTTCTATTGTTCAGCCCTACCCTACCCTACAATTTTCCACTAAAATCCCCATCATTTCAGTTAAATACACTCAGTTGACATTAACATATACTCACCTGTACCTCTAATTGCCCTTTGGAACTTACAATATAAAGGAACAGCACTAGGTACTCAAAATTTTATTTTAAAGCAATTTTTTGGATGCATGTTTCCTTCTTGGATGCCTCCACCAGCACTCCTAATATACGTTACAGATTAATGTTTGCAGAGGATGTATCTAGATCTGCCTGGACAAATACAGAAACAACAGGTACCTCTGTTTCTGAGAAGACATATGTACTTAACTGCTTCCTCCCAGGTCCTCCCTCTTAAATTTGAGTTCATCTGCACGTAGTTTTGTGCTGGTGAGTGACTCGTATTGTGAATCTGAGAATGGGAGAAAGTCTGGAGAAATTCACACAGGTCTTCTTAGAGCAGAGATTGCAACAGCAGCACTAAACACTCAGGAATGAAACAATACAGCTTAAAAGGTAAAAATGAAGTTATTTGCTATGCTGTCCTTATACCTACAAAGGGCAGACTCTTTTTCACTGTGCACATAATAACGAATCAATGCTAATATGAGATGAATATGCAAACAAACCTTCCCTTCCTCGTCCCCTATTCTTGCAGTGATTTTCCTATTTCCACTCAAATTCTCAGGAACGTAGTTTGACCTTCCGATCAATTCATTTAAGTGAAAGTTTCGTACTGAAGAAAAGACAGATCCAAGATGACAAACCTGGTTGATAATCCATCATCCTGACTGTTCTCTTCCTAGCCTTATACACCTGCCAGCTTCCACTGCTACTGTGGTACAAAAATTAACAAGGAGAAAAAAGCCACAGCTAAGCAGGATCCAAATCAACATCCAGCTTCCTGAGTCAGCAGCTCCAAATTGAAACCCAATGTGAAGCCAAGAGTTATGCTGCACAGACATCAGACTATCTATATGAATACCTACAGTTGTCTTCAGTACAGAAGATTAGACCCCACAGATCTCTAGTTTTGAAATCATCAGCAACACGTACAGCTGTAGCAGTGTCACATGAGAAAACCAGAACACAATAAATCTTCTCAAATGTAAGAGGTGCTTTTGTGCTCTAAAAACATGCAAAACCCTCTTAATGTAACCAACACCACATGAATATTATCATGGCAAATACAGAAGAAGATTCCAAATAAGTCACTCTGCTCTCCTGAAGAAGTTAGCGAATAGACAACATTTTCCTGCTCTTTTAACAGCATCCTCTTATTTTTTCCTGCAGTGAAGCTCTGCCATGAAGAAAGAAAGGATACTGCATCATTTCTTTCCAGCCAGGAACTCAAAGGGATTTGTCATTTCAAAACCCATGTCATCAGGGTAAGTCACTTCACTAGTCCCCCCAATAACCTCCTTCACAAGGAAAGTGGCCAAAGCCAGTCATCAAATGCTGCATCAGACAGAAAATTGAGCAAATGAATGATTACCCAATTCACCTTTTGTGACAGGAAAGTACCGCAGAGTTGCTCCATCTCCCTAGCCAGCTCAAAGCAAGTCAACAAGACACTGTGGTGTCTTCTAAGTCCTGCATCATTCTTATGTACAAATAAACAGTATTCAATAGTTGATTTCGTTTGCCTATCGCTGGAAATACATGAAAACTAGAACTAGTACAGCCACCATGAGAGACGAAGAAAAAAATTTAAAAATTGAAGTTTTATATAAAGAAAACCCTGAAATTAAAACACCTCTAGGTAACATTAAAAAGAACGTCCTCATCCACCTCCAGATTCAGGACTTCCCTTTGATCAAAGCTGTTTCTGGTATTTCTGTGCCAGGTCTCCTCTTACTTTTATAAGCAAGTTTTTATAAGTTTTTCCTCTGACTTACCTCGGCCTTCAAGCAGTGTTCAATGTAATTCCTCTTCAAACAATAGTTTAGTGAGATTAAACTGTTCCACGCAAGACAGATCTGTTCCATGTAAGACAGATCTACAGACAGCTTTGTATTACAAACTGAACATCTGCAGCACAGCAGATATGACAGAGTGAATAGTGATCTCATGTTCACCATTCTATGCTATCAGAACCAGAGACAGATTATTTTTGGTAATTTTTCGTAGATTTCTTTTGGTTAACTTCATTATTTTTAATTTAAGGAATTTGATTAAAGATCAGAATTACAGTATGAATCCTAGAGGAATGCTAACTTGCTACGTAATCAGAGGGACTTTTTGCTTAAAAGAATCCTGCAATTTTTTTAACATTTTAAACAAAAAAAATCAGACCATTGTTTTACAGGATTCAGAGGAAAAGCAGGAGACTATAGATCCTCTTCTATAACCCAGCTTTCTTTGGTAATAGCAGTTTATTTTCTTACGCTGCCTGGATTTTCTGCTTCAGTTTTTGGTATCTTATTAAGAAATACCAACAGTCAATAAAGACACACTGCAGTCTCATTTACTAGGAAAACAGCAACACGTGTAAGAAGCCTTTTAGTTTTGTAGGTATTTTTAAACTACCCTACTCAAATTCATTGTGACATTTTGTAATTGGCCATCAACTTACTTTTTTGTTTCCTATTCTTTTTGCTGTTTGTGCTATGATACAAACATCAAATATATTTCTAAAAATACTTTAAGTAGTAATGAGTAATGAGATATTTCGACAATATGAAAATAGCTGACGAAGACTAACATGCCTATGATTAGTGTAATTACACACTTAATGTTGATCAAGTTTAAGCTCTCTCTGCAACAGCTTGTCGTTTCTCTTACGTTAGCCACAGTGTAACTAATACAGCCATATATAGTCATGACCTGTCCTTCCTTTACCACCCCTGCCTTCTCCTTTTCTAATCACCCTTGACTGTTTGAATCTTCTGTGCCTCTCATACTCACCATAATTCTTCCTTAATTCTGTATGCTCAGTCTATTACCAGCTCTCATGCGATATATGCCCTCAGCTTACAAAATCTGAGCATCTTCCTCTATTGCTTAATGTCCTGCATCTGCTTTTTAGCTTCCCGTTCTTTCCATCATCACCAGGGAGCTCTGCCAATCACCTTCTCGTTATGTTTCATAACAACTAGAGCAACTGCCTTGCCTCTGGACACATCCCTATAGCCCCCAAAGACAAGAGAGCCCTGCTCCTGAAATTCACCTTCTTGCAGCATCACCTGCCTGGACCTGCCAGGGTCACCAGAGTCTAAGGAGAGGGGCTAGGCTGCCAATGAGTCCTGTTATGAGAAAGACTCCCTTTTGTTCTGCCTACACTGTATCTCACAGACATGTGTTTTTCTTTCTCTAATATTAAGCAGCTTGGTTGTGTTTGTATTGCAAATTCTTTGGAATAGTGCTCATCACTCTTAAATAGCTAACACGCAAGAACTGTTCCTGTCAATAAACAAACAAAAAAAGATATTTTTAGATATTTAGATAACTTATTCTTCACCTCTAAGCTGCTCTTACACCTACAGTTATGGTCACCTTAGAGGACATTTCTATCAGGTGACCTTACAGGAATACAGGATAATAACTAGCTGGGTCAGCTCAAACCCACAATTACCCACTTTTTCAGCAGGATCCATAGAAAAGCCACCTCAGAAGCCCCAAGTCACACCCAGCACCCTTTAACAAACATAAGATGTTCAGTACAAGAAACTGAGCGCCATTAAAACCATGTGTAGCAGAAAGAGCAGGAAAGATCAAGACCTTTGCTGATGCTATAGGCTGCTGCAGCACTAACAGGAAAAAGGCACTGAAATACAGATTTTCTATTTCTTCTGACTTCATATAGAAACCAAATCCCAAAGGATAATAAAAGTATATTTAATGAATTAAAAAAACAGTAATACCTACTTGCTTTTATGTTTTGCCATTAAAACAGAATGACACAACCAAAATGTCAGAAGATTAGTCCAAAAAGAATAACAAAAAGATACCATTGGTAAGCTGGGAAGACAGTTCCTTTAAGCAATATGGCTACACAAAGAACATCACTACCTTTTCATAGCTGGAAAATACAAGCATAAAGTGGATCAGGCCACATATTAACAGCACTGGAGACATCAAGCTCATTGCTTATGAGTTCTTTTTTTCAAGAAGTACTGCTTTCTAAACATCTGAAAACGAAGGTTCAATAACAGAATCCTCTTGCGTAAACACCATAGAAACACGTAATAATTCTGGATGGAAGGGACCTCCGCAGGTCACACTCCTGAATGCCACAAAAAAGCTCAAAATCAAAGAGGGAATGAAGCAAAAAGAAGAACAAGTATCAAACTCACCGTGGACTTGATTGATTTCTGAATTCTGAGAAAGAATTTCATCTGCTAATTTTTGAGCAGTTGGCAAAACTTCTGTGTGGTGCACCGTGATCAAATACTGTACAAATTTTTGTAGTTGGTCTCTGTTCATTTGAAAGAGTGTCTCTGAAATGGGAAGATGCAGTTTGACCTGATCTGGCTTGCGGATCCGGTATAAAGAGAGTGCCACAACGTGGGCACAATAAAATATGTCCTTGTTTCCACAGCTACAGGTCACTGAGGTAATCTTGCAACGATCAAAGCTGATAGCTACATTGCAAACAGTTTCTGGCTCCGATTGCATTGCAGGCTCTGTCACTGTGCCACTCAAGTGGAAACCTGTGCAGGGAAAAAAAAGAGAAGTTAATAAGTAAAATATTGTATCTCATTAAGAAGGTTTCCTTAAAAAAGTAAATGTCATCATCTATTTCTGAGAAACGATATACCTTAAGAACTTGCTTTAATTAGAAATATGATTAAACCTTTCTTTCATACGTACCACTTTCACGACCAGTAAAATCAAAAGGGGGGTAAAAAGCTAGTTTACAAGCCCTCTTTGCCACTCCATCACAACATTTATAAACGTTTGAAAGTAAGACAAACATTTATTTGGTAAATGATAGCTGCAGAGGAGAGTTGCATCCGATTAAGACCAATGTGAAACTGACAGTAACTCAGCAAGTTGGCAGCAATTTTCCAAACCCCCCACCAGGGAGCCTGCGGCACCTACCAGCAAATTTAACCATTCTCTCACTAAGAGGGAAGTAGTGCACTCTAGTGGCACGAACCCAGGTCCTAGTCTCAACTCTGCCACTAACTCACTGACACAAGCCACTTCACCTCTTTGCTGACACCTCTCCCACCACTGAGCTCATGTTAAAGCTCACCTTCACCCAAGTGATCCAGTAGGACAGCTACTTTTGCATAGCTCTTTGGAGATGGAAACCGCTGCAGTCAGCAATACACGGGATAGCAGATGTATAATACTGAATGAGACACACGTGCAATGTTTCAGAAGTCTGCATTACAGTCCTGTTTTCCATTCAGCATAATAAAACACAAGGCAAAAGAGCTAGGTTTTCTTGTACTGTAAGAAGTAATGGTACACCGTAAGAAAGACGTTCACTTCAGCGAAGATGCCACTAGTCAACACAGCACCCTGTTGAACCAAGGTCTCAAACTCAGAAGATCAGACCTAAATCCATCTCTGCCCAGGTTTGTCTCCCAAGACATTACCACTGAATAGCAGAATCTGGGGGGTTCTTTTGGATTTTATGCAAGCACAACATTAATTCTGGCTCAAGCATAAAGTCAGAGGCATAGATGCATGACAATACAAACTACATTTCTTATGTCATACCAGTATAAGACTTGAACAGACAGTGCATATAAAATCTGGGATGGACATTAAAAGTAAGGTGTTACACCTTCACTACTTATAATGGAAATAATATAAAACCAGTCCCTCAAAGTCCAAAACCGATTTAGTATTCTTGAAATACATGAAAGTGTACAAGTGTACAAGAAAAAGTACAATACACAACAGTGTATTGTAGGAAGCGGTATCACATGAAAATTAGGTGGGAAAAAAGAAATATTACACAGGTCTAGTCCAAAATGCTGTATCTCCAATTGTTTTTAAAAAGCTCCTCAAGTTACAGGAAAAAAAGAGGAAAATCTCTCATTTTTTCCATTTGTTTACACTGTACATTTCAGAGCAGGTTGTGCAGTCAGCATCACTGTCTGGATTACATTCAGCTGCAGTACTCTGATACTCTACCCTGAAGAAGGTCAGTGCACAGACTAACCTCGACTTTGCAAGAGGATGTTTACCAGTCAAAGTAGTTAAAGAGCCACGGCTGCCTCGTCAGCAAGCTGCAGAGTACACAGAGAGGAAGGGGGTGGACGAAGCAGCCCAGGAGCATGCGGTGGTCTTCCTCTTGTCTCAAGAAAGAGGGCAGTGGAATTGCCCCTCGCATCACGAGCTCCTCCCGATGCCTTTCCCTTTGTTTTTTAAGTAGTCACAGCATGCGCCTGGAAGTGCCTTCTCTCAAAGAGAGAGGCTTTGTTAAAACTTAGCCAGCTCTACTTCAGGTTAATTCCCAGTAAGTGAAAGTTGAATTGATGGTCCCAAAGAAACTGCGCCAAAGATTTTTCTTTTTAATATCACTTTCCTATGAAGCATACATAAAACTGTCTCTCATCTATGAGCTGAGGAAAAGCCTAACACTTGAATGGTGAAAGGGCCTGATTCCAACCCTTCCTACTCTCCGTAAGTACCTGAACTCCTATTAATTCCAACAGAAAAAGGCCCAATGAAAGATTTTCTATTAAACCAATTAATAAAAAAACAAGCAGCTGCTCCAACAATATTATAACTTTTAGTTTGTCAGTATATAATTCAAGCATTGAAAAAAGTTAAAATCTTCCCAGAGAGATGAACGTCCCCATAAATACTGAGAGTTAACAGCAGGCCTGCCTTTAAGTCCCTACGCTGTTTAGGCACAAACACGGCTCCCCCTCCCTCTCCATTGAGATTTTTTTGACAATTCACCTTACAAGCAACAACATTTACAAACACTAAACAATTACAGCACTAATACAGTCAAGTTACTTAACCTACCCTTCTTAAATTACAGAAGGTTTAAACAAAAACATCAGCTGCCCTTGCAGGCTAAAACGTAGAAGCTCTGCATTAACTGTGCTGCAGAGGTGTCTGCTAATTATGAAACACTGTTTTCCTTCTCTTTTTCTGCTTGCATGTTTAAAGAAAGAAATTGTTGTTAGTAAATATAACCTTTAAAAAGGTTTCAATACACCAGGGAAAACAGTTCAGGAATTTTCAGCTCAGAAGCCCTAGTAGGGCTGCTATAATTTAAGCTACCAGACATCAAATGCCACCTTCTCTGCTGCCCCCAACACTGGGGAGTACTCAGGAGGGGGGGATGTTCCCCTCCCGCAGACATAGCCTTAATCTTTTTTAACCTAACCACCGAACATTCTCCAGATAAAGTATGAAAAGTTAGTGGCAGGTAAAAAATTGATGCGCTATGCTTTGCTAGAAAGCTTTCACCAGCAGTAATTTATAGCCTGCCGAGAAGAGAGATGTTAAATGGTCTTGGAAGAAGGCAAAAGGAATCACCTGTGCAGGGACTTGAAGATAATGAGATTTCAGTAACAGATCCAAAGTAGCAGAAAAAGTCTCTTCAGCTAAAAGCTGCACGCCCTCACTCCAAACAGGTATTTCCCTTCAGAGGGAAAATTCCTCTTTAAGTTACAAACCTTTGCTGGAAATATTTATCCATTCCAAAAAAAACCCCCAAGAACACTAATGTTTCACTTTTAAACTAAAAAGCTCATTCACTACTATCTAAAGACAACAAAAGAGCTGCAGGCAGAAACGCATGTGTTCACTACGGAAGCTATTTATAGAGCAGACATGTTTCACCTTTTCCCTTCAGCTGCTGCAGTTCAAAGTGTTTTACTGTTTTCAAACTGGCACATGACCAGTAATTCAAGCTCTGCTGACATTTCCAATGCACACAGGCTTTGCATTCTGCAAAAAATGCGTTTAGAAAAGCAGTTGGAGCCTTAAGACAACGTATCAAATAAGCTTATTTTCCAAAGTGATTTTGCTTCTGTTGAACACTCACCTCAAACACACTGCAAAAATTATTTAACAGCCAAAAAAAAAATAATAGCATTTTCAGCTGCCATACTTTTGTAAGGGGACTGTGCCAAAGTGCCATCAGGAGAAAAGCATTAAGTCAGTGATTTTTACAAAGCAATTTTTGCCAAAATATGTTTGACAGTGTCCAATCCATTAACTAAAAACATTATGGGACTGTAAAGCTGCCTGATAAATGAAAAGTCACATTACAATGTACGTACTTGCCAGCATGAGTACATACGTTTGTTATAAAAAAAAATAAATACTTTAGAATAAAACAAAAAAATCCTTCAAACTGTAAGGTACTAAAGAGGAGAAATGACAGTGGCATGCAGAGAAGCAGCAGCACATCTGCTTTTAGTTACTCAAGTCAGAAACAAATTTTGAAGTAGTGAGTTCCACCATTCCAATGGGATAAGCAGCAAAGTTACTTTACTAAATAAGCATCACCAATGGTATCTCACAAGCTTAATTCATTTCTACTGTCACGTGGTGTTACAAAGCATCTTCCCCAATATACCCAAGTCCAAAAATGCATTTTAAAGAGATACAGAACAAAATTAACAGCTACCAGAA
>VYZM01004383.1:32572-56018 GCA_013398915.1 Dromas ardeola | reverse complement strand
TATGTTGTTGTAGTTCAAGGAAATAAGAGTACAATACAGCTTTTAAATTAACTATAAATAGTAATTCAATCTAAAATTTTAGATCCTTGGTTTCTTTTCTCTTAGTAATTCAGAATTCAGAATTCTGAGATTGTTCTGTAGACACAGGAAAAAAACAAATTCAAGAAAAAAACCTCTCATTCAAGGGAAGACACATTCATTTGTGATTCAGCCAACAATACAAGCAGCTATTACGGACTGAACTTTGTCTGAAAAAGGTAATTCATTCTCAAACTTTTTAGCTACCTTTTCAAAAATACCAGTAACATATCAAAACAAACACATTACCAGTTTAAAAAAACCCAGGCTATTCTTACGAACATACAATAATAGTACTTCAACAAAATGTATTAAAA
This sequence comes from Dromas ardeola, assembly GCA_013398915.1. Classification (NCBI taxonomy): domain Eukaryota; kingdom Metazoa; phylum Chordata; class Aves; order Charadriiformes; family Dromadidae; genus Dromas; species Dromas ardeola. Next base: position 55,623 of record VYZM01004383.1, on the reverse strand, counting down.
ATGCAAACCTGCACTCCATACATTAAAATCCATACCATCAAGAATTCCAGTAGATAAAAAAAAATCACCGTAAATTCACACTTGCAATTCCAAGCTTTGATTGAAATGCAACCATGCATCACCATTGGGTATTGTTTACCCTTTACAGAAAATATAAAAGTGTCAGAACTGGATTACAGCATTACCTTAAAACTTAAAAAATGGTGCTTTTGAGTAGCTTACTGCCATGCACCTTTCAAGAACACTATGCGTTCCTCATCCATGACACACACATTGTCCTAGAATTAAGAAGTATGCCATCAACTGTATTTGGAAAATGGATGTGTTCCTTAATGTTGATCCACTGACCCTTTTTCCAAGTAGTTTACAAGAACCATATATATAATCTTAGTCAGGGAAACGCATTCACATTTACATTCAGAGAAGAAGAGAGCAGCAGATGAGGTTACTTATTGAGGAAAAAAAAATGGAAGAGCTTGTTCTGGGAGCTGGTGAGTCTTCAGCATGCAAGACCTACGCAGGTAACCTCCCCCTACATAACTCTACATTGGTAATCAGAATCATACCCTCTGTCTTTAACAGTCTTTTAAATTAACTTGCAAACCTACCAGCTGAGATTTATTCAGACTACAATATTACTTGGCAAACATATAATCACTGTGTAAAGTGGAAAACACCTCTGCTTCATCTTGCCTACCAAACAACAACAAGAAGAAACACTTATGGAAAGTAGTTTTCAACTATGCCCATTAGCTATTTTTTCATAACTTAGATCAGTGGTTGCATTATTTTTTCCCAAGACACGCAAAAGTCTAAACCATGTTTACCTCATTCAAATTTTGCCTTTTAACAAGTGGTTTTCCTTTAACATGGCAAAGTAGTATCCTACATTCAATTCTGTCTGAACTTTGGAACACTCTAAAAACAGATCAACACCACCCTTTGAAATTATTATGAAGTCAAAACTTTGCATGCCACCACTCAGCCTGAAGCTAATGTTAACAGCCTACTTATAAACCAGAGAAAACATTGGGTAAGTATTTTCCATTTTAAACCATAGTACCTTAAACATGCTGGTACAAAGGTAATGAGGAGCAAAATAAAAAGATTAATTAACAAGAGCAGCACATAAGATGTTTACTGTATGTAATGAATGCACAGGATGTAGAAGAGCACATGTTTTGAGAGCACTGCCAGTTAGAATAAAATTGGTATTATCACTGCACCAAAACACTAACAGAAGACCAATCACAAAAAAACGCCCTGATTCCATGACTCCCTTTCATAAAGGCAATAGTCAGGATTTGGTGTTTCGGGACAAGAGAGCAGAAGTAGCATTAATTAACTCTACGCACACGCTCCACTGACAACTTTAAAGTTCACTAGTGTTGGCGCACATCCAAGAACATGCATGCTGTTAATGGTGACAGCACTAGTGACTTGAACTGCAAGATTTATTTGCCCCAAAACTGAATTCAACAGTTGCATTTTGAAAAAAAAAAAAATCTTCCAGGACTTCCTTCAGCAGCCCAAACCTTCAAGTTTGAAAACTGCTCAACTAATGCCTCCACTAACCCCTCATGCAAAGCCTGATCGCATCTCTGCTGCTCAAAAGCAGCCACTTATTACTGTGTTCTAATCAGGGGTCACGGATGATTGTTGATGGCATACATCCATCCAGACTACTCTTCCCTAAAGAAAAGGAAAGGCCGTTCAAACAGCAAATAACACAGCAAAATGCCTTGCCCTGCACAACAGCCATGTAAGATCTGGACTGTTTTAAGACCTAGGCAGACTGTAGCAGCTCATGCTGTCTGGAAGTGGAGGCATTGAACAAAACATGCAGCCCGTAAGCATGGCCTCAAGGGTCCCCTCAAGGTTTCAGTGCTATTCCTGTGGTTAAACAACTTGCAACCCACCACACAGGAATCCCATACAAACTACAGAATGTTCTCACCGGCACTGGTCACAGCCTCAGATCACATCTCTGCAAAACCTGAATGTCTTCTGTACTCCAACTCATTTAATAAAGATATTCCCCATCCTAGGTGTTTGCAGCATTAGCTTGTGGGCAAAGCAAAAGCAGCAACATCTTGGTGTAAGTAAGAGATATGTTAAAAAAATGCCTTCCGGACAGCTGTAACTTAGAACTCCACCTCTAGAACAGTGATGTTCAAATTGTGACTTAGGATGCCATGGCAAATTATGCTTATGGCTCACAAAGCAGAAGCAAAGAAGATGCAGACGAGTCTCTTCAATTAAAGGCTTAACATAGTGCCCAGCATTTGATGTAAGTATCAATGCTGACTGACTCCTCACAGGTCAAGAAGGCTAGCAATTCATGGCTGCAGGCCACCCTCTATTAGGTATGCAACCCAAGCCTTCTTGTTGGTTTTGTTGTTGTTTGTTGGGTTGGGTTTTTTTGTTGTTTGTTTGTTTTAAAAGAGCATCAGTTTAAAACAAACTTCGCTCCTCTATGCTAAGAGTTTAGCAGCTCCTCTCTCAGTACAACATATTGTCAGAGTACCAGTAAACAAAATAAAAAAGAAATCTCAATGTGAGCCTGGAAACCCTGAAGCTGAGGGGTAGAAGAGTACAGTTTATGGTGAGACACCAGCAGAGGGGAGATTTATTTATATATATGATAATTTTTCTAATAATATAACCCACAGAGATCATGTGACAGGTATTTAAAAAATCAAGAATGCAAAAAAAAATCATAAGCTTTGCACAATGTGGGCAAACTAACAATTTATTATTTATGATGCATGGAATATAGTAAATCTCAAACTTTTGAGGGAGACTTAATAGGCTGAGCTGAGGGAAACTGCAGCTTGCTGCAGGAAAAGTGTGAAGTGGGAGTCATCAAAACTACATTGTTGCTGAAGAGAAATTGGAAGTAAATTCAAAATGAAGGGTAAGGGAAAAAAGAGGGTAATTAATACTCAAGAAAGTTGCTAGAAGTGGAGCTACTCCAAAATAACTGAGCTTTTAACTAATCACACTGCTCAGACTATCCAGCTAATGTACACTAAAATCTTTATAGGTGAATTGGAATAGAATATAAATCTAAGCCAGCAGACTCAAGTTTACATTCAACCATAACAAAAACTGGAAACAAGAGGTTAAAACAGATTACTAATCTACATTTAAACTTTTATAAAGAAACCTTCAGTCTGCTGGTGAACTTCACAGGCCCTTGTTTTTTGCAAAGGGAACAGACCAAGACAGCAGCACATGCAAACAGTCTGCAAGGATCTGCATCCTAGGAATACGCTGAGGGTGCCCAAGAACAAAGACTGATTACGACCAGCCTTCAGAGGATCACTGCAATGACATTTCTTGCTACCTTTTGAGGAGGAATTTTACCTACTATGGTAAGCAGAAGCTCGCATGCCTCCTGCAGGAAGCAGGCAGCCGAGATTCACACCATAGCCCAGGTTATCTATCTCCCAAGGTAATGCCATTTCAGCTTTTACTGCTACTTAGTTTTTTCATCACAACATTTGCAGGGAGAAGTTATGCTTAGTTGCTACAGCACAACTGTAAACATCAGAAATGGAAAACTGGCTCCAAATGAGGAAGAGCAACAAAAAACAAACAAACTCTGATTAAACCTCCTGCTTTCATTAAAATATCCTTAAAGCAATACAACAAGAAATAGGCTGCTCGCATTCATGAAAGTAAATACTTAGAGACTATCAATTGTTTAAGCAACTTAGAAGACGCCTTGCCTGTCAAACAGATATAATACAGTCATTTTTTTAAAGTTGCTATTTACAATCTTATTGCTAAGACAAGAAATTTTCCGTATTATATGTCTACAGTTAAAGGCTTACCTTCAACTAAGAATGATCTGTCTCCACGGAAAGGAAATAACAGAAATCAAGTCATCTGAGACTGAAGAAAAACTCCAGCAAGACCTACTCATTTTTAAGGAAGGGAAACAGAGGAAGAACCCAGTCTAATCCGATTTTTTTTTGTTTGTTTTGTATTTTCCATCTGTCAGTCCAACTATGCTTCTGCACTTTTCACACTCTTTATTGCTGCTACCACACGTCCTTTGTTTAAGTCATATAGGCTGTATCAGCTTCACTTTATCGTATTAAATTAGGGTTCATCTTCGACTTAATTTGTACAGTGCCTCTGTAAGGTTTCAACATTGCTCGGCTTTTACAAATAAAGTATGATTAGCAGCAGTAAGTCTTAAAATGGGTATCATGGTTTAGTGGTTGATCCCAGCTACTCCTAAAAAGACCCAAACCTGAACTGGAGAGCAATTATCTACATGGCTTTTCAAAGACAAACGCAATTCAAGTAACATAGACCACAGAACAGCACAGAGCGTCATCAGAACATGGTTGAAAGCAAGAAGGAAAAACCTTTAAAAATTACATCCTGCTTGACTCATAACACTGCTTTATCATCAGGAAAAACTGCTTTCTCATCCTCTTGATAAGGGCGTGATCAAACTCCCACTGTATTTTTTTTAATGGGAAGTGGATAAAATCCTAAAAAGCAAGACCACAGCAATCACTGATACAAACTTGGGAAGAGATTCTAAAAAGATGAGAAAATTACTACTTCCTGAACAGAGTGTCTGGATTTTCACAGCTGTACTTACGGTCTGGGAAAACCCAGCACAGGACGTCTGAAACACAGGCAACCTGCAGTAAAAGGTATTTAGGTCATTCCAACAGCACAAAACATTTAGCTGATAGAGATATTTAAAACTGCACTCAAACGGTTTAAAGTTTAACCTATGCAAAAGCGCAAGCCAATATAATTTCGAAACTAAACTGACATTCCATCAGTAAATGTTATACTTGGCCTAAAAGAGGAAACCGCCACTCCCATTTCCATTACTAGTTGTGGAATAAATAATTTTCTTTTGTTTAAAAAGGGAAGAAAAAAAAAGAAGATATCAATGCTGCACTTGGGCCAAATGAAAAATGGCATAAAAAAATCTGAAAGTAAAGGAGACCTTTTCTTTATGGCTATGATTCTATTCTTCCACTTGCGTACTAGATATTCACACAGATTTAATTCTTAGCATTTATAAAAAAATTTTTTATTGCTTTAATATTTTAACGTTTGTGTATTACTGCAAGAGTCAGGATGTTCACTGAACTCTCTTGTTTTATTCATAAAGTGGAAGTAAAAAGAGAAAAAGATATTTTTAAGTGTAGAAACAACAGTCACTACGTAAGACTTTGGGAGGGGCTCAGTTCATTCTGGACAGTGAATTTTGCAAGATAAATGTTTTCAGCAACTTCCTCTGGTCACCAGAGCATTACAAGGGATTCCAGCAAAAATAATGAAGTACGACGCAGTATTTCCTGACAAAGCAGCAGAGAAAAAGCCACTAAAACCATAGTGTTGAAAGAGTTCCAGGATGTAGTCTAAAAAACCACCAACATCACAAGTGAGTCACCCTTGCATGGCTGAAGCCAACATCAGGGCAAGCAACTTTTTTCCTCGCTGTCCAGGACCAACTGCAGTGGAGCCCCAAATACAGACTGGAATCCCAAGGAACTGTTGTGATAACAATAAAAGTGTTTAAAAAAAGGTCACGTAAACGTCATTTATATTAGACATCTGAATATCCTTGCTAACACTAGGCACACAGCCTAAACTCACACAACAAGTGGGCATATTGTATGAAATCAGGTCCTTGTAATACACAGTTTTTCCATATTGTTACTAGGCTAGATCCTAATTCACTTCTCACTGTTCCAATTATTACTTGACGAAATCAAGTCCATATACGTAAATCCTGACTAGCGCACCCATCTTCAAAACCGGCTGGTAAGACTTGCTGTACTAGGACCCCTCCATATAGATCTGCACCACCTCTTTCCAGACATGGGATGCAGAATGAATGGTCTTCGTGTAGGAAAAATGGATTTCCAAAGGCACAGACAATTTTGAGTGTAAGTTGCTCACATATCTTTTTATATTTGTAAGATACAAATACCTGTTAGTTCAAACAAAAAAAAAAATTATGTCTGTTCCCAGGCCCTATTTTCTTGGCACCTCTGGTTTCTGGGAGCTGCATGCACAGGAAGCACTTGGAATAACTAAGGGTAGGTGCGTGTGGGAGGGAGAGCCTGATGCACGTTCTTCTACTGACTAAGCCAACGTTAGCACATTCAGAGCGCACGGCTGCTCCTCAAACAATACAAGTAAGATCAATATGCAACCTTCTTAAAAAGGCAATATAGGAGCTCACCCCTTCCTCTAAAGCCACACACTAATTCTCCTTGAATGAGCAAGGCCTTCCTTGCCAGAGCCCAGAAATTCTTAGGAATACTGACCTCTAACCTGTAGCACCCAGAAGTTTAACAAGCTAGTTATTCTGACTGTCAATCAGATTCTAGATAGTATGTTGGCATATAACATGTTATCGAAGCCCCTGTTAACATGCACAGAGATGAACAATATAATACAACATAAGATTTTTCTTTTTTAAGCTCATGCCTCACACCCACAAAATCAAAACTTTCCAGACAACACCAGACAGAGGTAGTGAAGAGTTTAGAAAGGGAGGGGGAAAAGGAAAAAAAAACAGAACTGTGCAATCAAGGAAGCAAAGCTTCCAGGATAAATTAAAGAAAACAAACAATCTAAGGAAAGAGGACAAATTACACAGCTAAACACAATCTAATTTAGATTTATTAAGCAAGTTACTGGAATTTAGCATGCTGTGGTTTGGCCTCCAGACCAGGTTTTATAGTACATAAGCTATTAGATTGAGGACCCCAACAAGAAGCATACCTGGTAACATACAACACTTCTAACTCTAACCAGCAAGCTAAGGAACACCTTACCAAGTACCTTTTGACAGAGGAAAAGGAAACAATTACAAAACCACCATCATTTATTTAACTTCTACAGTGCACTCCGGGAAGACAAAAAAAAAAACAAAAAAAAAACAAAAAAAAACCAAAAAACGAGGAGACAGGAGACAAAAACCTCAAGGACGGCAAGTGTCTTGCCTACCAGTAAGCTAAGCAACAAGCTGCTTTCATGCAGTGACAAAGTAACTCTCTCCCTTCCAGATCCCTGAGTTCTCTTGCCATTTGTTTTTGGGCTTCAGCTTCTGATAACCTATTTAAACTACAACTATTAGCATCTGTGATAAGCTGGTAGATGGTGTACTTGTGGAAGTGTGGTTAGTGCCTCGTTTTGTCAGCTTTGGTTGCCTACTAAAATAGTCAAGGGTTAGGATTGCTGACGAACATGAAACCCAACCCACAAGACTAAGTACATTGCTGACTAATTTTGTGACTCAAAGTTGTTTGTTGATTTTTCTTATCTCCAACTAGACATTGGTCTTGTAGTGGTACTAAATATCCTTTTTGATGCAGGTCTCATGCCTACAGGTCTACCTTTTGCGGTAAGAGAAGGTTCTATGTCTATGCTCTTATCACAACCTACATACACATAATTGGGAGGAAAAAAAAAAAGGAAGACCATTCCACATTCCTGAAGAATATTTACATGAACTCTGAAATGGATGTAGGTAAAGACAGAGGGGGCACTTTGCTGGCAGAAGAGTTGAACAAGAATCATGCCTCTAACATCGGTTGTTGATATTGTTACTAATGATTAAAGACTATTTTCTGTTTTAGATTAAATTAAGATTAAATTCAGCGACATACTGGAGTATTACATCATGCCTAAGGTTGTGTTGTCACAGTGCACTTAAATAGTAAGACAGAGACAATATTACATATGAATTAGTTCTCAGTGTTGCCCAAGATACTCAGATCAAGAGACTTGCTAGTATTTGAAACAGTTCAAATAACAGTAGTTCGCTTATCACAATAAGAAAGGCAGAAACAGAACAGAGTCAAATTATGTATCTAGCCTTTGTTGCAATGATGAACCATGAACTGAAAACTGGGCCTTTAACTTTTAACACTGTCAATACCCCAGATCTCAAAATAAACTGAAATAATTCAAAGTTAGGACGCTTACATAGAAGGCTATTGATTTGTTTTCTTTAAATAGTTCAAAAGAAATTTAAAGCATCTCGAAAGAATGCTTTCAGTCTTGTCTCCTGCAACAACATCCCCATGCCTTTCCACAAATCTCCCATGCTCTCCTCTCAGAGTAATTTGAAGAAAGCAGATGGGTACTATGCCAGAGTTGTCCACTTTTTAAAATTAAGATGACGCAAAAAAATAATCCATCCATACCCTCTTCAGTCAAATGGGAAGGAAAGAGAACTGTTTAACTAGCATCATGCTTCTAGAAGATTGACTATGACTTAGGTTATTTTTATCTATTGAGAAATAGTTTAAATAGATCACTTACTATACCCTGGAAGACTAGACTATGTAGCAAGGATTACTATTCCCTACATCTGGTTTTTCCTGTTTACTTAGTCAAACAGGAGGCTTCCTCCTCTGATAAAAAGTGAGACGGGTATCAGGAGCTGCAAACATTATCAGCCAGTTCCTTAGAAATCTGCCTTTCCTCTCTGCAGTCTGAATCTTTGGATGACAGTGGGACAGATGTCCATATGATACCTCCTGTGCTTCTTGAATTCTCCATGCTTTGTTCCAATCTCTGAGAAGTTCTGATTCACAGACCTAGCTTGGTCATGACAAGCAATGACGATGTTTTAAGGTTAAGTGGGGTCACTTTCCTATGTAAATATTTGATGAGACCAACTATTTTCAAAAATATTTTAACACAGAATAGTATCAGCAGTGAACACAGAATACCCAAAGCTCATTGGGCTCTGCTTACTCAGCAAGAAAATCCTGTTTCTCAGCAAGAAAACTCCTAGCTCACCTCTTGCAAGACAATGCCCATGAGATGTGTGACTGTCAGATTCAGTTGCCAGCTGAATCTTCAATCCATAACACACATTAACTGCATCAACAAGTGTCCTCACATGGTCTGAAAAAGGTATGAGGGAAAACATTGCTCACCTTTTCACCGCCAATTCTCATGTATGTTTTTGCTTGGTTTTTATTTCATCTGTTGGTTGCACCACCTCAGAAGAGGCACCAAAACCTATCACAATCTCACCCCTGCATGGTCCACTTCACATGCTCCCTTGTCCGTTTGCAGCAATAATTCCTCAGTTTGAATACAAAGTAACAGATGAGCATCCCTCTTCATGAATTTACCCCCAAGAGCTCAGAAATGTTGCTCCATTAAAAGCACATCTCAGCACATCCTGCTGGTTTTGGTTGCTGGAATGCTCTACCCCTCCCTGATCCCCTCCGGTCCCTCATGGACTATAGAGCTGAAATTAGCTATTCATTACATGTGAAGGAGTCTCACATAGAGCAGCACCCTGCTGATAAAGACTGCTACTTTATATGGCAATTTCACAACTACAGCATCTGCTACCTTACTAATATGTATATTTAATGCCGCTGCATAATGTGCAGAATTATATGCTGTTCATTGCCTGTTTGTTCAGATATTATGTACTCTTAAGTAGCATTATCCCCTTTAAAAAACATTGTACTTTTTATTAGGCCTTCTCCATAGTGTTCTTTGTAACACAGCCCCAAATGAGCAGCTCTTAAACTATTCTAGACCAAAAAACCCCAGGACTCAGGGTAAAATAACCCAACACAACAAGCTTCTGCCCTGCAACTCCTAATATAATTTAGTTTATTTCCCAGGTTGCACTCCCCAGTCCACAGTATTACATTGTTTTGATACGACGGGAAGTGTAAAGGGAATCACATCTCAACAACTGGTGGGAAATCTACTCCAGGCTACTCTTGCCACTGAAAATGTGAACACTTGTACTACAGCAGCGGCCTTTGCCACAGATTTTATTCTTTCTACTAGAGGACACTCAAAGCAGTAACAGTAAATTCTATTACAGAGTTACTAATAATTTTGTTCACAGTACCAAACCACCTCATAGGAAACAAATCAAAATTTTAAACTAGAGAAACACGGGTTTTGGAGTCAAGTGTTGGACCAGTACATCCAAGACATTTCATATCCCTAAGGAAAGACTTCAATATGCTCCTATGCCAAAGGTCTTCTTAAGGAAGTATCACCAATCCTCCCTCCACCAAACTCCGGGAAACTTGATTATGAACACGGTTATTCCAGGTGACAAAATGATTGGCCATCTAGTCTAGAAGGCAGTGAGCACTAGCATGTATGGTTCACAGCTCAGTTTTTGACTGGAATTACATACTTCCAAAGCAGCCCAAGTAAACGTAATGAATCTACTCTGCATTACTGAAGTGATGCCCTCTGGGAAACACTTCTTTAAACCTGCTTTGGAGCAAGCAATAATCCCCTCTCTATTCGAGGGCAAACGCAGCACAAGGCAAAGGCGATTCCAATATACTTAGCTAAAACAAGATTTTTCTCAACTAGACACTCAGGATTATGCAGCCAGAAATTTGCTCTAGAATTAGTTTTCAGATCATTTTGATGTTAATGAGATTTGGGTGCAACACTGAAGTAACCCCACAGGCTGCCTTAGGATGTTAGGAACAAAATCCCAGCGGGTCTGTTCTCCTCGTTCCAAGCTACAAATAGACCTACAGATGAGAAAGAAGTGGCGGAGACAGCCCTTGTTGGCCAGACAGAGCTTCAGTCTAGTCTTATCTGCTATAAGCATGTGACAGTCAAATAGCCCATTGTTTCAATATGAAAGCACGCCCAAGGCTTTCCTATCCCTCCTTTATTTACGCAGTAGAAAAGCTTCATTCCTGAGGACCAAATGACTCCACAGTGGACTGGGTCTTTCTGCCCACCCAACACACATATGTAGGCTGCTCTGATGTGCAACCCAGACACTGCCCTGAGAATTTTGTAAAGCAGAGCATCACCACATTGCCTGACAGCTTAGAGAAATCAGCAGGCTGAAGTAGGTTGCTGCCTGCTATGCATGGCTGACCAAAGTATGGACTGCAGACTGTACCAGGGAGGAACTGCAGAAGGAAAAACCAACATCCCCGCTTCCGCCCCTTGCACACATATGTGCACACACACAGAGCTCACATGCAATCAGAACAACATGAAAATTGACATTTAATCTCCTCTGTTTTGAATCTGCTTAAGATATTCTATAAAGCCACAAGAAGAATATTTTAATCTTTTTTTTGTGCTGTTACGGGAATACACAAAGTTTCTCATTCTAAAGCAGTAAGCTTTAGAACAACACATCAATACCTCTTAAGATGATGCAATGGTGACCCTAGCAGTAAGGAAGGACCGCCACAATTATTGGAATCTATGAGGCATATGAGGGTGAGCAGAGTCATTTCTGAAATGAATTATGCTAGGCTCAGAACAAACAAAAAGTCTGTTTCTTCCACCACAGGCATATTTCACAAAGGTAACCTTATATTCCACAATGAGAGAAAATCTGAATACCAAAATCATTAAGCAGAACCAAGACTCTTCTAAAAAGGCTAATATTTTTTTTTTTATTCATCTATATAAAATTCATGAAGTAGAAAAACGGAACTGTTAATATTCTGGTTTTGCAAATTTAATATGCCTTTAAAATATTCCTGCCAGAGATAACTGGTCAGAAAAAAAGAACTTACTGTCTTCTCAAGAGTGAGTATGTCACAGTCCACACATTTGGTTTTGAAGGGTGATGTTTGCTTTTTGCATGAGAGGGCAATGCAAATTCCAAACCTTCTAGACCATGAACAACAAGAGACAGCTAAGAAACCACTTTTTAAAGCATGATAATACTTCACACTTCTGGAAAGAGCAAAGCAAAACAGAAAAAAATTGCCCAGTTGTCCAGAATATTAAGATAAGTAACCTTTGTATTTTCTCTTCAGTCTGTTTTCCAAATAAATGAACATTGGAAAAGCCAAAAGCATTTATTTTTTTATTTCAGGGGAGTTTGGGGGATTTTTTTTAATCTAGCTGTCCCTGCAACCTTATTGTTTACCACACTTGGAAAGGGAATTTTTGTATGAACTCATTTTTATAGTCAAGGTGTTTCTGAGGACATTTGTAGGACCTATTGCTGTAAAGAAATTGTTTAGTAAGAGGAGAAATAATTACTTTAAAGATATTCTACAATCTGACCAGCCCAAAACAAATACTACTTGTAGTTTTTCTTTCAGAATTAATATTGAAATCAGGAGTAAAACTTACTGAAAACAAACTACTTGGCGATTTTTTTTCCTTGCTTAATTACCTGTTAAGGAAGAAAAGAGCCTTAGTAAGAGAACAACATTTGTTTGGATTCAGAGCTCCTGGCCTGGAGTTCCAGCTAGAAAACCCCTTTCTTGAAAGCAGAGGAAACTTCCCTTCTTACTGTTCTGTAGGAGTAATGCAGAGACAGAAAATGACTAATCTCGCTAAGTACTTGTGCCTCCAACGATCTAATGAAGTTTGTTTTGCTTTGTTTTCCCCAGGACTCCACAGGCCCTACTGTAAGGAAGGCGCTCCCTACAACACTTGGATGCTGCAAACCACTGACCCACTTCAAAGGGCAGGAAAAAAGCTTCCAACACACCCGAGGCAGTTTGCTAATGTTTGCAGCACTCGACTATTATTTATATTCATAATCCAGAAAAATCATCAGCACTGGTGTGTGTGCGGGAACTGTTTCTCCCTTTGTTATGGATTGCACAGGGTTGTGTTGAGGAAAGGCAGTGATGGCAAGGCTGACGGCTGTCCTGGAGGAATGCCTGTGCGACACTTGGCCTCTCCCAGACCCAGCGGAGCATCAGGCTGCAGTTGCCAAAACCTGCTTCCTACTCGCAGCACACTGAAAAGCAGAAGTTTGTATGTAGAAAGCTTGCAGGGTAAACTGACCCCCTCAGATGAGAAAGATGTCTAACACCAGCAGAAGGAGAACTCCAAATGAAGAGAGACCACGCTGCTGCTGACGGAGGAGCACACAGCACAACCTGTGAGTAACGTCTGCTCCAAGGAAGAGCAGTGCATGAGAAACAGGCAGTCTAGACAGGATGGAGGGGGGTGTCCGGCTTGTTTGCTTCAACTGTTTCACAATGCAGGCTCTTCCCACATCAAAAGCTGTGGGGGGAGGGAGGGGAAGAGGCAGGCAGCCTTACAGGAAGACCTACCATTTTTTAATAAGGAAAGAAAGAAGTCTGCCACCATTTATTGATAATACTGACTTCATGTCTTAGAAAAGGTTATTTTGCCACTTAACAGCTCTAGGATCACATTTTCCCATAGCTGTGTCATCAAGAGCTGAGTACCCTGGGCATCCGTACCCTGCAAGAAAACTATTCACCTTCCCTCAACAGCAGTTCTCCACTCATACAACAGCTAGCCACATGCACCAAGTTTGAACCTTTCAAGTAGGATGATGGAATGGAATAATGGTGAGGAAAGGATTTACTAGAAAATTTAAGCCTTCATGAAACCAGAAAGTATTTGAAATATAGTAGTTAACAGTTGTTTAAAATATGTATAACTAGGTTTGGAATAGTTATCCTGATTTAGAGCACAAGCACATCTGTTTAAGTAAATACAGTCTGACAGCAATTTGGATCATCTATCAGAAAGAATCAACTGCAAGTTCAATAAGCATTATTTGTATTCTACATAATAGTCTATTTGTTCTTTCAAGCCACTGCAGTGATAACACATTTAAAGTCTTTCACTGTGTACTAAATCTAAGGTACCTAGGCAAAGCACAGCATATTCCAGTTGGATACTACCCAAACCATATCACTCAACTTTTTAAATATTACTGCCATCTGGCTACTAGGCTTTGTTTACCAAAACAGTAGCTGTGCACACATTTCTACAGCAGCTGTAGTCAAAAAATTTAAGTAATGCCATTTGGTAAAGTTACAATTCACATTAAAAAAATGAAAACTCTAAAAGTATTTTATCAAACCAGTTACCATTGTACCTAGAAAATGTAAATATATGTAGCTTTCTGTTCTGCTTTCTTTCCTGTTTCAGTATTTAATGTTCTTCACCAACTCATTTCCCATCTACACTAGCACAGGAAGAAGTAACAGTGACTGAAGAATGTGTCAAGAGCAAAATAAGTGGTCTTGCTTGTATTATCTGCAATTCCCTTCTGGATAAGCACTGGTGCTATAAAAGTACGATGCAGAAATGCTGTTATACTAGTACCTCAGGTTGTTCTTAGGGTACATAGCAAATCATAAAACCCTCTCAAAAAGACCCCAAAACCAGGCTGTTAAAAGGCTGAAAGCTCTGATAAATTTCAGGGACTCTTCCCAGTGTCTGGGCCACACTGAACAAAAATATTTCAATTATGACTAATCTAAAACAATGCACAATGAAAGCTGGGGAAGTCCTGGGAGCAGTGGGAATATTTAAATTGGAAAAGAGCCTGTGGGGTTTTTTCCTATTCCTAATTACAGTACATTGTACTAATCAGGCCTGGAAACCACAAACCCAAGGCTCTTTGTGACCGAGTTGTCATGGCAGCACAAAACACACTCAAGGCCAAACAGGTGAAGAAGCATTTTCCACAGCTTACTGTGTGCATATCTTATAGGTGTTCAGCATATAGAAGAATTCCAATCTTTAAAAAAAAGGCTATGGCCTCAGAGAGAAGATAAACCTTGGCTGGATAAAAGCCAGTGATAGTGTAATCACAGCAGGTTTGGGGTTTTTGTTTTGGTTTGTTTTCTTTTTAAATATCTACTGTGCTTAAAACCTCTCCTAAAGCTCCACCCAGATACCTATTCATTTCAGTACTCAAATAACCAAATATAAAAGATTCTAGCAATTGCTTAAAATATGCACAACCAGAATTGAAATAGTTATACCAATTTAAAGCAAAAGCACATGTGTTTGTATGCAAGAAAATACAGTCTGACAGCAATTTGGATCAACTACCAGAATCAACTGCAAACTTAATAAGTTACGGGATAATTAACAAGCGTTGTTCGTACTTATGTCAATATGCTGAGCTACGTGCTGTTGGCCCAAGTTTTCCACCAGCAACTCTTGTAGGAGTTTGGTACATGCATATGCATTCCTTGTGGCAGTCACAGCTCGTTCCTAGATCTGAATGAAGACTGCAAACTGATAGAGCGCTTTACGACCAGAAGAGCTCTGCAGGCTGATTTTGCAGACACTGTAGTAGAAAACAGGGTCCCTTTGTTCTCATCCAGCAGTATTTTTGGAAGCAATAATTCCTCTTTTAGTTTTGTTTCTCCTCTGGAGTCAGATAACCCCAGCCCCTGTAAGAAGTGATATGTTCTACTCCAGCATGACTGACAACAGGTACAGCACCTGCCCAAGTTTTAGCCTGAGCTGACTTGAGTGCTTTATACAAGATTTCAGGCCATGAGAGCAGCTTCCTCTTGCTTGGGATCAGAACAAAAAGAAAATTTTTAGTAGTGAGATGTATATACATTTGATCTATAAGCAATCAAAGAACCACAACACCACACAATTATGTGAGAAAATCATGCAATACATATGGAAACCAGGGAGTCTATCAAATTAAAATGCCTTCATGAATGGATCCTGAGGTGCCAGAAAAGTTACTATGAGGGGTTACGTATGAACCATCTACTAGGCCAAAGAGAGAAACCAAGAAGGTAAGTATTTTTTTCTTCACGTTTTATACAAAACAACTTAGAGAAGATCATCTAAAAAGAAAAGCTGAAGGAATCACATTAGCTTTCCTCAAATATTTTCATAGCATACTGTGTTTTTCATCTCTAAGACAAAATAAACCCTAACGTAAAACAATCAAGTAACCAAATATTAATGAACAGTAATAACATGATCCCAGGATTTTATGATACCACTCAGCTGCTGAGTATTCGAAAATGACTAGTGCTGGCTCCTCCCATCTAGCTGGGAAACATATGGTAGGATTGTGCTTTAGATAAAACCAATACAAGTTATACAGCACAACATGCCAGGCAAATCTCTGAACAGGTAAGTAATGAAAAAATAGTGAACTATTAAAGGACATCTTTACATTTCTAAAGTTCAAATAAATTCAAGGATTAGATATTCCTTTTTTGGATGCAGATCAATGAGTAAGCAAAGAAAAAAATACAGGTAAGACAAAAATAGACAAGATAAAAGAACTGCAACACCAGATTACTACTCTAACTCTACTTGTCTTCTAGAGAAAAAGTCTACTACTTGCTTCAGAAACATGTCACTCTCTCAAGAGATTAATTTCAGATGCTACAAGTACAGCTGGCAGAGAAGAATGGTATTCAACTACCAAATTTAGTTTAAATTCTTTTTTGAAAGAGGTAGAAAAAAATGCATTATCTTGTGTAAAGACACACTCATTTTTGATATCGCCTTGTATCTCCCACCCTGACCTTTTATGTGTTTCCTTTATCTGGTAAATCTGATAATGACAGAGAGTTGGCACAGATGCACTAAGTGTTTTTCCTGTTTGTACAGCATATACTTACACAGTTCCAGTCTCAATGAAATCCCTAGGAGCTAGAAAAAGATTTATATTTAGTTTTTAAATCTGACCTCCAAAGTGTATACAGCAATCTAAACACTTAAATGGAAGGTTTCAAGAAGTGCTGTTGGTGGTTTTATTTCGCTCCTCTCCCCTTTCCCCCCTACTCTTCAGTTTTGTGACAAGAAAAAATACCCTTTTAATGTTCCCCTCAGCTTCTGACCCACACCTAACTGCTTTTCCAGTGCTAAGTAATACCAGATGCAGCAGCCATGGATGAAAGCATTATTCACTTGCCCTGGGCTTCAGGAGCTGAAATCTATGGTTGAATTTGAACAGGTTGTCTAGATTCCATTACCATCTCTCCAATAATGCACACACATCTAAATTCAAATGTAGCACAGGCCAAAGTTTAATTTAATGTTGTTGAGAAGAGGGAGGCAGAATTGTTTTGAAATTCTCCCTGAAAAGCAGCCTGTTGTATTAGAACAAAGCAGCTTGTCTCTATCGTTTCTTTGTTTGACAAGTTTGGGCTGGTTAGAAAGGTCATTTATGCCTCAAAGCATCAAATTAACATTTGAGGACATGAATTTTAAAAATGGCTATTTGCTTCTGCTCTCTGAATTGCTAATGATTTTCTCTTAAAAAAAAACACAAAAAAAAGAAAAGACATAGCCAGACCCCAAAAGGAGAAAGCCTTTTCCTCAGGCAAACTAGGCATTGATTTTATGTCCATGTCAGCACACACTGACTATATCTTAATTAAACCTCGCAAATTAAGCAGGTAGTTGAAATTGTGTCAAGCAAAAATTTTGTTTAATTACTGAAGAAATACTTTTTGGCATCTCATATACAGCTTCCTCCCTCCCCTCCACATAGACAAGCTCCCATACCCACAACGTGAAATCCCCACTAACAGCAACAGCTTCCAAGCATGCTTTGTACTAACTTGCAATCATTAACACAATACTACTCATCTTGCTAGTCCTGATTTTAATAAGCTACATCTCTACTCATAACACAAATATAATTATTTATAAGTTTCAGAGTTTTTAAAAGAAATAAACAGTGCCTGTGTGCTTTTAAACTAGATATGACCATAAGTATTTGCTACCAGATTTTCTTAATATTAGGCCTTCCACTCCGCATCTCTGAAAGCACCTGTGGTTTTCATCAACCTTTCATAACCAGCATTGGCTAAACTAAAAAATGCATTTCTGTGAAAACCTTACAGGCTCACAAAACATTCGCACAACTGCAAATATTCTTCAAAAACAATCAAGCTGAACTCAAAGTATTCCAAGCAGGCACAGTCTGAGCAAAAGCTCATACCTGGTCATTTGCTTTCTCCAGCTTTCCGAAATCTGTTCAGCTGTGTTGCATTCATTTCCCCCTCCCAGTAGATGGAAGCAGGAAGACAAACTGTAGATAGTGTTCCCTGTCACATGGAGGTCTTGCTGGCTAAAGAGACACTAATTTTAGGCAGTAATTCCTAAACAATAGCACCACCAGCCCAACTCCTGCAGCCTGCGCAACAGCAGCCAGCAAAGCCAGTGCCAACAAAGTTGTTTGAAAGAGGTGGGGCGGCGGGAGGAGCCCAAGGTAGAGCACACACAAGATGTTTATATTGGCAACCTCCCTGGGAAACGTCCCTGCTTGCCAAAAAGAATCACCCAGAATTCACCAGGGAATGGCTTTTAACGCTCCATTCAATGGGAAATCTGTATTTATGGAGAACAAGCCACACTCACCATAAAAACTTTTAAGATTTGTCCAAACCTTTCAGCCAGACCTCCTGTCTGCTCTTTCAGTCAGAACCGTTTCAGATTCTGCATCCCCAACAGCTCAAATATCTATTACCAAATGTAACAATTCACTTCCAGCCAGGGCAAGACTCACAGGAACTCAGACACTTCACAGTATCTTGAACAGATGCTGTCCACCTGAAAATCAACCAAATAGTATACACTCTGTGACAGAGTAGTCTGTAGCAGCAAAAGCACTGCCTAGATGTTGCGAGGCACTAGTTCATAGTAAATAAAATTGCAAATTGCTAGTACAAAAACAGCTGTTGTTTTGAAGACACCAAAAAAGTTTTAGACAACAGATCCTTACACAGGCAAGTGAAGACAAAATTTTCTTCATGTTTCTACCTGTCGATGTGAAAAGTATCTCATTGCTTTATGCCAAAACAGGGAAAAGAGCAGTGAACAAACACCTAACCTACTTAAGTCTGCTTATAAAAATGCTGCTTTGTCACTTTCCTGTAATTGTTATTTGTGTTATTTGTTGAAACATCAATGCACGGAAAAGAAAAGAGTGTTAGTACAGAGTTACCCAGAGAAGTTACTTCCAAGCAGATGAATTACTCTTTTAGAGTGTGCCATTATCAGCATGAAACACCAGATACTAGCTGCAAAATTGATAATGTAAAAGTAGAGTAAGTTTTCAATAAATTCTTATTAAAGCTCCAGGTAACTCCAGACAGGCAGGAGGGACTATGTCAAAATTTGTGAATCCTTTTCCTTATTATTTTTAATTTCAGTTAGCTTTACAACAACATGTCGATTATTAGGATCTGTGCAGGAACTGTCACTTCAGAGAGCATACTTTGAAATAGCCTCAAGAGTTTCCAAAATTTTCAGGTGTCAGTCACAACCAAGCCTGTTCTCTTCCAGTCTGCTCCTACAAATACAACAAATGTCAAAGCACTGGAGAAATGCAGACGATTGTGTATCTCAGTGTACTCTTGCAGTATCTCTGTGACTTAAGTACCATAATGTGTTACAAGAATTTGTCAGCTAGTACAAGAGAGCTCCGTAATACATTTCAAGGCTAGAACAAGGTTATACCATGTTTCATGGAAAATAATAATCCATACTTGAGCCATCAGAAGCAGGCAACAACAAAGATGATGCAAAATCTCTTAACCAAATTCTAAGAGAGCGGGATCCAGTTTTTCCCAACTCTGGGGCTTCTACTAGCACAGGCCAGGCATCCAAATCACGCCAATTGCTGTCTTGCTTTCGGTATGGGCAAAAAAGATACATTCTGCACAATGCATTGTGCCATTTACTTCCCCAAAGCTAACAAAATGCAGTTTATACATGGCAAAATAAGGTAAAAGAGTTGAATATGGTCAAATCAAAATCAAACTTCAAATGAAGAAGATGCATGATTCAAACCAAGGCTCAAATCAAAGAGATGTAAGAGTTCAAAGTTAACAAAAAAAAAAACTTTCTAGAGGGACTGAAAAGACATTTTAACAGAAATTTAAGAAAACGCTCCATTTGCTCATTTAGCTACAGTCCCCTGTGGATACAGTTATTTTACTGTTATTAGAAGCATTAAGAGAAAAAATTTAAATAACTGTTACAACGGTCAAGTCAGCCACACGCAGTCATGTCTACACTGAGCTCCGAAGAGCTCTGAGCCATGCACTGCATTTGGTGTGGGGATCCCAGAGACATCCACATTGAGCTCCTCCTCGCTGCTGCTCAGCTGAGACTCCTGCAGCCCCCCAGGACCTGCTGGCAAAGAGCACCAATTACACTGCCACTATGGCTCACATCCTGGTGTGGGGGCGATATGGGATGCTGGGCAGACAGACCTGAAGCAAAAGCTGCCAAGCATCTGGGGAAGGAGAGATGGAAGTGATATGCAGCAAATGGAATGGGACAGAAAGGTTGTTTCTCACCCCTACCATGTCCAAACCCCATCAAGGCAAGCGTCAGGCAAGAGAGATTTTCATTCTCCTGATTCACCAAACCAGAGGGGACAGAGCAAAAACCAACAAACCAACACCAAAAAAAACCTCTGCCTTTTTAAAGCTATAAGGGCATTTTCATCCCCACCCCAGGAACATTAAGAAACAGCTGCAAAACAAAGCCATTTTTGTGCCATGGCACATTTTAAAAAAAGGGCAGGGGGAGGAGACATTTGGTAAACTTTCACATTCACCTTTTGCAAAGGGTTCTACTCAGAATCACTAGAAATGCCTTTTGCTGCACTTAGAAAAGAATTATTTTTGGCTACTCATGATACTCAGGAAACTAGGTCTGTGGAGTGTTATTTTCTTGCCTAATCAAATAGCTGCCTAATTTATTTTTCCTAATTTATCCACCAGCTGTGACAGTGCTCTGCTCTCAACTCTCTGGCTGCAGGAGTTCACCAGATGGGCAGTCCCCAAAGACAGACATAGCCAGGGAAAGTAGGGGAAGAAAAAGTAGTGTCTTAATCACAGCCCTTGTTAAAGTAGTTTCTATAGAAGCTGTATGTGAAGTTACCTTTTAGTTAATGCCTCTTGAAAAGAAGCAAGACATGGACATATTGTGTTTCAAATTTCTTTGGTTATTAAAGCTCAAGACAAGGATGCAAATTTAGCCCAAGTACCCCTTTGCCCAAATAGCTGATAAGGGAAAAAACAACATGGCATTTAATACTCTGTCAAGGAAAGGAGGATCACCCAGGGAATGCAGCTAATACACACATGGCATTTATTAAGGAGTTTGATCTCTTTCACTTACACTCTCTGCCCATTAACAGGGGGACAACACCTATAATCCCAAAGGGGTTGCTACTATGTTGTTTCAGCTTTGAGAAGCATTTTGGTGTTTTGTTCCTCCAAACTCACAGGGACGTTGTACTGAATGGCTAATACTGCACCAGAACAGACAGACAAGACCTCTACTAGGCAGGACCACCAACCAGCAGAGCACAAAGGGAAAACAACGCCCCATTTGGGTACTGGTACTGCAGCACTGCTCTGTATTTTTCAAAGTTACAGCAAGTGCTATGCTGCACAGGATTTCTTAGGGGATACATTACCAGTACATTTCCTTTCAGTTTACAGGGGAACAGCCTCTCTCTCTGAACTGCTTCTATCTACGTTTCTTTCATTATGAGTCATAATGATAAGGTACTTCGAGGTGCAAGAGCAAGGACCGCTGCACCTTGAAAAAACAGGCTCTGAAAAAAGAGAACTGAAACAGCAGATATGAGGAACACTATCTACCATAACACCAATGAAAACCAACTACACAACCAAGATTGCTTCTGCCATGTTAATTCATAGATTTAGTCCAAAAATAAAAATAAATGTACACGTTTTAATAAAAATCTACAACCTTGAAGTTTAATCCATCTCCACACATCAAATTAAACCTCTGACAGTGAATTTCAGAAGTAAGCGGTATGTTAAGCTTTATGTGGTGTCTATTCTTTGCGGAAACGCAAAACTTTGAGTCTCTCATGGCTCAAACCCAGTATACACAATTTCTATTCAACACACAGCAATATTTGGGAAGCTTGAAAGCTCTGAACTCCTGTTTTATATGGCTTACACTGCATTTAACTAGACTTAGTCATTTTATAGCTCAAGAGGAAATCCCAGATTGTGCTTGCTGGAATGAGAGGTGTAAAACTAGTCTGATTCACAGAGCTAACCCAGAGGCTTCCTCGTAGTCACAGTACTGTATTACTACTGCCTGGATGCCCCAGACAGAACCTGAGGCACCGTTGTGGTATGCACTGTCCAGCAGCAGTCATGAAATTTAATAATAATCTCCAACAAACAAGACAGGAAGAGGACAGCAGAGAAAGCAACACACACAAGCCGAGTGACTCACCCAGACTCATGCAGCACCTCAGCAGTACAGAAGAAATTCACTTCTGACTCCTAAAGCCCCAGCCACCGACTGGGTTATGCCTCAAATTTTAAAAGATGTTTTCCATACTAGTACATCTGGTCTTTTTTGGCTCCACTTAAGACTTGGCCCCAATACCATCTGACAATGAGTTTCATGAACTAGTCCTGTCTTGCACAAACAAGTTTTTCTTTTTAACAGTTTCAAAATTTTTTATCTCCGGTCTGCTGGCTGTTCTCTCATTTGTCCTCTTTATTATAGGAACCGGTAACTATACTGGTGCCACCTATACCTGCAATATCATTTACAGGATAGGAAGTGAGAGAGCAAAGGGAAATGGGCTTCTCGTGAGGTTTTCTTCCATCTCCCCCTCCTTCATAGAGCTATTAGTAAATTGGTTCCATCATGTATTTATACTTAAACTCTGAATGGAGTCCTGTAACCTGTATCTCTATTTACAACAGTATTAGACTGGTTTTTATGAGACTTAGTGACAAGTGCACATTTCAGAGACCTGTAGTTAGAAACACTGCCCCAGAAGCTTTACAGATTTACTAGTAAAGACTAGAAGCAACAAGACTGGTTATAGGAAAAAAGGTAGCCCCAAAAAAACTGAATTAAAAAAAAAAAAACAAGGGAGCAGCTTCAAAGAAGCTGCCTGGACCTGCTTAGCAAGTATCCAGGCAGCCCAGAAGCCTCTGTAATCAACAGTTCTCCCCAAATCCTTTTAAAACGTGAAGCATTTAAGTAATGCTCCATTTACCTATATTGCTAGTAAGGCTGATAGTGAAACATGCTTTCCGTCACTCTTATGCAGCCTGCATATTTTCCAGATATAATCATTTGTGTATTTGTTTCATAATAATCCAGAACCATAGATCCGCCTTGAATCCGATTACAGAGCTGAAGAGAACATCACCCAGAAGACAATCAAATCCAAAAACTGCCTAACTTTATCCATTTTTAACTGAAAGCCCAACACTTCTAAATACTTTTCCACAGGATTTTTCCTCTAATTTAAGAAAAAAAAAAAC
>VYZM01004383.1:0-31723 GCA_013398915.1 Dromas ardeola | reverse complement strand
AAACCACACCCGACTCAAAACAAGCAGATCTAAAAGCAGAAGTGGGGAGGAGGCTAAGAATAGCTGTGGTAACCGCCTGCTGCATCTGCTATGCAAATGATTTCCCATAATCTCTCCAAGTCTGAAGAAAACGAAGGAAGCCTTCTGAAGGTCACGTAACCTTAGTTTCCACATTTCATTCACATAGCCCCGCTACTTCTGAGACTGCACAGTTCCTATTCTAAAGCTGTGAAGACAGTGCAGAGTAGTAAATTCCTTCCCACCACCCCACCCACACTGATCTGTGACTCTGAAGAGGAAGACCTTTTTTCAGAGTTCTGTACTCAGATTGTAGGTCCGTTACAGCCATGGAACTGTCACTGCTCAAACTCTCCAAACACACACCAGTTGTTTTGCAATTAATATCAAGAACAATAACAAGCATCGAAGAAAGCTTCACTACACCTGAAACTCTTATTCAAAAGAAGTATTTAGGAGTGAAGTTAAACACATGAGCTCATACTAGTTTAAACACTGCCAAGTGCAAGCGTTGTCAACGGCATGCAACAAATTCCCAGATAAGGCATTCTCAGTCTGCCATTTTGCAGTGTTCTCTCATCACAGATCCCTAGTTTACTCCAAGTTTAGCTCTGGTTTTCTAAGCATATGCCATACAAAAATACTTTTCTAGAATGTACAGAGTTTTTGCCCTTTTAGGTGAGCATCTACCCAGTACGCGCTGCCTCACCCAGCGAGGGGCACCGTAAGAAATATTTGTATAAAATTCTTTGATTTTGACTGTCAGCATCACTTCAGTACCACAGCATTATAAATACTGTAAACATTAAGTAAATAATCCGAGAAATGTCATAGTAAAATTTTTAATTTTTAATTCAGCTGGCAAGTAGACTGTTGCCAACGCACAACTGTCACAGAAAGTTATGTACAAAAAGCAGGAAAGCATTTTACAGACATTTACTTTTCATCAGCTGTTTCCAGATCCCCACTACCATTTACAATAAGTAATCATATCCCTGTAACCATGTCAGATGACCCAAGTCTGAAAAAAAAAAAAAAAAACACAACATCCACATACTTCCTGAAGAGGGGCAAGTACAGTGTTGGCAAGGACTCAAATTTACTGTTACCTTTTCTTAAATGACCAATTACATTTCCTAAAATGGATGTTCGTATTTTTAATCATAAAAACAAGTTCCCCAGTGAAAAAAGAAAACACAACAAAACAGAAAGATAGCCACTTCATCTAGCATTCCACGGAACAGGACACTGCTCAGGGACAGTTTAAGCAAAATAAAAGCTTTGACTTCTGAACCATAGTTTTTTCACACCACATTTAAAGTTTATCGCAACATGAACCTGTGCTATAAACTGAATAAGCGGGTAGGGGGGTACAAAAAGAAAGGACGTGTCTTCCCTCACACTCCCTTCATGCCACCTATGCAGTCTAAAGTATGGTTTCAAGGAAAGTCCCTTTTCCAGCCTTCTGTAACCACCACTGTTAGAAGTACAGAAGCTGCAGTTGTAATGAATTTCCCGAGCTCAAATTTTTCAATGTTGTAACACTGCAACACATGTGGCACATACAATTTTAAGTGATGGCATAAAGGATTTCAAATATTAACAAATACCTAACATTTCTACAACTCCTTTTACATTAGGTTTTATAAATCTTGCACAGATTGCACTGCGGTGGCAAGTTGAACAAATTAAAGAGTTAACTACAGCAAGTAAAGACATTTTATCTGAATACATAACTGACACCAGTGTCTAAATGCACGGAATGAATCAGTTCAATGCCTTCAAAGCACCAGGGTGCTTATTTGAATAAAAGTTCCCCATAGCTACTATAACTGCTACAACATACATATTTTAAGGCAAGATTTTATCAGCATATACAGCAACACAAAAAACTCAAGCCCACTAGGGGACGACTTAATACTTGCTGTGGGGGCCATAACTTTTAGTTTTCTTGACATTTAAAAATTGGCTCTCTGCTTTAAACATGTGGGCTCTGTATTTGTTTTACATTTAATAGATAATTGAGTTGGAAAGGATCAGTTGCTATATCTGATCTGTTCTATCATTGCATTGTACAATTCACAGATTTATAAAGATATTAATCTTCCTGAAATACTGCTAACAAAGCCAATTCCACAAACTGACTAAAGTGTGCCACTGGGTAACAGATAACAGCATTAAAGGGATTTCAATTATTGAGCTTCCACCTTCCTAGTTTTAGGTTTTCATTTGTGGTACTTGTGTGAACTATTAAAAATAGCTCCTCATAAGCCTCCCCTGTTTCTTCTGTTTCAGTAACACCCCTAAATCACCTTTGCTGACAGAACTCAGGTTAAGAAACATTTAGTGTATCTTCTTTCTAGACACTACAGAGTGTTACAAAATTGAAATTAACTATTACTTTCAAATATGGAAGTGGACAGACACTTTAAATTTAAATTTAACTTCCCACCAGTTTATAATACTTCCTCAGGGCGATTTCATAATAGCTGTCATTGAGAACAATGTCCTTTGGGTGATTTTTACCATATCACCATCGCAATTATCTCAGCAGTCCTCAAAAGAAAAAAGGTGACCAGCAAAGAAGCCAACCACATCATGCGCTGTTTCTGGCTCCTCTTGGGGACTGGAAAACAGGAAAATGACTGAGGGTCTACAGGCTGTTACGATGCCAGCAGCATTTAATATCACCAGGTTTGTGTTTCACTACTAGCTTACCATCTGAAAACGCTGAACATCTCAGTAGTAGCATGGGGAGCTGCTGCTATCTTAAAGTCTTCCTAGAATAACCCCATTCCTAAATTTCTCAGGGTTTTCCACTTACCATTGGGCTACTCTCATTTAAAACAGTAAAGTTTGGTTTTGACCTTTGGTTTGTATTTAAGCTACTCTTTTTAGCTGCGGAGGACAGGTTGGAAACCTGCAAACTCCTAAAGCATTTCAAGAGGCAAAAAACTATGGAATTTCAAAATTATCTCTTAAGGTTTTTATTATTATTTTTTAAGCCTTTTAGTTTCAGAAGTTAATCGTGATTTTTGAACACTTCAGTTGACAATTACAGAACACTAATTATGTACCTATTTAGCTTGTGAAACCACAAGTTCACGTCTTTGTTGCTCATTCACTCTTCCCATTTTTTTGCTACACCCTTTTGCATCAGAATTTAAGAATAAACTTTTCACAGCTAGCACTGACTGGTAACTGAGTTTACACAGGATCTAGCACAAACAGGACAAAATAATAAACACCGTGCAGTAGAGTACAGGTGGGTAAGGACAGAGGTGACAGAAGTACTGGAGTGGCAACGAACTCTGAAGAAATCCTTCAATCATCTACAGACATTTCCTCTACCAAATCAACCAAAGACGATGACTTTATAAGCTCTAAACAAATCATTAGTTCTTTGCAAGGTGAATAAGTATGATTATAAAAAGCTTCTAAACATTAACAGTACAAAAAGAGAAGTTGTTTCTCTCTGGATTTTCTCAACACATGAACAAGGAAGTGAAGGGAAGCAAAAGGACAATTCAGCATAAAGATCATACAGTTAAAATTTCCATTTCAAGAGAAAAAGCTAAGGTGGCTCTTATACCCAATAAGCGTCTTTATTTTTATTGCAGTTAAATTAAAAATAGTTGCAAGGCTAGTAATTTATAAGACAAATGCCAGTGCTAAACTGCAGCCTTTTTAAAGCTGGCAACTCTTCACAAGTTCTATTTAAGAACTGAACTCTTACATTTCATTTATGCAGACCAAAGACATAGTTTTGTCCTGTGAGCTCTGCACTTTCAAAAGATCTCATTCTTGGTCATCTCTGCAAACCCATATTTCATTCGTAAAAGGCCTAAAAAAAGGGGAGATTCAAGTGACCTTAACCTGTCCCTTACCTACCTTTACAGATTGTACTGCAATGGATAGTTAAGTGCACAGATATGAAATGATTCAAGCAGCCGTTACTACCTTGCATTGTGGTGTTATCAGTGAAGCTTTGAACATCAGGCTATTTCATGAACTCTACAGCAAAGACTTAAAGAATGACAGATGCTGCAGATGACAACTCCCCTTCTGTTTTCTCAGCCAACCTGGATATATTTCAAGTCACAGGGCAGCATACTTTTTTTTCTCCAACCAGCAAAGTCAGGAGTAGGAAGAAGCTTTTCCAGTGAGGCTGTCACATGGTCTTTTTTATATGCAGAACTACATGAGATTAACCAAATCCTTGAAAGAGCCACCGGGGGGAAAGGGACACTTTGCTGACAAGTATTTTTCTTCCTCTTATTTTTGGGTGGCAGGGGATGTTATTGTTTCCTCCTTCCATCTTGTTTTTTGGAAAAACAACCACAACACTTCAGCGGCCAGACCTAATGTAATTTAAAAGCTGATAACAGAAACTAGATGAGCTAGATACAGAGGGGACTCCCCACTCCTCCTTGGACAAAGATTTGCTGCCTTAGCATAAGAACAGATTAGAAGAAAGAAGGTAATAAAGTATTCCATTAACATCTTATGATTTGGATTGGGAAATCCATAGCACCTCAGGCTAACATACCTACAGGCACCACCTCATCTTTGTTACCTTCAGCATTGGAGTAGCAGAGGAAGCTGCAGAAGACAGCACCAGCCGCTGACACTCATTCTTGCCCCCTACTCTGTCCTCTCAAGTTTCACCAAAACTCCTCCCTGTGGTCTTACATCCCGAACTGAATCAAGAAATGGATCCAGCGAGCAGGAAAGAAAAACAACCATAAAAATAAACCATCTTTCACTGGGTAAGTTCCCTGATGCACGTCACCACACCAGGCCACATAAAACAAAAACCCCACTTGGGCTAGTACAAGTAAAGGAGGCAAAGACAGAAAGAAGCAGCTTACAATGACTCCAGCTCATACCGACATTGCAAGAAATGTATGTGAAACCACAGTCTAAATACATACTTAAGTATGCACTAAGTTCCCCTACTGATCACGGCACATGGTAAAATGTATTTGCAAATATTTAACCCATTTTAGGAATTATTTTAATAGGTTTTTACTAGTTTAAAGTGTAAATTTCAAGGTAAAGCTGGCTAAACCAAAAATGCAACAGCTTCCACACAAAGACAGTAGGTAAAAAAAGACACCAGAAACATTTGTTCTCTCCCCATTGCACTTTCAAATTGTAAGAAGTACAGAACACACATGTCAGTTAAGTTGCTGACCTAACACGAAAACATCAGTCCCTGAACTTTTTATTATCACCATTGCTTTAGTTAACAAGCCACCACAGTGTAAACACTCATGAAGCAGTGGGAAAACTTTCACAATCACCCTGAATATGCAAAACTGTACCTCATGTAATTTCAAGTAAAAGACACTAATTTCCAATCTCTGTGTTTCATGATGACTTGGTGCAGGGAATATATTGCTAGTTACTCTTTCAGAACAGTTCTGTCAACCTCTATCAAGGGTTAAACCTGTTTTCTTTAAATGTCAAGCCCCTGCAAGCAGAGGCATGAACGCTGCTTATAAACACGCTGGAGTTTACTACAGTATCTTCCAGCCCTTACAGAGAGCTGTTCCAGTTCAAACTACAAACTTTCTTGCAATTTCTGCCTACAATATAGCATTCATGATAAAATGCCATAATTTGCAAGGAAACATCATCAGCTAATTAGAACTGCAACTCTAGCAACTGAAGGAATGTCATCATCACAGGATTCAAATAAAATGTTAAAATACAATGGCAGTGTATTAGGATGCTCCAGTAGTACAGTCCTTACAATTGTGTATCGGACAACAGAAATCACCATACAAAGAAGGAGCTTCAGCTATTTAAACATAGCTCCTAAACCACTAGCCATTTATCTGTTCAAAATGGACTCTGAGGAATCACCCCTTCTTATTGACATTTCAATGGATCAGAAAAAATTGGAAACATTCCTGCCTTGCACCAACATACAGAAGCCAGTTCTTAAAACTGTGGTATTGCTGAGACAAAAAAATTAAAATGAACAAACAGGATTGCCAAGTGCATTGAAACATTGCAATGTAACTGCTATAGGGCAAAATTAAGAAGCATTAGTGACTCAAAGCTACCCCAACAAATGCCAAAAAGTGGGTAATACCATACTTACTATCCAAGAAAAGCTACCATTACAGGAAAAAAAAAATTGAGACACTAGTAAAATGCCAAACTTGCAAGATGTTTAAACATCATAGCAACAACACCGCCTACAGCGGTAATGTTCACTGTTACTAACAAATCCTCCAGGCTCTAGTTCTATTTACAGAATGCTGGGTGTCTCTGTGTGTGTGTGTCACTTGTATCCTGATGCATTAAAAGATTTTTGTCCCCAAGTTAAGGATAGGATGTAAAAAATAGGAAAGACTGTCCTAGCTAACAACAGTGCTGAGGTCCCAGGGAGCTTCATCCAGACTGCTTTTGTAAAGGGGCAGTCTCTCCAAGAAGATGAGGGTGAAGGTCACAGCAGATTAGCAGCCGCCTAACCTCACAGTGGCCTCCTGTAAACTTCCCAACAGACAAAAAGGCAGAAACTGCTTTTGCAAAATTAAGATGTACAAACCAGCCCAACCCTGCATAAGTCATCTTCTCCAGAGATCTTTAGGGAAGAAAACGGTCCCTAGGGAGTATGTGTTTCCTCAGAATGGCCAACTTTGTTAGAGCAAAGCCTTCTCACTTTTAAGACAGAACTTAACAACAATGAAATACAAACAACACTTACACAGAATTTCCTCCTTGTTGCTCCCAAACTACCATATTTCTCAAGGACCAAGTCATAATTAAAACTCTCTACTTCAAACTCTTATTTCATTGTTGTTACTTCAGGGAATGCAACTTTTTAAAATTATCTTTACAAAGAGCAGCTTTTCAAGTCTTTTAATTAGGTGGCAGCAGTTACCTCAGATTTTATCTGAAAACCTGATACCATACTTAGTCACCATGCAAGGGCATAAATTATAACATGTAAGCCAAAGCTATGCCAAAACTCCTACTGAGAATTCATTCCATGTCTCATATTCCAAGGAAGCTTGCTTTTGATGGAAGGGACAACCTTAGTAATTACTACAGAAGGTGAAGACATGAATTGTTTACAGGTAAAACCGAAGTATTTAACTAACTGCTGTCACAGCTTTGGTTACAGCAACATCTTCTGAGCTAGAAAATACTTGTCTAAGTTACATTATCTTCTCCCTCCAGGATGATGCTGGCCAGAAAAAGAGTGTCACTGCCCTTTCTGTCAGATGAAATGGGCCAGGTAGAATCTACTGATGTACTTGCCAGTTTCTCCTCTTGCTTTACTGGTCCTGCACAGAATGAAAGAACAAGGAAGGCAATCTGGAGTCATCCTAGTTGCCTCAAGAGACATGGTCTAAGCTCTGGACAAAATAACAGCTTCTTAAACTAAAGGCACTGAAGAGAAGACAAGGTCTATCTGCTCACCAGAGCTCAGAGAACTCTATTTTGTGTTCCAAAAATGTAAGGAAAGACAGAGGTTAGCCCAACCTGCCACTCTTAATTACTGAGAAAAGGATCTGAAGCACAAACAGCCAGAGCCAACAGACAGTGCTTTGCCTGCTTACATCCTCTGCTGATGAGAACTCTTCCGTCACTGTCATCTTGACAAAACAGATCAGGAAACTGAATAAAAGCATATAGAACTTCTAAAGATCCCAAACACGTCGTTGTCCTCTCAGTTGTCCTGCTCTCCAGTGACAGTGAACTGTAGGGGCTGAGGACCAGAACAGAAGGAGCCAAGATGAGTTTTATTAGTTGGCAATGTCCCTGTCAGGAAAAAACAACAAAACTCAAAACCAAAACAAAACCCCTACCCACATATTTGCACCAACAGCCTCGCCAAACTAAGTTGTTTAGACCCAAATAACTGCCTTTTGGACTGAAAGCATCCCTTTGCCTCATTTGGTTAGGTATTTAAATTCAAACCCATTAACATGCTCTTCAGTCCCTAAATACCATTACTATGTCACTTCACTGTGACTTGTAGAAATCTGAATTCTCCCCAATTAAGTCTTACTTGGAAGAATCTAATTTACTCTAGCTCCCTTGTACTCAGACATTTTCTTACCAATTTTGATGACTAGATTAAAAACGTTTTAAACAAGATGCAAGGTAAAATTTTAGTGGGTTATCAGATTGATGAAAGTTGCTAAACATGTTCATGGCATGGAAGGAACACAAATGAGCATAGCTCACTCATCACTAATGTAATCATTATGAGTCCTCTGGCTGTACTTGAGATATTTTCCTGTGTCTGGCATGATCCTGAACATTTCAAATATTTACTTGGTCACACATCTTCAGTGATCCATCACACAATATATGAACTTATATTTAATTACAAGAAGTCTTCTGTATTACTTTCAATGTCGTCTTTCTATAACTTAGTATTTTTTTAACATCTTTTTAAAAGCAACAGTAGTATTCCTGCCATGTATTCTAAACAAGACACTTTGAGTCAGTCATATAATCTCTACCATGATCTTTTCCTTCATGTTTATCTCCACCTGCTGCAAGATGTCCTCAAGAGTATGTAGGAAGGCTACAGCTTCACACATTCCAAGTCAGCTTAGATCCACCTAAATTAATACACCCAACAAGAAGTGAGTATTTGACAATTAGGTTGTGGCTATGACTTCATCCTTACACATCCAGAGGTAATGGATGAAAATGCTTGAGGTTTTCCACCAAGTGTTCAAAGACATGAGCAGGTCTTCACCACTGGGGAGGGAGGAGGTAGCAGGGGGAAGGGAAAGTAGGAAATTTTGCCTAAATTCACCTAAAGGAAGAATTTGCAAAGGAACCAATATATTAGAGTTCTACTGAGACAAGGTCGAGCTCATGAACAGGAACTAAAAGTCAAAGACATATTGCTTACTTGTTTCCAGAACATTTTCTTGCTTCCTTCTTTTTATTTGGGAGGAATTATCTGCAAATACCTATAAAGCTGTATCACTACTGCACTTAAAGTTTCAGCCCTCACTCTCAGAGGAAAATTTAGACTACAAGGTGGTGTATCTGTATGTGCATCAATTTTATCACCTACTTTCCACTCTTCCATCCATACACCAGCCTTCACTCTAAACCACAGTCTACCTGTAATTCTCAGCTGTAATCAAAAAACAAAGGGACCTGAAATTTATCATGACAACAAAAACAGTAGCAGACCCTATATGTAAACTTTAGAAAATAAACTTGTTTAAAAAGGTGGTAATCCTTTTTTTTAATCCCTTCTGCACATACAAGTGACTTCTCAAACAACATGAAAGGGAAAGCAGGTAGGAGCATGGATCAGTTGTCTACCACTCCATTTGAAAGCTAGCTTCTGAAAAGTCATTAGTACACACTTCCAGTTAGTTACCCCCTCATCTGCATGAAAATGCTTATTTTGTAAGTCTTTCTGTATATGGAAGTGCCATAGACTTGTGGAAACTTGAGAGCCTTTTAGACCTCTTTCAGGGAAAGATTTTCTGTTAAAAGAACATTAAATAATTTCATTTCTGAAATGTAGTTTTGCAGCTGTTTTTCTTTCCTGTCACTTCTCTAAGCGACATAAAATTAACCTATTAAAATATAATGCTTATTAAGGACAAATAATCATTGTCTTGAAAACTACTTAGCTTTCAGAGCATCCTCCGCTGCACATTAAAACATCCTTTGCCATTTGACCAGAAAATAGCCACTCAGATGTATTTTGCAACTATCATTTTTGGTTTTAAGTATCATCTAGTTGTAGGAGATTCATCATAGGATTTATTTATGTTCTGTAAGAGACAGAAGGAACTATCTTGACATTTGTTGGTGGAAGGGAGATGGTGAGAAGAAAGAAAGGGCAAGGAACAGATCCTGATAGATAGCCTTTTCCACCTACACTGTTTCCATTTCAGCTGAGGCTAGTAATAAAGCCAGAAGGTTAAAGTACCATAGAGCTCTCTGATGGCCTCCTATTAAAAGCACTTGTTAAAAACGGCAGCAGTTTTCTATTATATGCAGAACAGAAGATACAATAACCAAAATTTCTCCAAGAGATGATATAGCCTCCTCCTTACCCATGCTTTGCTCTATTCAAGATTATCTGGAGGCACTGGAAAAGGAAGGAAGAGGGGCAAACCAGGTAAACTTTAAATTAGTACCCTCATGCCTCAAGAGACCTGCCTGTGAGAACTAGTTGCAGGTGACCCCCTGCTGCTTTAAGTTCTGTTAAGCACAAATCCAAGCAAATCATAGAAACAGCTATAGCAAACTAACACTGGCTGACAAACAATATGCTAACAGAGAAGAAAATACACAATTCATGAAGTAATTCTGTAGCTCTTCCCAAATAAAAGCAGCACCAATTCCAATCCCCATTCACCAACAGACTGGTGTTAATGCTGGTCAAGCTTGAAAACTATTCCCTCTTAGAGTTAAGAATGAAATTGTTCCAATTACACAGGCAGGGCAAATGAGGAGCTCTGACTGCTTTTTAGGCAAGTGTTTTTACTTCACTGCTGTTTGGGGTTAAGGGTAGACTGAAACTCTGAAACCCGAAAACGTTAAACTGCTCTCTTTTCATTGTTAGTTGAAAAAAATAATTAGAAGCTTCAAAATGTTTAAACTCTTCACTTACATTAGGAAAAAATATCAATACAACAAAGAAAATCCCAACCTCAAATAAGTGCAAGCGCTCATTCATTAACAAGCTTGGAGGAATACTCATAACCAAGTAATCTGTATTCCACTTTCAGCCAGAATCACCATTAACTACTCTGAACTTCCAGACTGAAAAAAAGCAAGTTATTTCCACTTAGTCTTACTTCACCAAGAACTACAGTTTGAAGAAAGTGATTGGGACTTGTACTTCTAAGTAGAGCAGAAATTTTTTTGAACCTTCAACACATGACCACTGTTCACAGCTGTCACTATAGTATCTGCACCCGGGAACACAGCTAGCCATTTTACACAGCTTTTCTTCCGCTCCAACATTTATACCCATTTCCAAGCACAAGTTGAATAAATTTGAGTAAAGGGATTTAAGATGTTTGGGTTTTCCCAAGTTATGTATACTGTGCTTGAAATAAAGACTCAAAATGTTTCTCAAAGGTAAATCTCAGCCCCAGCAGTCATTTGCTATAAACTAAACTGCACCTGGACAATATCACCGAGCTTTCTAAATGAGACCCAAACCCTAATGTGCCAGTGCATCCCATGGACAGTAGAAAGGCAGTACCGCAGGCTCAGATCCACAGTCCACTGTCTTGGTCAGAAGTTCTGTGCGTGAAGACTCTGTGCCCAAGAATAAATCAAGTTCTGATGCATTATTTGCTATGCAAGCCTCTGGTCACTGACGTTCAGCTCTATAGTAATGCAAGCTGTATCTGTACTGCTGCACAGAAAATGGAACATTCTCTTCCATCAACAGCCCATAAAAGAAATACTGTTTATGTGGCCAGGTATTGGTATTGTGCTGTGGGCCAACCAACTGGAAAGCAGCTTTGAGAAAGGAACCCATGGGTCTTCATGGACACCAAGTTTAACAGGAGCCCATGCAGCAAAGGCAGCTAGTGGCATCCTGGGCTGCAGGAGGAGGAGTGTTGCCAGCAGGCCAAGGTAGATGATTCCCCCCCCTCTACTCAGCACTGCTGAGGCCATACCTGGAGTGCTGTGTCCAGCGTTGGGCTCCCCAGTATAAGACAGACATTGATGTACTGGAGACAGTCCAGCAAAGGGCCACAAAGGGGTTGCAGGGACTGGAGCACTTCCCATAAGAGACAAGACAGATCTGGGACTGTTCAGCCTGGAGACAAGAAGGTTCATCAATTTGTACAAATACCCGAAGGGAGAGTAAAGAAGATTGAGCCAGGCCCGTACCAGTGGTGCCCTGTGACAGAATAAAGTAAAACATGGGAGGTTCCCCCAATACATAAGGAAAAACTTTTTTTACTGTCAGAGTGACTTCCTTAACAGCCTTACCATGGCTTTTAACTAGACAGAAATCTTAAGAAGGAGTTGGATAAAACAGTTGATTCCTAAAGAGCTTGCATTCATTGCCCTATCAGTTTCATAAGCATGCCCATCAAATATTCTTCAATCTTGACTGAGATCAAAAATCCCAGAACAAGAACTAGTTTTCTCCCTGGATTAACTCTGCCAAAAATCCAGCGAGCCACGTCAAAAAAACACCACACAACTCAAGGAGACAATTGGCCTATGCTATATTGATAACTGTCCAAAAATTCTAAAGCTTAAATTCAGCTGCCAGCAAACACACAATCAGAAGTAGTGAATGCCTGCCGAAATATTTGAAAAGCTCAAAAGAAAAGCGGCAGTGTTGTTTTTGCTTAAGAATCTCTTGTTAAAGCTCATTCTTCATGGAGCAGTTATTTCTTGAAAGAAATCAGTGAAGGCCTGTTTTTGTTGTCTGGTGTTTGTGTTTTTTTTTTTTTAAAGACGTTTTAGTGCCAACAAATACAAACATGCACCAAGTGATCTGCTGCATAAATGCTGTTAAGCTATACACTTGTCCACAGACTTAGGTATAAAGTACTCCACAAATATGACTCCAGCTATTTCTGGTTTTGGTGAAAATTAGGTTCAAGTTCTGCCATCACTTAATCAGCTTTCAGTAGGTTCCATATTAGTAGTATACACCTCACAGCACATATAATTCATGTGAACTCAATTTAAGGCCCATCAACACTGCAAGAGTACATGTTCTTCAACTGCAGATGTAGCCAAAGCTATAGTTAGCACCAGGAATGTCCAGTGACATACTATGCAGGCACATGCTGTAGTACGATCCAGCCTCATCTTTCTACAGAGGCAATCAAGTTCTAAAACAGTAAAGGAAAAGTAAACTCTAACTTTTAAGTAGCCTTACTGCATACAGTTCTTTCCTGAGTGAATCACATTTCAAGAACTGCAGATGCCCCTTGAAAAACGTTTGACTTCTTACATAAAGTTTGAAAAACACAACTCATAATAAATACCACTAGAAAAAGAACTGATCTAAGTATCAAACTACAAAAGAACCCAACTGTGAGATAAGAAAAACTCCAGTAATGAGGGTCACAGACAAGAGACTTCATCCCACTATTCATTTGCAATAGATGAAGAACAAAACAAAAATTTGGAGCGGGGGCCAGAAGAGCAGGAAAGGAAACATGTTGATACCAGTATCTAGCCTAAGGGAACCCAGAATGACTAGCTAAACTCCAGTAACGCTGCTCTACATAATCCAAAAGATACCTTCAATAGTCGACAAAAAGCTTGCCACAAGCGAGATTAAAGAAAAAAAAAGAAAAAAGTGTCAAGTCTACAATAGAGCTAGGTCATTTTCGCTTAGTAGGGCAGAGTGATTGCCATCCATGAGTTTCCTATGTCAGAGTCAGCCCAGCTTTATCTCTAATACAGAAGAACATTTTGAATAGTATAATTCACTGTATCATTTAGTGTTGAGCGGGCTGTGTTTTGATAACCCTGTACATAACAGTCACTGAACTGTTCTAAACAGTTTTCAAATATGCACTATGCCCTTTAAGAAAAGAATCCTAAAATCTGACAGTCTCTTTACAAACAATATAGTTCAATAATTGCAGAGCAGACTGATTTAAAAACACTGTAAAAAGCCTGGAAAAAATGTGGCTGTAACCAATCTTAAAGTGTTTTCTATTGTTCAGTGAGCACATTGCATCTTATGTTTTGTAAAAGCAGCCTAAGCGCTCAAGTCTGCTGTAACTAAACTCAATGCCTACTACATGCAAGACATGGAACTTGGAATCGCAATATTTTTAAGATTTTATGACTGGCACAGAACTGAACAAGGTAAGAAGTATGCTCTAAATAATACAGTATACTAACTTAATTAGTGAATTTAAATATTTTCATTTTCAATATTCACAATCAGTTAAAGCTCCCAATTAAATGTTAAACACAGAAATGTTATTTTATTTGAGATCGCATAACTCAGCTAGGTTTAATCCTCTTTTCTCCAGAAAGCCTCCTAAAGCGTTCAATGGCACACATTTAGGAGAGGTAGCATGTCATATTAGAAATGCTCTTCAAATTAAGGAAGAAAGAAGTTTATGTTGTTTGGTTTAGACTGGTAGATTCATAACAGTTTATAAACCAAAGTACAAAAACATCTGTTTGCCAGTTATGAAGGTTGTAATAAAACCTTTTTTTTGTTTTGCTCTTCAAGGCAAAGCAATTTACACTCAGCAAATGAACAAGCTGAGTTGTGCAACACTGCCTTGCTCCATTTGTGCAAGAGCTTACTTTCTATATGTCATTTAGCTGCACAGCGCAGTTGGGCTGCTTTCTTGTTATCATGCTGTTGCACTCGGGTTCCTCTTCTTTGTGCCTGAAGAACTTGATTTGATTTCTGCCAGCATAGCCCTCCCCCAACCCGGTCACACACATTAGCAGCGGCTACCCTTCAAAGCAGAACATGCTGAAAAAAGTTCTCTGAACATTGCTGCCGAGTTTGAGGGTTAAACAGCAGAATAAACACACAAGTCAAGAGTTAAAGCAGCCACAGAGCTAGATCAAGGCTTTGTGGTAATGGTTCAGATACAAAGAAAAACTAAGGGGGTGATGAGCAGCATTCCTTTAAGGTTATCTAAGTAATAACACATATGCAAAACAGAGGTGCTATGGCTGTGAAAGGAGCATTACAAAAGCAAGCACATCAAGATACTGGTTTACAAACATCAGGGGTTGCTTATTTTGAATGAGTATTTCCATAACACTCCCACACAATGCTGAGTTCAGGAAAACCCAAGAGCTCCAAGACCTACATGGTTTATTTATTTAATCTAGTTCAACCCCAGCGACGCCCCCCCCATTCCCCACCACAAGACAAATCACATCACTTGCGCCAGCACTTCCTTCCCTCCATTTTAACAGAATTATTCTCTGTGCATTGCAGCACATTTCACAGTCCAAAAACCAGCATACAAAAGCATACAGTTTCATTTGCTAAATATTAACATCCTTAAAGACAATAAGATAAAAATAAATCCTTGCACTTCAGTAACACCACATCAGGGGAATTAAGTTTCCAGATATGTTTCCGATTTGCACTCACACTGCCAGCTGCCTTTACACTTGCACTTCTGGAGAAGAAAGCCTCCCCCCTTACTAAAGGTCTTTGTTCTACCCAGAGGCCAGCTCACCTTACCCCTGAAAGCCTGAGCTTTTGTCAGCTGTTCATACAATAAACAGCTGTGGATGTATGGAAAACCTCTTACCACTGACAGAAAATGAAAGCTGGCAAGTAGTTTCTACGTTTACAGTGGAAGAAAGTCTCCAAAACACATAGGCACTTCAATATATTCCGAGAGATTTTTTTTGTCCTCCCTCTCACACCTGTTCTGCATGAGCCTTCAAGATTAGTACGTGTAAACAGTATGATAAATGTAATTAACCTCAGAGTGCCAAAAATACGCTATCCGTCTGCTAACTACTAATGTTAAATGCGAGAGCATTAGCAAGAGAAACAGCAACAAAGTCATCATGGCACGTAGGGTTAATGAAGGTTTTCCTACAGGTCCTATTCCTGCTTTAAGTGAAATGCTAGGTGGGCCGATATAAATCTAACAGGGTAGATGTACATAAACTCTGAACACTGTCAACAGAAGAAAAGAGTTATTCTACCTTTCCAGGCATGCTCAAGAATTTCATAACTTTCAGTGAACTGGTTAAAAGCCACAGATTCCCTTCACCCGCTATGTTTGTCTCTCTGAAATAACCTGCCAATTTACAGCTCTTGATTTGATATTATATTTCAGGTATAAACTTCAAACGATGACCAAGATACAGCACACACATACTTTATCCTGTCTTCTGAGGAAATAGACTTTTTCCTAAGTGACCAGGTTGAGTGAAGCTATTCCAACTTTCAGCTGAGGTTTCTCCTTTGTGTTCTGTTTGCTCCCTCTGTAGGCATCAAATTAAAGCAGGTTTAATCAAGACATGCCAAATTGTATTCAGAATAACCAGAATGCAGAAAGACATTAAAAAGTTTGCAATCATCATGACTGTAATTCAAGTTTTTAGCAACCATTGCATCTAATGATGTCCCTGTCACACTCTGCTTAAAAGTATGTGGTTTAAATCTCAACTGTCTCTTCGTAGTAAACAGCATGGGGTTCAGGTTTGCTTGTCACTAGTACACGAGAGGGGGGAGGAAGAGAAGGAAATGAACTGAAACCATCATGAAGCTCAGTAAGCAGCACAGTATAGACCTGTATATTCACCATAATTCACTATTCAGTATAGATTTTTCCTTCCTTTAAGGATGCCGGTATTTCCAAAACTGACACACTGCTTTTAATTTCTCTATTTACTAAGTGTTCACAATGGTTGAAGTCAAGAATAGCCACTGCTATCTAAAAGCAAGTTTCACACACATGATTAGAGTGAACAATGTTCTGAGGCCTCCCAATAGCCAAGGTTTCAATCATTATGTACAAAACATCTTTGATTTGCTTTATTACCTGGTGCAGTGCTATTCTTGGGAAGATACTATTAAAGGGCATCTCAAAGACTCAGACTAGTCCATTTGGTGCCTATTGCTTCTGCCCAAGTATTGTGAGCTAAAACAGATACAGCTAAAACAGATACATCATGAATCTGTAACAAATTCAACTTGATGGTAGTCTGTCCAAATCCCTGTACACACTGTAGGTTCTTCTGGGATGCATTTAGCAGAAATTGTATGGTAGAAGTAATTACACGAGTCTCAGCTCCTAGTTTGCACAGAATTTTATCTTTAAAGATGGACACATTTAAAGACACTACTAGATGAACTAAACCTGCCATCTTCACAGCATAACTGACAGGAACTCTGGCCTGAATTCAAATAGTGCCAAAGTGGATAAAACTACATGAACAATTTTAGTAGTAATAGTCTGAACCCAGTATGACTTCTTCCTCATATCATCAAAATTTAAAATCCAAGAGTTGTCTTCGACTTCTCTACTAGGTGAAACAACCTTGTTTAACTTCATACCTACTGCAGCAACAAGAACTATGCAAAGGCACAGCTGGTGGCATATTCATTGCTCCACAGAAATTGCCCTGTGGACAGCCTCCCAACAGTGACTGGAAAAGTAATCGACAGGACTTTACCCCTTGGTGGAAAGCAGTCAGCTGTCTTTCAGGAAGGTGCAAGATAAAGGTCTAAAGAGGAAATTACAGCGAGCAGCTGACACGAAGCAGCTTCTGGCCATGCACCCACAGGCAGCATTCTCACCTCCAGCTGGTGTGAAGGTATTTACGTAATGCTTCTGGAGGGCTTTGGCAAGGATGGCAAGTACAAGTCAGGATTCCTGAACCAGTTCTGCAAAATTCTGAACTTGTGAGCAAATCTGTATGCAAAGAGCTAGGGTTTTTTAAGGTTTTTGGTGGTAGACTGTTTTTCATTCAGCTCCAGAGTTGTGATGAGAACATTCACTCTGAGCTGTCTGTTTCATTAAGGAACATCAATCCCAGTAAATTTTAAGTTCAGCAGGTCGAGGAGGCTCACAACTGTAGTGCACAAAAATCCCTGTTTTTTAACCCTCTTAAGTGTCTTTCCAATAAAATAATGCTTTTTCACCGAGACAAAAAAAAAACCCACTTTTCCCCAGATTAAAGATAAAACATACTCAGTTATGGATAAAGTATGACTTAAAATACTTTTTCTGGACTAACCTGAATCTGTGTCACTATCTTGGATTTGTGCAAATATAG
Source organism: Dromas ardeola (assembly GCA_013398915.1). Lineage (NCBI taxonomy): Eukaryota > Metazoa > Chordata > Aves > Charadriiformes > Dromadidae > Dromas > Dromas ardeola. Next base: position 13,975 of record VYZM01004383.1, on the reverse strand, counting down.
TGATTCAAGTACACACATCCTCATAGCAGATGAAATAATTAAAAATTTCATCAAGATTAAGGAAGCCTACAAGCACTGCCCTTCTCTTCCCCCACTCAGGTCCTGTAAGCCTTCATCTGTCTTGGGATAGTGCTTCTTACACTGAATATAGCTCAGCCAAGCTTCAAAACCAAACACTTTTATTTGACTGTGTTTAAAGAACCTCTTGCATTACTCATGGGTATTGTTCTTTTTCCTATTTGTTAGCTTCACGTGAGCAACAGCACTGTGTATAGCTCAATACCCTTTTCTGAACAGCCACCTTCCCCAACTGTATTTGTCTTCGTAATAGCAAAGAGGAAGCAAGGGTAAAGGTGGTGGTGTTAAAAGGAAGACGGCCATGAAACCACACTAATTGGTACAAAAATTGAAGGATTGATATACCTGACTGCTCTTCATTCTCCTAAGTGGACAAGAGTTTGAGCTAGTACTTCAACAAGCCTGGCTTGCAGAAATCACAGTCATTTTACAAAAGTATCACATTATACACCTGTGATGAGCCTAAAACATGATTTGACAGAGAGGAGCCATCTGATTTTTTTAAGACTGTCAGCAGTGCAGCAATGGAGCAGGAAAGATACCAGCCTAAGTAACTTCACCTTCCTCAAAAAAGAAATATTTAGTTTAGAAGCCTGCATAAACATGTACAATAAACACCACCTGCAGAGGTTAGTAAGGAACTAGACACTTCAGTTAGGGTTAGGGGTCGTGCAGGCTCCCTTTCCAGCAGGAGAGAACCAGGAGAGGTATGGTACCCTGCTTAAGCTCTGTATAACTTAAGGACCTGGTCTCTCACTCATGCATGCCTTAAAGAGTCTGACAGACACAATTATCCAGGCAGACCTGTAGTAAGGCTCTGGGAATTGAGCAACCCAGATCAATCCTTATGCATCGAAGCAGGCTACTCTTGAAAGCGAGCCAGTAGTAAGCTTTAATCTCCCCCAGCACAACCAGTTGAGAAAGCCAAAGCATCCTCTTCCAGACAGGCCCACATAAAACCCCATGAAATCTCTCTTTATAGTAAAAGGAGCCATTTCTGCCCTGAAAATGGACTCATCTGCACTGTGAAGTGTGCAAGAGGGCTTCCAATGCACTTCTCCCCTCCACCAGTTATAGGCAAGCTTAGCTCTGCATTAGTTAGGTCCATCTGGAATAGATCACACATCAGCTTTGAGTCCTGAAAACAGATAATTTCAGTAAACATGCCTCACTTATGGGAGCAGCCGTCTGCCATTTAGCTTCCACACTAAGCAAGTTACACAAAAGCAGCAACATTCTGCTCAATTACTGTTCTACTTGGAGAAGCAGTAATGATACTGGAACCCCACAAAGCTGTTTCAGGCTCTCAGTGAAGTCCATATTGAAAGTACGCAGTTTGCAAGCAATACGGTGGTTTTTTCCCCCCTACATGCCAGCCCTACAAACTCAGCTTGAGATCTCCAAGTCATGCTCCATTGTTTCCTTCTTGGGAACTACTACAAATAATAAAGACCATGGAAAACACATCAAGTCTCTGCTATACCACCATGACCCTGCAGCCTCCAGTGCTGAGTGGCAACAGAACAAAGTCCACGAAGCAAAGAGGAGACTCCAGCTCATTCTTAGCTATGCTGACTCAGCAGGCCTAACCAGACTAAAAGCTGTGAACATGTACTTTGGCAACTGAAGTCAAAAGCTATGAATAATGATAACACACATTTAGTCAAAATAACTGCATAATAAGCAGAAGAATTGCCTTGAAAGTCTGTGTTATACATAAGTATGCTGAAGCTCAGCACCATCTCAAAAGAAGAGGAAAGATAAGAACCTTGAATGCAAAAACCACCTTTTGCAACAGCTATGCAGATACAGAGAGAGGTGAACATGTACAATTGGAGTAAATAGCTAGGTATTTCCTTCCCCTTTCCTGTACTCTTGAAGTAAACATTTCTCTGGCTTTCTTTTAACCACTGGTGGAATGTGGGAAGGGTACTCATCACTTGGCCAAGGTTTTGTAATAGAGAAAAACACTGTGGATGAAGAGATGTGGAAGACGGCTCGCTTATACAAGCCCAGCATGCAATCTGGGCTCAGGAAAGGCCCATGATGCGGTCTCTGGAACAAAGAGGTGGCCTTTTGCCACAGGTGAATTCCCAAGCACACCAGCCATCTCCTTCCTCCAGGCAGCAGCTTCATAGTCACTTTAAGCCAGTCTAAGTGTGAGCGACACAGAAAGGAGCCCTGCCCTTCTCAGTGCCCCCTTCTTGCAATCTCCTCTCCCTTGAATCAACAGTAGCATTTTCCTGGCCAATAAACCAGGTAAAACTCACCCAGCAAGATCTGAATTCATAAGCAGGCCAGTTCTCTGGCTCACCACACAGCTCCACAAGTCCTGGCACAAGCGGCAAGCTTGAGGAGAACTGCAGCGTCCCTTTGATGGCAGCCTGCATTTAAGCCAGCCTAAAGCAACCACGTAACTTCAGAGTGAATAACACACAGTGGGTGAAGTTTGCAAATGACAATCACAAAAACCTTTCCAAAATACAAGTTTATAAGCACAACAATGCGGATTTTCTGTTCTAAGAGTTACACAATGAGGCACTGAGCTGTAAATGAGTCACAGCACAGCAAATGAGTCAGTAATTTCATTTACCATATTCATGACTAGAGTATGTCACAATGAAAAACATATATTTTGATAGGCCTGCTTCATAGTCCATCCATGAAGGAGTTCCGTGAGTGACAAGAGGGAGCAAGTTTGCTGGAATGGGCTCTTGGAGAAGGACTCCAGCGCTCACAGCCACGCTGTGCTGCTGGATCAGCAGCTTTCCTTAGGGCAGCAGGCTTGGTCAACCAGGAATGTGCCCACTCCCTAGAAAAAAGGAGGGGCAAGAGTGATAACACTGCTAAATTGTAACTGGAAATACACTTTCAAATTCTCTCAGAGTAAAGGTTTATGGCCTTTGTCATTTATAATCTTTGGCAGGCAACCGAGTGTTACCAGCCTTAGAAGGAGGCTAGACATCAGGCTTGTATTTGAGCTTTAAACCCGTATTTACAAAGACCGTAGACTGCTGGTCTCAGCCTTGACCAGCACACCACCTTTACAACGCAGCTGGGGCTTTGCAGGCCAGCACAAAAGCCTCTGAACAGCCGACATGCAGAGCTCAAGCTGATGGAGGCCCTGTGTCACTGCATCAGCACACCCATGTCTGGGCTGAGGAGTCGTAGCCACCACACTGGACACTGCTAGTAGACACCTGCAGCGCACACCGCTGACAAACCTCACGGCAGCCCCCTGCTCACAAATATATTCATTCCTGTGGGAAAACAGGCTGACCAAGGCCCAGCAGTGCTTTTGCTGATGGAGGAGCAGCTGCTCACCACCAAGCGCAGGGTTGCAAGGGCACAGAGCTCTGCGGGGGACAAGACCATCAAAGGTCCCTCCAGCCTGTGCTGAACATGCTGCTGGCAGCTTACGTTACTTCTGCCCAGCTACTGACAGAAGATTAGATTGTGGGCTACCTTCAAAGCAGTCCCACCTCCAGCCCACCCTGCAAACATACCCATCCCTCTACTTCTGGCACTTCAAGCCAGTGTCAGCTGCAATACAGGTGGATCTGCTCTGACTTTCTGTCTTACTCACACCACACTCCCCCATCCCCAGGCTCAGGACATTCATTTCCTCACCGAGGTTGAATGCAGTGCTGTCCCTCACAGGCTGCCTGGCCCAAAACCCAGCCACCCAAAACCCCCCATGCCTATCAAGCCACATGCGTGCTAGGCTAATGTACAGGCTTCTTTCTGCACTCTTATGCTGCTGACTCACACACCTCATTCACCCATTAACTGTTGCCTGAGGTGCTTGTATTATATCGCAACACCACCTGTCCCACCTCACCATCTTCTTGCTCCCACGGCCCAGTCATTGAGTACACCAAGGCCCTTGCCTGGAATGTGGTTCTGCCATTGGGCCTTTGCTGGTTCCAGTGCAGTGTATCACACTGGGATGGCTCTCACCAAGGTCCCCAGTGGAGATCTTTTCTGCATGTGTTTCAGGATTTGGATTCCTTTACCTTTCAGCACTTACATAAATCGATGATTTGTCTCCCAGAACTTTTGACCTTTACTGGCTTTTGTGGTTCTCCTTTTACTTCCTAAAAATCACAACTTTGTGTCTCATTGCGCAGTCATCCTCCTCTGCTTCCTCCTTTCTCAATGCTGTATCTCTACTTCTTAACTTCCTTTTGTTATTCAAGGAGGGAGGAGAAGATGGACCTCATAATAGGCAGGATTCACTGAAGTGCATGCCCATGATTCACATCTCTTTCCATTCATCCAGTCTAACATTTCACTAGCTATCATTTCACACTTTGAGTAATCAGGAAGTAGCAGCTTTGATCTTACTGCATCTTGCTCCTTTCAAGCTTACTCTGCATGCGATGAGTATTCAGTTTCCTGACCACATCAGCACCCTTCCTTGTCCCCCCATGCATATACAAGTCCTTCCTTTTAAACCCAACAAAACTAGGGATCTTTCAGCTACTGAAATCACAATGCTCACATTTGTCCTGTTTCCAATCTCCACCATTTATCTTCTACCCCTGCCAACAACAGGTTTGTCTTCCGCATGGCCTCTTATCCACAGGAAAAACTTCTCCAGTCCTTCTGATCACCACTGTGGCAACTCAAACAGTTCTCTTCCTCTTTCCCCTTCCTACTTCCTACCTATATCTAAAAAAGTGCCTGAGCTGGGCATCACTCTTCACCAGATTCCTATCTTTCCTCACTGGACCTCCCATCCTTAATCCCAGGTCAGCAGAATATATAGCCCTGGACAAAAACATATCTCTGCTGTTCACAAGTTTGTGTACCACAAATATTCACTACTGTGGGGAAAAAAAATATAAGAAAACACATCTCCTTTTTTTGCAATATACACCACTTTAAAATTCAGCCATTTATTGCCTGTTGAGGGGAATTAAACCCCCATTTGACTATGGTTTATAGTAACAGAAATTCAGTTATATTCTATGATCTTATCAGTGCGTATTAAACTCTCTGAATAAATCTGTTTCAAACAGTTGTGCAAAATTAAGGCAATGGTTTTGTTTTACTGTTGTAATGGTGGAGCCTCCACCATAACTCAACAGAAATAGCTTCTGCTTCTGATAGAGTACAATCCCACAAACACCCTTCAGCACTTTCTGAAAAACAGAGCATTTCCTTTTTGCATCAGATACATCTTATTTGTAAAATTTAAATTGGGACATAAGGTTGAAAAAAGAGTGCGAGAACACCCACTTCATAACTTTAAACATATTTTAAGGCTTCAAAAGCTACAGCACAGCTAATTTACAGTTTGCCAACCTGCTTTCCATTTTGAACGCTTTGTTTCATTTTGCAGGAAAGAATCTATCAGCTTCCATACCTTCACTAATACCTATTGGAAGTAGACCACATAGAGGGAGCATTCAGACGGTATCCTCCTTAAATACACCTCTTCAGGGATCTACTGAGGTCTTTGACCTTTACCTTGTCTCAGGCATCACCACTTCCCCACTTCTCTTCCTAGCCTCTCAACTATAAAGGTCAACTGAGCATTTTACTACCTCTCTTCTCTTCAAGTACATCTTAGTCAATGAGCCAAACTCTTGCTTACTTCTAAACACTTCTTCACTGCAGACACCAAACAGCCCCTTACATTTATCATCTACATAACTACCTAGAAACCAAGTCTGTAAATTATTGCTGGGATACATGGCAATGCAAAATTTGATCACTGAAAACTGTCAGTAAAACCAAGTAGTATGCTGCTTCAAAAATTTTTAAGTAGCACTAATCAAGTTATTCTCAGTTTCCTTATCCCATCAGACTGCCACGGCATCTGTTACATCAAGTCCCATTCCTAGTCACTGCATACCATTCATGCATTAGTAGCACATTTAGCTGAAGTCACCTCTATTAATTCATGCATTTAGATTCAACCAGGAAAGCTGTATGATGGCTCTCACATATCATGGCTGGCAATAAGAAAAAGCTAAAAAAATAGCTACATATTTTATGTCATCCTCATCCCTCCGCTCTAGAAGAGGCAAAACTGAAGTTTCATGCTTCTGCGTAATATAGCTACACTAAATCCAGACACAGATACAGAATATAATGGACTTGTTATTTTAGCCCCAAGATACTAACTGTAGTCATTTTGCAAGGTTTCAGTTTACAACTTAAATCAATGGAGGAACTGAGACTCGTTTTGCATGTACAACAGCAGCAGCACAGCCAGTTGTCCCAGCTGTCATTGGTCATAACACTGTATCTCAGAATAAAAGTGTTCCAGGTTTCCTTCCTTTCGCTAATATATTGAACAATTCATTTAGGCTATCGATTTTTCCCTGTTCTTGAACTTTTAAAAAAAGCAGATTCAGCAGAATTGTCTTGAAGAAGCACAAGCCATGCTTAATGCGGTCACTGAGGCCAGCTCTGTAAATACGCAAACAAGTGTTTTACTAAGACCACTTTTCACCCTCCCAAAGCAGCGCATTGTATCCCACAAACAGGAGAAGCAAAGTGTGTGCTTCATTGAGGCAACTGCAGTGCAAGTAATCAATAGCTTACTGTAAGGTTCTCTGATCAACTTTGCTGAGTCGCTCACTATTTCCAGAAGATTCCAAGAAGATTACCTGTAGATGTATTTGTTAAAGAATTCTTACCACAGGTATTTTACCTGTCATCCTTTCATATCAAAGCGGCAGATAAGTGGCAAAAATCAGCAACCACCAAACATATGAAAGCCCGAAGACCACACTACCCACATTTATTTATACTTTCCATAAACATACTATCAATCCCATCATTAATTACTGAATATGGATTGGTGCTTTGTCAGCTATAGGCCAGACAAAATATCAAAGCTGAATGTAGAAATTAAATAATAATAATAAAGCCTATCAGATGCTCTTGGCAAGAGTAAAAGCTAGAAGCTGATCTGCTGAAGACAGTTTGTGCAGCCACTATGCCTTGCACACACAGCTGAACACTACTATGCAGAGAAAAGGCAGGCCACTAGTATAAAATAAGAAAAGAGTCAAACTTTTAAGCATAAAGAAACCAATCTGAGAGCGCCAGTGCTGGTAAAAGCCTTTAACCCAAAACCTTGCTTTTAACACAGGTCTAAAAATATGAAAATAATTAGAATACATGCAAACTTGATCCTCTACTCTATTACAGATTGTAAATTTGTCTTACACTTTATAAAACAGTTTATCCAATTTGAAGTGCCCCAATGGTAGAGTGTTCTTTATTTCATTAGCCAGTATAAGTTAAACATCACAGTCAGCTTCACAGCTCCTGCACAGTTCCTGCACTGTATTTGCATTACTACCGGCTGTCAGTAACCAGTTAGCAGTTAAACTTGGCACGCATACAACAAAGTGTCTAATTTCTTAGAAGTCATACAGCTACACAACATTTGATTTTCCCAGCCTTTCAAATGACTGTTTGAATACAATTAACTTTTCTCCAAAAAAAAAAAAAAGGACAATATAAAGGTATATATTAATGCCTACTTCTGTGAAATTTCTTCCTATTATGCCATTTTCTCCCACTTTTTTTCCAACAATCCCATAAGGTATTAAAGGTCTGACACCAATTAACAATGAAAGATGACTTATGTAAACAGGCAGTTTGTTAAATAAAGCAGGACAAAAGGTAAGTCACCTGAATTTTTAGCACATTAATTCAGTAAATGAGCTTCTGATTTATCTGATCAGATAGCTCTACTAGTGTGAATTTAAAAACTTACTGACAGGTTTTACTGCATCCTTCCAATTAACGTCAGACCTTCTCAGCCATCGCCCGTGCATTTCCAAGGCAAAAATTTCCAGATATTTCAACACTGTCAAGTGCACTCACTTGCAACAAGAAGCCAAGGGTTAGAACAAAAAAGTAATAAAAAAATAAAAAGAAAGATTAAGCTTTCCTTTTAAGTGTGTGATGGCACACATCAAAATTACCTTAAAATATACTTTAAACAGCGTCAAAGATTATCCTCTATCACAATTTGTTTTTAATTTTTCAGAAGGGTTTAATAAAGCGTTGGTAAAAATGCCCACATTAGGAGACACTTCAGTCTATAGTGAACTGTGTCAAACCAAAAAAAGTCTTTTGTACAACTGCTCAGCTCCTACAGCAGGCCTTTTATCAGTTCTGACTTAACCACAAAGGAATTCTCCACACTGTAGTTACTATTAGAAGGCTACACTCCTCTGGTCTGTTTGCACATTTGCAGAATTAAGTCAGAAAAAAAACTATTTTAAGATAGTGACTTACGTCACAAGTTTTCTAGACGTCCTGGTCTTCAACAGCAGGGCCAAGGCAACTAAGACTGGATGCATATTGCTACTTCATCAGAGGACAGCAGGGTAATGCACCGCAAGGGCATCACATAAATCATGGTAATTGGCATGTAGCTAGAAGGAGAATGCAAACACGCATACAGTACCAGCCGACATCTCTACTGATCCAGGTCACAGAAGGTTATGACGCCATGTCAAGGGCTGCATACATATCAATTCTGAGAGAAGCATTTTACATAGGTAGTCTTAGATAGTAAGTCAGGAGGAAAAACTGGAAGTTCAGGGAGACAGATCTCCCAGAACAACAAGTGCAGTTGTTGGACAGTACTCAAGTATTCATATGCTGTCAGGCTGACTGCATTCCAGGCAATCAGAATTCGCATTAGATCTGTACCCTTGTTGCACATGAAAGCTTTTTAAAATTTCAAATTAGTTCCTGTCACAGACAGCATATTCATAAATTAGGATAGCTTTTGTCAGTTAAAATAGTGTAGTCCTTTTTTTTCTGTTCTTTTTATTTGGTTTTTGGTGTTTTGTTTTTGTTGTCTTTTTTTTTTTAAAGATGAAGTAAATTCTACCACCTAATCCACAAAGAACACCAGCTAAAGAGAAAGAAAGAGATGTCAGCTGCATTCCTACACTATCATAACTTTGCACTCATATTTTGTTACACTACTACAAAACTTCACGATTTGTCTTGACATAACAACTAAATTACCTAGACAGCTACTGACATTAAAATTGAACGCATGCAGACATACCTTACAGCACGCCATCTAATACACTTCATCTTTCACCAGTAAGAACTGCCATATGTGACAATATTCTTATTTTCACTCAAAGTAGGTTTTTCTTTTTTCTAAATTATAACTTTACTGGAGTCTTAGGTAATGGTTTGATTTCAACAGGTTCATTAAAAAAAGGCAAATAATATGGCAAAACGCAGCAACTAGCTACTGATTTTTAAGGAAAACAATTTGTCCGCTGACTTTTAAATAGTTCCAGTCTACCTGCACACAGAGATTTTGCTTTTAACTAATTGTTCACCTCTGAAAGTTAGAGTACAGGGGGAGAGAGAGAGCATGCGCAGGCATCAGTTGCTGGCATGACAACTGGCTCAAATTCAAGAATTGCTACATACCAAAACATCTGATCATATACAGAGATGGAATCACTTTCTAAAACAGAAAGCAAGCTTTGAAAATGAAAATTGTTTTCTTGGAAGTGAGGAGAGCCTTGAAGTGAGGAGAAAAATGAAACATGAAAACTGACCTAAAACAAACAATGAAAAATTGTGTTAGGTCAACCCCATATAAAAAAAACTTATCTATAAAAGGAGATTCCTTGTTTTAAGAACTGTGATGGGAATTGATTTACAATTCATTTTCTCCTTAAAAACTGAACAAGTTCTTGAGCAGTATTGACACTGTCCTATTACATTTATTCTGCTATTCATAATTACATAGCAAGACAGTTTAAAGTTTTATTTTCATATCTTGAAATCACTCTAAAATGCTTACTTTCTCTTGAAATCACTCTAAAATGCTTACTTTCTCTTGAAATCCAGAGATTACATATTTTTAGAAAGACTGAAAAAAGGCAGGAGCTGACTTACAAAGTTTTCCACATTTAGCAGTCTGGTCTTGGAAGAAAGCTTTTTCCCCTCTTTCTTCCCTTTTTTTTTTTAGTTTTTCCAAAGAAATTATTCAAGGTCAGGGATAGTACATCAGAACACACATGCACACACACTGAAAATAGCCTGCATGTTCCCTAATTAATGCACTGCATTCCAAATCTAACAAGGAAACTGGAATGCATTCAGATGTCTCCCTTTCAGGAAGAAATATTTAAAACCGAGTTTACTTGTTTCTGTTACGAAACTTGGAAATACTAGTAGTTATTTCTCAAAGCAAACTGAAACTGGAATCAATGAAGATATTTTCGCAAGACTCTAGTAGTCTTGGAACCAAGTCAAAAGAGTCCAGTAAGAAATCAGACATCATTTGTTTACTCCCCTACCACAATATTGTATTAACAAATTCTAGATTGCTTGTTTTAGTCATACATTCCTAACCAAACCCCAACATCAGACAGACAGCAGAAGAACCATGCTTGTTCCTTCAGCATGTCAGCAGATAACCTTCTCCTCCTCCTCAAACAGGCAGAGTTCAACACAACCTTTTCCCCTTGGAAAAAGGTGAGTATGCATAGCAAGAGAATATGGGTATCACAGGACGCCAACAAGCTAATGCAAAACACAGTGCTTGCATCTGCACAAATGACAGCCATCGTTTTGTCCCATAACTTAGTATTACTTGAATTAAATACAAATTTTTTACTAAACCCATGTGTCCTACAGGTTTCATCAACAATTGGATATATACTGCATGCATCAGTGGAGATCACCATGGCTGTTAAAGGGACATTTCAACTCACAGCACAAAAACATTTGTGCTAGCTTTGCTAATAAGTTACTTGGTGTGGTTTTACCAACAGAAAGATGTCTCACATTATACTGTTGGCACTCAAAGAACTAAACCTTGAAAGAAGAGAAATTACATCTGTTTTACTTCCTCCACAATTTCACATTATTTTGAGTAAAGATGGCTAGAAGGAACAAAAAATTACTAACTAGAATCAACATTCATTAAAAGGATCTCAAGTTTGCTGACTACAATACACATTCCACCAGAATTTCACGTGGCAATTACCATCACAGTCTTGTAAAGCTTTCTCTTCCTCCTAGTGAAAAAATGGCTTCTCCTGGTTTTGAAAGCAATCACCAACTTTTAGCTCATACTCAAAAAGGAAAAAAAAAAACCAAGGGAAAAAGGGGGAATAATCAGCTGTAACAATAGATAAAAGCACCTCTGAGTCAGAAGATAAATACTTCTCATTAAAAGAAAATTAGGGAAAAAAAAAATCACAAGTCTTTAACTTCATTTAAAAATCAACAAAAGAAACACCTAGGGAACTCCAACCATTATTTTATGCTTGAGAAATTTTACTTTGTTTTTCTCTCAAAAGTATTTTGGCTACATCCCTCTGATCACGTATCACCAAGGGGCTTCAGAAAAACGAGACCGCAGTTCCACACTGATGATGCTGTTCAGCTGAACCCTCTTTCACAGACAAGCCAGCTTTCTAGTTCACAATATTAACATTAAATTCCAGAGCTGTGCTAAGTGCTAGTCAATTAATTCTTCACATTATTTTTCTTCCTTAGGAGCCTCTTCTCTCCAACTCACTCCCTTGCCATTTATACCTAAGAGGCATGACTACCGTGATTACAAATCCTCATGCTGCCGTGGAAAGCACTGCAACACCTTGAAGGAAGACCTGTATGAGCAAGCAGGGTCTATGCAACAAAGACAAACCGACCTCAAATTACAGACAGACAAGGATTCTCTAAGAGTACTTATGTGACATATCAAAAAAATACTTCAAGTACTTCTAATGGGGATGCAGCTACAGCAGTAAAGCCGAACTTTACGGCAGTAGAGGTAAGGCAGTCTCTATCTTTCCCCAAGCAGGAAGGGCCACACCAGCAGAGACATAAGGTTGGGTTGGTTTTTTTTTTCCCCCTTCTCCTAGAATAGCTGCATTAACAGCTGTAGCCAGGTCAGCTGTGCTATTGAGGGATCACACCTCTTCCCAACCTTGACAGCCACAGCAGTGACGACAATAGAGTACTGTATACTAATTCAGGACTAACCTCAGAAACCAAATATACACTTCGCCATCTAAAACTGTCTGCTTGCTCCTGGCATCTTCACAAATTTGGCCAAATGAAACACAGTCAATTTCTAATTTTCCTTCCAGATTGCTGTATTTACTCACAAAGTGCTTTCATGTTTAGACTGTAATTTCTACCAAAAATACTTGGTTTGAAATAACTGAAAAACATGTATGGTAGAAATGCTCTGGTTTATGCAGTTTAAAAGGTTTGCTTTACAAGCCCACATTCTGTATTTTTTTAAATAAACTAAGAAAGAAAATCCTTCATGTCTAATTGAAACATATAAATGATATCATAAAGCTATAAAAACATCAATACGTTAGATGCAAATGGCATTTTGAAGCCAACTTCTTGGAGAAAAATCTTTCTAAATTAAGTGATGCTAATTATTATGCTAGGACAAGATCATTCAACTTCAAAATAAGCTACCAGACAACTTTACTGCTTCATTATTAAGAACATTATTTGTAGTATCACTAATGTGTCATCTTCCTGTTATGTAGGATTTTCTTTTCACCATACACATGCGATGAAGTTTGGGGGAGGGGGGACACGAAACCAGACGACATGAAGATTTTTAGCAGAGTGTAGACACAGGGTTTTTTAAGTTCTCCCGCTTGAAGTGAGTTGCCATGATAAAATTGGCTGAATGTTTATTCGGGGCTAGACTGAAAAAAAAAAATACGTAAAATTCGGAAGCAAATGGTTCCATTTAACTACCACTGAACTGAAATTTATGCGTCTCCCTCAGAAATCAAATCCTGCATTCCCTGTTTATAGTAATACTTAGTGTTAGAAGTGAGGCTGTTGGAATTGATATGTAATAAAATGTACTTTGTCCAATAACTGTACTTTTCCATAGTACAATAGTAAACATTTACGGAGTTTCCATTACTCATACTGCAAAGAACATAAGTTCACATTTATATGGTCACTAAACATGCACTTACATAAACGCAATGTTAAGTTTTCCTCAATGCTACACATTCAGCCTTATTATATGGAACCAATTCCATTCTCCACCCAATATAACTCACTCCAATTGAATTGGCTTTCACAGTTGCACCTTTCTGCTCTACAAGGAATATCTTGCCAGCAAGAGCTGGCCCTAATGACACAGCTACCTACCCAAATTACACAAGAACTTTCCTACAGCAGGACCCAACCTACCCAAGTGCTCCACAACAACCTCGCCAGGCAAGCCAAAGGCTTCTGTCAGAACAACTGACACATTTCATATCACCAGCTTCCAGTACTATTTTTGCACAGCCTTCCAAAGTAGGCTCACGTAAGGTTGGAAAAACAAAAAAAAACACCAAAGAAAATGTATTTTCAGCAGCAGGTATAGCATTTGTTTGGAATGCGTTTAAGGGCTCCAGAAGCAGCAGTTAACACTTCAGTTGTATTTATGCATATTTTCTTTCTTCACACTAACCCTTGCCAAGATTACTCAATGCCCCCCCCACCTTTTGAAGCCATACAAAAAGTTACTTTTTTTTTTTCTTTCACAACTACTCACTGAGGCCTATTCCACCGCTGAAAGCAAGCAAAGCAAAGCCCACGCTGGGTGTCTGTCTCCTAGAGAAGATTGCATCTTTTATTTATCGCCCCTTGGCTTTATTTTCACAGTGAATTCCTGCCTTAAATGTAATCAGCCAAGAAACCCTCCCTATGTGCACTCCTGTCATTCCTCATCGCTTGCAAACAGGATCAAGTGCAAGCAAAAGGGAAAGAAAAAAAAATAATCTCAGCACTGCCAGCCAAACTAGAAAAGCCCTACTTCTGGTTTTGCCACTCCGAGAAGCCATAGATGAGCCTCAGACCTTTGGAAAGAGAAAGCCAAAAGATGAAACTTGTAAGA
>VYZM01004381.1:151113-165353 GCA_013398915.1 Dromas ardeola | reverse complement strand
TTCTATGATTCTATAAGTTTTTAAGTAGTCTTAACAATTTTTCCTTACTAAAGATGTTGACAGGTCTTCATTGACAAGAAATATGATAATTTACCTGCTAAGAATAGTCATCGTATTTGATAGGAGATTAGTCTTAACAATGGATCATTTCTCTGTAGTTTGAAAGTGAAGATCTCTTTTGTTCCCATTTACTGAAGTGATACCTGATTTATAACAGACTAATTTTTATTATTTCACTGGAGTTTTCCCTGGCTAATATTGATGTAAATGAGAGCAGGGTCCTCTTCTACCATCAAGGACCGAATATAACCATCATTAATTGCTGTTCCATCAGGCAACTGATAACACACCCTTCAGCTAAGAATAGCCATGTCTCTTTGAACCACTTCTAATGCAATTATGAAAGGGAGAAGAGCTTTAGAAGTGGGTTTTAATACATTTAGAAGTGGTGAGGTTTTTTGAGTAGTACACATGAACAAGACACAAATGATGACATGTCAGAAACTAGCAACATTTAGGCTTTTCACAGTCAATACAGGATTGCAAAAATTTCATGTTTTTATTTTTTACCTGCTCTTCTGTCAGAAAAAGATTATACTTACAACAATGTTCTTATGAGTCTGTATTAAAGAACACCAATCACCTAAAAAACCAGACTTGTGTTTGAAGTTTTTTTTGCCTTTTTACTTTAACATGAAAGTTGTTCTTGTGTTGTGAAAGCTCTAAGTAAGGAGATTGGCAGTAAGACAATTCTGCCACTTTTTCAGATTTTTTTCTTTTTTTTAATGTTCACAGCTGACAGTGCGCTGTGGTCAGGTCATTCTTTTTATCTCCTGTCAAGTCCACTTCTAGTTTCACTCATGTGGGTGTCTCCATAAGGGAGAAGGAGCAAAAAAAAAAAAAAAGATCAAAAAAGGAAACACGACTCTACAAATTTAAAATTTTATAGATAAATTCATGTACAGTTTGACATGGAACTACTTTGACATTATTTATACAAACTGACTCAATTTCATGTTGGTGGTATCATTATAAAAATGAATTATTTTCTCCACCTCATGTAAGTAATCTTGATTTGAGCCAGGTGCTCAGGTAAAATCAATGGTCCAAGTCTATCACTTGCTGTATCTTGAGACCAGACTTCAGTACGGAAGATGGGATCCCTCTTCCAGATATTTCGATGATTCTGCTTTCTTGAAGAACGTATTTTTACTGTTTATTTTAAGAGTTTTTCCCAAAATGGGATTATTCCTCTCGTTGAGTTCTTCCTGCATTGAAATCAGCACAGGTTTCTCTGTGGGGTTTGATGGGCCCAGAATCAATTTCTCATTTAACACTGCTGTTCTACACAGTTTGCATTAAGAAATTGCCACCAGTGTTAGCCTAGAAACTTTATGAATTACCTCCACAGTGCCATGTTGATCTTCAGAATGTGTGGGTGGTTGAAATCACACACGAATATGAGCTTCTGGTAGTTTGCACAAAGCCTCATGTGCTACTCACCCTTGTCTAGGCAGCCTGTAACACAACCCCTTTCTTCCCAAATTCTTTTAAAGTTAATTTCTTCTATCACTGAATTAAATATTTGGTTCCATCAAAAATATTTTTTTTAATCTATAGAAAATTCAAAGTCTTGGTTTGGATTGAAATAAAATAAATCTGGAATTTGAATTTATTTGATTGTATCTCTTTTTGCTTTTGCCACTCAACTGAAAAAAACCAGCTATTCACTTAATTCTAGTCTCAGTGACAGCTGAAGTTCAAGATAACTTAAACTTCTAATTAAACTTGTCAATGGACACTAAATCAAGTTACTGTGTTTATTGTGGCATTTCTTATAAGTATGGTGGGATTTGCATCAGCTTATTTCAACCATCTAAAATATAAATGGTCTAAAAAGTACTCTAGGCTACTAAAAGTGACTGGGCTTTTTGTGTAGTCAAAAGAGAAAAGGAGAAGGAAAAGGGTACATTATCCCTTAAAGCAGGGAGAATGAATGACCATCTGGAAGCACCTGTTTCTCTCTGCTGACTATGGGGAGAGAAAAATCAGCTTAGACTAGAAGATGGCAAACTTCCATTGTCACTTCATGCAATGTGAATTTGTCCTGGGCATCACCAGTGCCTCAGGAGAATTTATGTTGAGTGTTTTCTGTAATACGTCATTTAATGAGATTGAAACAAACTATTTAAAGGTTTTCAATTTTGTTTTTGATATTTTTGATTTGAATGCACGTACTTTACTTTAGCATTCCAGCCGGGTTGGAATCCTGACCTTTGTACTGCTAAAAGCCATAATGGAATGATGTATTCCATCCAAATAAAGAGTTTTAAATGTTCCCTGTTTAAAAATTTAACTGTTTTTTTCTGTTTGAATCTTGTTTCATATTTTAATAATGACCTGAATAATTTAACAGCATTTGGGCTAAATAAAAACCTATATGACATGTTTTCTCCTTTGCCGTATGAGACACTGCTATGCAAAATAATGTCTGCGCAGATGAGCAAAGGTCTCCCCTGTGACCTGTGGTGTGTATAATTTTAATCACAAGACATTGGCTTCTGCAAGCACCTTAATGGCTGAGGACAGAAACTGCTATGAAGGTTTATCTTAGGATGACTGGTATTCTGTGCAATTAGTCCTGTTAATTTGCCCATGTTATACTGCTACAGAAATCCTCTCTTGGGGTGGGGGATGGGGAGGATGTAGAGAG
Source organism: Dromas ardeola (assembly GCA_013398915.1). Classification (NCBI taxonomy): domain Eukaryota; kingdom Metazoa; phylum Chordata; class Aves; order Charadriiformes; family Dromadidae; genus Dromas; species Dromas ardeola. The sequence goes on along the minus strand of VYZM01004381.1, from coordinate 162,640 downwards.
TGGAGGATGAGTTTCCTGTCAGGTTTGTAGATATGCTCTTGTAAAGCCACCTGGGAGTAATATGTCTTACATATTTCTCATGCTGAGGTCTTTAAAAAGGGCTGACAAGGTCTGATCAAACAGCTGTACCTCAAGAAGACTGTCAGGCAGTGTGTTTTAGACTCTTCTGGGATATTTATTTTGCTACAAAAAAACCCCTCAGCCCATAAACCTGCACAGAGGACCTTTTGGATTTCTTAGGCTTTGACTGCAACGCATTTTTACCAGGAGATGCCAATAAAAGCTATGTTCCCCTCATGACCTCAACACGAAAATAACAAGTGCTGTGCCCCAACCCTTGGCTGCTGTGAGCTGGTGTATCTTGATGGACAGCTGTAGAGCTGCGCGTATTGGCCAGCTGATGTGCTCTCCTGAGACTGTATCTTGCCACAGAAGTATACATTTTTATTTATGTTCATTGCATATTTGCCACTGAATTACTGAACTGAAGCAAGCAAACAGTTATTCCTCACTTTGTTGAGATGGGAAAACTACTTTCTTGTTTTCCATAAGGAGCTGAAGCTGAAACATTAAATATATGATGATATTTAGAAAAAGTGCGCAAAATTGACTTCGAGATAATACCTCATGTAATTACATCCTTAGAATACCAGTGGTGTCAATGGCTTAATAGTGGTGTGAACGCATTTTCTCCCTGCTTACCATCACCATTCCTACCACCGTTTCTACAGCCAAGCTGTGCCCATCCTGGGCTCAGTCCTTTGAAAAGCTCACATCTGCAAAGTAGTTCTGAGCTTCCTCTCTTGACATTGATAGAAGACCAACTGAGCTTGTAAAGATGAAGCGCTCATCTTGTTGTCTTTGCCCAGGGTAATATTTATGAGATCCTGAAGGGAGACAAACAAGTAACAGGAGAAAACGTACATAGTTTATCTATCCATAAGAATATTTGCATGTCCATGTGGCATGTGCTGGCTATGGTCTTGCCTTCGAGGTAATTTTAACGGTGTCCATGACCTGTGATATTTATTACTGCAATATCATCACAGCTTTATCAGGCACCTCCTAACATGGCACATTAATTTTTGCATTTGGAGATCTGTGCTACTGTGCTGCATGCTGAGGGCTTCAGTGGAGATATTTCAAAATGTTATTATAAATGGGGAAATACCATGATTTGTAGCATACAGGGAGATCTCAGGGAATCTGCTCCCCTCTTAGTGCCATACAGAATCTTTACTAATGATTTGCAATAAAATATCAAGTTAACCCCAGTAAAATTGCCAACTGAAACAAAAATATTTATGAGAAAAGTGATAATGCGGGAAGGTTTGTAAATTATGTTTTGCTAGTATTCTAACAGCGAATTGCATATTAACTCTTTCATGCTGGAAAATAATTATTTCTTCTCAGGTTCTACGGGTCAGTATAGGCCTGAATGTTGACTTAATTACTGAGTAGTGTGATTATCTCATCAGGGGACTTTGATCATGTGTTCAGAAGATCCAGAGTCACGGAAGAGCTATGGTGTTTCAGACGCTGCTATATAGTTAGCTTTGGATTTCTTCTAGGCTTTTGTAGAAGTCAAATTCCCACAATCATATATAAAATCATTATTGCTTGAACAACCTGAGGCCCCACTATATGGGTTCATCCGTGAGCTATGACTGAGGTCTTAGGACTTAGGTAAAAAGGATGTTGACGCAGATCGTAGCACTGTGAAGCTGATATTGCACTGAACCATGACTACTGGTTCAAAGGGCAGTGTAAACATCTTTGTGCATGTGACGAGGATCTTAGGCCTCCTCAAACGAGGCTAGAGTAAAAGACCCACACATTTAATTCTGATTTCCAGACTTAATTCTTCCTGTTAAAAAAACCCCAAGGAAGCTTCATTTGTTAGAAGGGGAATCTGAAGCAATGGACAAGTCTTCAACTGTCTGATCCTTGAACTGTGTCTTGGAAGTCATTAGATAGGAGTTAATATTTTGTTTCTATTTTGCATTAATTTATGCAAATATATCTTAATTGAGGTCAGTCATCTTACTGTGTATCAGAATATCTGAGATCAGACTCTCACCTGTTAAGATTACTGTATTTGAATGCAGTGTCTCACTTCCAGACATGGTAAACTCAGGCATAAATATTAATAATCTCCTCATATATTCCTCTTGATATGATTGCTAATGTTTTGCTTCCATGCAGATGGGACATTCCTTCAAGATTCTTCTATCTAGATAATTTTAAAAAAAGCAGAATGAGATTATTTTGCTGTGGCCTCTGTAAACCTCTGTTTGTGAGGCTGAAACAGCAAATCTAGGGCAAAGGAGCTGACTCAGAGCCGGTTACATTTTTGTCAGGGCTTATCATTGTAATTTTTCTAGGCTGCTTGGATCAAAAACCATTCCACACACCCACGCGTGCATGTGCATGCACATACACACACACACACACACAAACATACTCCAGAAAAATAGGCATAAGAAAGATCAGAAGCAACCATAGATAACATCCATCAGTATTTCATGTAGCATATCAAAATTAAAAAGCAAAACAGAGTAAATGCAATGGTTCCTTTACAATACAGATGCTAACTGCTGTTGTCATTTCGTCTTTGTATACTCAGATTTTCTTCTTTCCCTCTACTGTCTATCATGATTTAGGAATGTCTTAATCACATTTGAATGGGTATTTGACATGTCCCTGTTTAGGTCATGATTAGCGAGATAGCTTGTAAGATTTCTAGCAGCTGTCAGTTGTACTGTGCTTGTTGTGCAACATTTACAAACGACAGGAGGGGCAGTGGAAAAATGTCATTAGATTACAGACAGATCATTTATAATATTTCAGTATGTCCTCATACATGTTATCTGTAATGGCAGCTGGTTTTTAAGGCCATCTGGTTAATAGCTGTTCAGCATAAAAGACAAAGACAAGGTACAGGAAAAATCATAATTAAACACACAGATACATAAACTGTAACATAGATAATAGAGCCACTAACAAAGAGCAGTCACCGATCATTGGGCAACTGATGGAGCCACTCAAGCGTAGCCTTGAAGAGATTAAAGCTAGAATTTTGTATCTGATAAAAAGAAGGGAAACAAAATTATCCTGATCATTGCAATTTATCCTATCTTCTTATTAAACTCTATTTCTAATTATTTTCAGTGTGACCTTCCTCTCTTCTCTGTCTCTGTGTGTATGTGGGTGATTTGCTAGTGAACTTCAAGCTGGATTAGCCAGCAAGTAGGAGGAGACCAGAGACCCAACGTGGGAGATGGAGGCTGGATAAACAGGACTTGGGGTCTGGGCATGGATTCTAGATGGATTTACAGTCTCATCTGAGGTTTGAGGGCACCCACAAGTGTGCAAAAAGATTGAAAACAGAGCCACAGAAGGACTAACGACAATATCTCCCAAAGGAATTACGTCCTACATTCCAATTTAAGCACTTAAATCCTGTTGAATCAAAATATACTTCCCTCTGAAGATGGTTATCCTTGAAGACTCCTGGAGTCCATAGCTCAGTTTTCTGTGTTACAGTTCAGGTGTGACAGGACTGGATATCTCAGAAGTCCAACACATGCTGAAACTTTACTGAGATATGCGAAAGAGGCCATCTCTTGTGGGTCCCTCTTGGGGAGCTCAATCCAAATAGCATGGTCAGAGTGTGCTTTAATGAATCAGGATCCACACAGTAGTCACTAATGCCTTCTTTCAGCACATCACGCTATTGCAGAAAGCCAGTGGGGCAGTCCTACCCTACATTGTACTGTTGTCATGAGCTCTATATAATGGCCTTTGACAGTTGTAGGTGTCAAAAGCAGAAAAGGAGTCCTGGCATGGAGAAAGTGAGCTGTAACATTTTCCTTGGTGCTGCCATCTTTATCTCTGGACCAGCTTCCCAAACATGGACATGAGACCTTAAGAGCGGCCTTCCAGTACCTGACGGAGGCCTACAGGAAAGATGGAGAGGGACTCTTTATCAAGTAGTGTAGCGATAGGACAAGGGGTAATGGTTTTAAACTGAAAGAGGGGAAATTTAGATTAGATAATAGGAAGAAATTCTTTGCTCTGAGGGTGGGGTGAGACACTGGAACAGTTTACACAGCGAAGTTGTGGATGCCCTATCCCTGGAGGTGTTCAAGGCCAGGTTCAATGGGGCTCTGGGCAACCTGGTCTAATGGGAGGTGTCCCTGCCCATGGGACTAGGCTGGAACTAGATGATCTTTAAGGTCCCTTCCAACTCTGACTATTCTCTGATTCTATGATTCTATGAGTGGAGCTGCCCTAGAGCGGCTACTTTTCTTTGGCTGTGCATGCACCAATAAGAGTGGCCCTGGCAGAACTGCAAAGATTCCCCTCTGTCACTGATAATTGGACTCTAAGTAGCAAAAATATATCACACACGACATTACCCTTGAAGCAGAGGAGTAGCTAAACCATGAAGGATGGTTAGTTTTCTGGTCCTGCTGGATGAAGACAGTAAGGTACAAATCACAGCAATGCAATCTTGTTCAGCTGCCATGTACCTTGCTCTATGAGAGGAAATATGGGGCTGCATCCTCATGCTTAATTATGCATCCCAAGCTAGCTGGGGAGTGTTCAGCAAAGATAACCCTTTCTTTTCTTTTGTATCAAGTTGACTTTTTCATTTGCCAGAATATTTTGCTAAGTCTTCTGTTATTGCCAGCTACTGGAAAAGGTTGAGACAAAATTCTTAGGGTAAAGGGATCTGTAACTCCACCCTGGGCAGTGTGCAGGTTGTATCAGGTGGTGCCATTGGGCTGCACAGCCTCTCTCCTTTCTTCCCAGGTGTAGAGAGTGTCTGTATTTATGGAGAACTGCAAAGACTGTTACCACTGTTGTTATTTATTGCTGTTGAAGGCCTGAGAAAGACCTGTGGTGTGGGCATGGGGTGATAAGCAAGGGAAGACAAGGAGTTTAGGAGACTAAGCTGAGACTGCTAGAAGAAATTCTGTCAAAACAGTTTTTCAAAGACAACTGAATTTTGATTAATTATGCTTTTTTTTTGATGATGAGATGTGTATTTTGGCCACAACGCAATACATCACAGAAGATGCAGTCTGATAAGGGCGACTTGCCCAAAAAGAAGGGGGAGGCTTGTGACAACACAGCTAACCCTTCCACTCAGAACTGAGATTTTATTTTATAGTGACATTCTTGGTTTTTAGTCAACTGTTTCAAAATTTTTATTAAATTTCACTCAATAATCTGAATTTTGAACAAGAGAATAAGCTGTCTTCTGATCTGTTCCATTTTGCATCCCTCCTAATTGTCAACACTCATAAATTATAGAACTAATCCAGGAAATGTCTGTGGAAACTGATTCTGTGTGGGATACCAGAGAGACTGTTTTAGACCAAGATCTTTCCTACCACAAGAAAGTCTGGATGTTTCCATCTGAGCCTGTTACTCTGGGCTCTGATAGAGTGAAGGAAATACCCTTGTTTAAGGTCATTTTCCTTTGTATACCTTAGGAAGAAACTTTTTCCTATAAGCACCTATTAATATTAAAGGATGTTCTGTTAACTAAAAAGTAGTCTAAGAATGTAGTCTAGCTGAGATATAGGTGCTTATATTGGAGAGATCTCAAATTATGTTAAAAGGACTTAAATATCTGTTTTCTCCTGGGCTTCAAAAATCTGTTGCGTTTTCTGAGAACATATCCTACCTTTCAAACTTGCTTCTTTGCGTCTGGTTTCCTTCTTTTGCATGAACGTCTGCTTTGAGTAATAATAGCCTTTGTTATCACATAAAAGGTTTCATCATCTTTCCAGCAATTACTCGGTTTGATCTTCCACACTCTTGCAATTACCAGTGACCTGCGTGGCGGCTGCTCAGCTCTGTGAGCAAGAGGGATGCCAGGTTTCTCACTCACAATTGTCACAAGCAATAGTGGCACAGAAGCTTGTCTGGAAATTCCGCAATGGAAAGAAATAATCTGTTGGGTGCCTCCAGGAGCAGCCAATAAATTCAGTGTGTTTCAGTCAGAAAAAGATGTCGGAGAATTTAAGTCTTGTGCAGAGAAAGGAAAATCAATTAGATCAATACTAAGTAAAAATATTATTGTTTTATTTGAAACAAAGTAAAGAGTACCACTACAGGCATTACTGTAGTCATCCTGCTTTTCCCCTGCAGAATCTTGTCTATGTGAAAGAGGTGCAGAGTGATGCTGCTATGACACGTGAGGCTGCTATGACAGCCATTTAAAGCTCCTTTGGGTAAATCTTTGATACAGAAGTATTGCACCTGTAGTATTTGAATAAAAAGTGAATTAAATAAATATTTCACAGATAGAAGGAGAAAAGAGAAACAAAATTGCAGAGGACAGAAATAACGGCAAAACCAAACTCTACGTGGGCCATAGAGGAGATGGGACACAGCTGCATGTGTCACCAAGAGAAGTAACTGTGTCACCAAAAGTCTGCGAGGCGGGTTTTAAGGATTGGTTGGAAAAGATATAGCTTGTTGATTGTATTTCCCCCCGTGTCCTGCTGTTTTCCTTTTCTCCTGTAAATAAGGGACTGCTGGTTTTAGCCACCTTAATCATCACTTACAGATGAAGAACTATGACTTAGTGAGCAATCAAAGATCTTCACTTAATGTTCCTGGGTTTCTTAGTAGGGTTTAAGTCGCCATTTACTTGAGACTGCAGAAGTTGAACCTGGCCCCTGTCGCTGCTAGTCAAGGCTTGGCAGAAGAGTTATGCAAATACATCTATATACAATAGGTGGCTTTAGCCACTGTGCGATTTCCACTCCATCTGGTGTCTGGACTGACTGTACAGGCTATGAATTATTACTGCAGTTGAGCCTGAAGCAAGCTGCTCATTTAGAAGGCACACTAATGGGAGTTTTCCCTGCATTGACCTAGGTAAAACTTATCTCAGCTGGAAGTTGTTTCTTTGCATGACTTAAACTCATTTGCAAGAGTTAGAGTATTGCTAAGCGCTAATATTGTCTTCTTCTAGCAGGGCAGAGCATCAAGTTAGTTTTGGCTAACAACCACGATTTCTAGTTACCTGGAAATTTGAGTTTAATTAAACTTTTAATGTTATTTGGTTTCAGTCTGAATCAACTGATTTTTTTTTCTCGTGTGACTATTGCTGGTGAGCTTTAAGCTCCCAGGATCTTCTGGCTGCTCGTGGAGTTATGATTGTTTTTAGTCTATGGCACACACACAGTCCCAGAGCACAACCCGTCGGGAGTCCAGGGATCTTTTTGTCAGGTTTTGTCTATCGAAGTGAACTGAAGAGAAGGCATGAAATCCAATAGTGCTCCTTCCCTGTCTGTACCATCCCACTTTTTGCAGAGTCCCTGGAGGGACTAACGCTCTCCTAGACAACGCCTGGCTATTTGCATTAGGCAGAGTGGATAAGGTCATGCTGTTTTGGCAGTTCACTCTGTAGATGACTGTCCCATGTCTCTTGCCCTTGAAGCCAGAGAAAGGGCCCTGTATCTATTAGTAAAATCATAACCTCTAAGTCTTACCTCAAATTTGCTGAGACACACAAGATACTTAAAGACCCAGTGAAGTTTTTTAATGAAGCTTTGTGTCATTAGTCTCTCTACTTGGGCAATAATGAAGTATAGTTATAACACCTCTTTGAAGTCATTGCTCTCCTGTAGTGACTTTCTCAGGGCAGGTTCTGGAGCACAGTACAAGGGATTGTATACATCGGTACCGGTGAAATGAAGCATGCTCCCAGCTGCTGGGCATCAGTTAATAATCTGAATGCAGCAATACTGTGTAATTGGTATAGTGGTGAACCCCAGGGAACATAGGTCATGAAGCTCCCTACTGCTCTGTTTTTGCTCTTTAGCTTGTGGTTGTCAGTTCAATCGGCTAAGAGGCTTTACACAGGTATTTTAGGGAACAAAGTGGACAAGAAAGATGTATCCAGCTGAAAATATAAACAAATATGGTTAGGGAAGGTGTGAATTTTCAAGCAGGAGGAGTTCACTCTAAGATGTTCTTGCAAGAAGTACTACAGAATGCTTAATGAACAAATGGTCAGGACCTTGGTATTACATCTTGTCCAACAGCTGGCACCTTCAGAAGCAAAGCACTCCTTCCCACCATGAGCAGGGCACGAGTTCACTTCACAATCAGAAGGAAGAGTGCCATTCACGGAATCACCGACTTCCAAGCATCGAGCCAGGCAAACCTGACTTGACTTTAAGGTCAAAAGTCAGCAGAGATAGCAGTGGCGTGGCAGTTAATGACTGCGATTGCTCCCGACCTTCTGAGCAGAAGTCACCGGCAGCTATGTTGGATAATGAGGATAGTATTTACCTAGATGAACTGAAGTAATATATACACAACTGACCTGCCAAACCACTGTGTATTTACATTTTTACTTCAGAAAAATGAGCATGATCTTCTGTGCACTGAGCTAAATGTATAGGCTGTGGATATTGCATTTTGATGTACTAGATAGAAAACTTTTTCTTGGAGATAATTTGCATAAGTAATTTAGAATTTCAGGAAAGGTTTTTTGTTTCTTTCTATTTGTGTTTGTCAAAGTAACATCAGTCTCATACTGCTTGGCATGTACTCTTCAAAACACAGCTGGAGATGCTACTGAAGCCAATAATTCAACTATATCTTGCTGCACAATGAACTGATCATCACATTAGTTTTATTGAAATATATGCAGCATCAACCGGCCATTTTCTCATCTGGATTTCAGCAGCAGGAAGACATTTAGAGACACTCATGTTGTACATTGTTCTAATGGCCTGCAGTGGCAAGAAGTGGTCTTTTTGGTAAAAATTCTGTTGAGGTCCCAGTTTACAAGAGACTGGGACCTTTGTAATCATTATCAGTAGACTGGCCTTTGCTTGAGAATCTTGCTTGTTTCAGACTCCATAAATATTAGTTAAGATTGCTGCTCATGCTCTGTTTTCCTTGTTTGCTTGAAACATGTATCTGTTTTCCTGTTGGTTTAAAAGGAAAAGAAATGGCATACGTGATATACAGACACTGTATTGCCATATTCCTGGTATTGGGACACAATACTTTCCATTGGCAGATCATTTGTGCTGTGCTCTTATCAGAACGAAAGCCTTGTGGGAGTCACATCAACAACACATTCCTCAACTGGGCATCTGGGAACAGTGTCCTGGGAGCAGTGCCTTGGGAATGGTGTTTGCTATCCATATGGGCCACTATTTTAATGCTTGTTCTGCTGCTTCTTCATTGCCCATGCACACAGGCACACATTTGCATTAATACTGCATGCACATCAAGCTTATTATTCCTGTTACAAATCTCTGCAAACCCATTTCTGGCCTTTGTGTTGACTGGTTTCAAATGGGCGTAGCTGGCAAAGGAAAGAGGCCACATCAATACCTCCCAAGGGTTTCACTGTGCGGGGCCCTTGTCAGATTTAGAACAAGAAAGACAGTTTAAGCTCCGAAACATTTTCAGCCCCCAGGCAATGAAAGCACTTTATCGTCTGTGCTGCATGGGTGTTCTAAATTATATGTGTCCAGCTTGGAAATTCTGCAGAACGCACAAACATTAGCTATGACAAGCAGTTGAATTTCTTATTATTCTGTCCTACTCTTTCTTACTACAGCTATGGCTATCTAGATTATAGCTAGCTCTTCTAATCTTTCCTAGCAAATCAATCCTTCCTGCCCTCTAATTATTTTAACTGCTATTCTGTGAATCCCCTCAATTTTTGCCAATATCTTTCTGATAAATTGCCTACAGATGCCTTCAGTATTCCAGCTACAGTTGCTGCACTGACATCCAGAAAGACCTTTTATGTATTTGCCCTCAAGTGCTATTGCACATGGCATCTATTCTTGCTAAACTCTATCATCAGATTGGGACTTTCTAAATTTCACTGCCCCATTCGGTATCTGGGATGTGTATTATTTTTGAATCTCACAGTGAATCTCACCTTGTTTAGTTTACCCTTACATTCTTTATTACTCTACTCCCTTCTCATTTATTATCTGCCCTTAGGAGTTCAAAAGTCATTTAATAAATATTGCTTTTATTTTATGATTTGTATTAAAGTACAAGTGGCACAAAATCAGCCAAAATTAGAGACACTTTCACATTTCTGTTCCATTTTTGAGTAAGAGGCAGAGATTTTGCCTTAATGAATTTGCAGTTAACAAATGTGACTAACTGAAGTTGGTAGAATATGTATTAGGATCTGCATTTTACAGAGGGGAAACTAAGGAGCAGCAGGTACTGAACTGGAGGGTACTGAGACCCAAACAAAAGGTTTTACCAGGCCACTTTGAAGGGCAAAAGTAATGTAATAGAAATCAACGGATACTTTCAACACAAAAATCACGGAGATGCCTTATACATTTAAAGTTCAGTCTCAAGGAGCATAGATTTCTGAAGAAAAAACACAGATGCTAAAAGGGAACTGCTTGGAAAAGCACCAGAAAATTAATAATCAGTCTATGTCTACGTGGCTGAAATGTTTGAACCTGAAACAGCTCTTTAAATAGTGGCTTTAATAAAAAGTGTGTTTATTTTAGTAAGAATACAGCCCTTAAAGTATGACCCTGCATGCCTGTGCCACTCCGTATTTGTAGGATGAAATCAGGTGATTTCCCCAAGGGCACATGGGTGACAGAGAGCTGAATCAAGAACTTCCTCAGGCCTAACTTGGCACCTTCACCTTACAACCATTTTCCTGTTAGCACATCATTCTGTTCTGGTCACTTAATCTCTTGTTGGGCTGAAGCAAATCTTGCAGCACGAGACTTTACACCACTAAAGTCCCACCTGCTTTTCTTGAAATAGGGGTTGAGTGCCATTTAAGTAGCGCAGAAACCTTGTGTTATCCCTGCTATGATAGACAAAATTACAGCTTGGGTTATTTTTACCAGGAAATGTTATCTTGCAGCAGAAGAGAACGAGTGGAAGAGATAATAGGATTAAAATTAAGTGGCTAAACTGGCTTGATGTTTGTTATATCTCCACTCTCATTTCTTTCCCACTCAAGCAAACACCACCGCCTTTATCAGTAATGAAGCTGTTTATCTTGGTAAAGTGCTGAAGTCAGAGTTACAGCTTTGAAGAAAAAGGTTGTTTGAAGAAAAATAGCATTTGCTTTTCTCTTGTTTGCCGTGGCATTAATGTCAGTAAGTCCCTTGAGAAATGTCTATACAAAACCAGAGAGGAATAGTGGTTAGAATACCGCAATACACCTCCTCTTCCTCATTACTAATGAGGGGTGTCCCAGGCTCAATTCAGATGTCTGTTCTTAAAAAAAAGTGCACATATTATTCATTCCTATTTTTTAGGTTTTTATTCTTAATTACAACTTGCAATGATGAAGGTTTTTGTCAATAGTAATGGCATAGGTACCATAGAAGAGATCTAGCTAGTTGCGAGCTGTATTAAAAATGGAGTAAAAATTACCGACACATTTATTTTATTTTATTTTATTTTATTTTATTTTATTTTATTTTATTTTATTTTATTTTATTTTATTTTATTTTATTTTATTTTATTTTATTTT
>VYZM01004381.1:130708-147411 GCA_013398915.1 Dromas ardeola | reverse complement strand
TAAAGCCATTACCCCTTGTTCTAACGTACAGGCCCTGCTAAAAAGCCTGTTGCCACCTTTCTCATAAGCCACCTCTAAGTACTGGAAGGCTGCTGTAAGGTCTCCCTGGAACCTTCTCTTCTCCAGGCTAAACACCACCAACTCTCTCAGCCTGTCCTCACAGCAGAGGTGCTCCAGCCCTCTGATCATCTTTGTGGCCCTCCTCTGTACTCGCTCCAACAGATCCATGTCTTTCCTGTGCTGAGGACTCCAGAGCTGGACGCAGTATTCCAGGTGGGGTCTCACCAGAGCAGAGCAGAGGGGCAGAATCACCCCCCTCGACCTGCTGGCCACGCTGCTTTTGATGCAGTCCAGGATGCGGTTGGCTTTCTGGGCTGACAGCGCACATTGCCGGCTCATGTCCAGCTTCTCATCAACCAGCACCCCCAAGTCCTTCTTGGCAGGGCTGCTCTCCATCCCTTCGTCCCCCAGCCTGGGTTGATACTGGAGGTTGCTCTGACTGAGGTGCAGGATCCTGCACTTGGCCTTGTTGAATCTCATGAATATCACTTAAGAGTCTCAAAACAGAGAAATAAGTCATCTCAACAGAGAAAAGAATTACAGTTCCAGTGGTCATTCAAGTTAGTCTAAAATGGAAACGTAGGTGATGGTGTCAGACTTTTCTCCTGTCAGAAGACCACTGATCTGAAATCCTTAGCTACAATGAAACCTAAGGTCAAGGGAAGGAAAAAGAAACCAAAATTTTATAAAACAAAATCCTAGTAAGCTATTCCTCTTGTTTAGATTTTTTGAGGGCTTGAGGTAATAGTGTAAGAACTCAATTTCCCACATCTTAAATTGTTATTTTCATCTTTTGCTGAAGACTGGTGAAACGCACAGACGTTTCCTCTTTGAAAAGGAGACAGGAGAAGCAAATTTTTCCCCAGATTAATTCTGTGGGTCTCAAAGGTAGATATTTCTTTAATATCCAAGCAGCGTGCCTCAACAGCAAAGGGGACAAACCACTGGGACACGTAACATTATGGAGAGTGGTAATTTTCTCAAAGAGGCAGCTGGGCAGCTGTAGGTCAGAGCTCTTTATGTCTGCAACACTACTCTGAATATCATATTCTTACCCTCAGCTGATTTGGTGTGGTCATTTCTGTAACGGTTTTAGTTCACTTTACAGCAGTTAATGTCATGAAAATTGTGTGAAGCTGCCATAAACTGATTCAAAACACTCCAGGAGATTACAAAAATGAAGTCTTTGGATGGGCTGGGATTTCCTTACTGCATGAAATCTGTCTGCAATTGATTTGCATGCAAAGATTGTTTGCCCAGTCCTACCATTAGGTGGTTTATGTTGAAAATAAGCAATTTTGCATATTTCTGACAAAGACTGCTTTTTCAAGTGGAAAGCAATGCAGTGGCCCTAGACTGCTGTGGGACATCATGGGACTGAGGGCAGCCCAAAAGCTCGCTTCTTCTGCCCAGACTGCATAATACTGTCACATGCAGTTACTATTTTCCAGAACAACATTTTCCTTCCCTTTGAAATATTCTGAGAGAGACGGACAGTTTTTTGGTCTGAATCACACATGTTGTCTTTACCAGTATGGCTTTTGAGGGATACCTGTCTTCGTGTAGTAAGGTAGAATAAATACCCTCCCCTCCCAGTTTTATCCACCTCAAAGTTAGCTATTCAGCCTAAATTAATTTTCCTGATTCCCTCTGAAGTTCCCTGGGAAAGATAATAACCTCCAGATGATTCAGCTGACCTATTTTAAGCATGCATTTAGAAGAAGATGAATCAGAATTTTGTCTTTCCCAGGGTTCTCCTATCCTGAAGACTCCTTTTGAGTCTTATGTCTAATATTTATTTTGTCTAGAGTTTATACAGTAGCATCTTTGGTAATAGAGTTGATAGATAAAGACACATGAAAGTGTACAAAGCTAATAATAAAACAGTAGCAGTGGGAAAATAAACGTAGATATACATAGATCAAAGCAGCTCCTTGAAATTTAGCAGATTATAGAAAATAAATACATAACTGAGTTCAGAAGAGAAAATGAAAGAGAAAAATAAGAAGGAAACATCTCAAATTGTTTCGTTATGTGATCTGTGTTGAGCACCTTGTGTTGTATTCATATGCATGACATTGATTTTGTCTGATGATAATAAGAATTACCGAATCATCAATGTAGGTCTATGGAAAACCTACAATTAGGTTAGATTTTTATGTTGTCAAGGTCTGATAGACCTGTAGAGGCATATCATAAATGACAGCCCTTTCTCCAGAGTGTGTCCAGTGTAAAATATAAACCATAACAGGCAGTTGAGGTAAAAATGCATCCCACCTTCACTGGGTAAAGGAAAATAAACAGATTGTGCAAATTCATAGCAGCAGTTTTACCCTTTCCTAGTATCACTGTATGAACTACTGGTTTGCCTTGAATGTAAACACCATGATGGTTTTTCAGGTTTTGATGGAGAGATTCTTTTCTCCTTGTTACTTGTGACACAGGGAAAAAGGATAAAAGATAAGAAGATGTGTGACTGAGACCTTTTGACACCAAAGGTAAGAGAGATGACCTTCTGATATACAACAGATTCAGGAGGTGTGTTAAGTAAAAATTATGGAAGGACTGGAATAAAAAAAAAATACATTTGATGTAAAGGAACGTGAGGAGCGGAGGACATTAGAAATATCTGAGAATAAAGAAGGATTAAAGGTCCAGGCAAAGCATCAAAGCCAAAGGAAAGGATGTTACAACAATCAAGGGGGACAGCTTTCAAAGCTTTGAGAAAACTTTTGGTAGAATAAGCAGTGTGCAGAAGACCATATCGTCAAGATATTTGCATGGAGAAGCTTCAAACTCAGATCATAAATATATCTGGGCCAAAAGAAATCAAATGAGACACTACAATAGCATGCATCCTGTTGCCAAACAAACTGACTGGTTGAAACAAGAAAATGTAGGTTCTCATACAGTTCCCACTAGAGATACCAGGCTTTTCCCATTGTACCGGAGGGACCTGGGTCAGATCTGTAACGTGCACAGTCCTTTGCAGGACCTGAGCAGAAGGAGTTAGTGGCCTCATGCCCTACTCATTGTGAGCTGCAAATCTCATCTGTTCAAGGGGATGCAGCCGAATCACAAACACAAATGCTTTGCTACAGAGGATTTGTCAGTGAACTTTACCTCTCCTGCAGCTGCTTATATAGAAGGAAGTGATCTGGGCTATAAATATAACCAGATGACTCTTTATTTGTTTGGTAAATACCCAACATCCAGCTACATGGTAAAATGCATGCAACAGCAAGATAGTTGCAATTAAAGAGTGAATTATGATGACATACGTTATTTCTCAATGTCTAAACCATGGTTGAAGGTTACATAGCAATTACTTTTGATCTCATTAAGAATAATTAGTAATTACCAAGTACTCTAAGGGAAATGTGATTACTATGAAGCTACCTGGTATTTCCCCAAGGGAACTCTATCTAGTTACAGAATATATATGCCCCATTACTTAAAGCAGCACATAAAATACCACTTTATTTATGCAGTACAAGCAAAGCAGGCCTGTTAAAAATGCTTAATGAAATATTTGGCAAAGACAAAAGCTTTGCAGTGACTATACTACAGAATGTTTACAAGCTCGTTTAAAACAGCGACTCTTATCTGCCATCTAACATGCTTTATTTTTTAAGGTAAAGCAAAGGATGCATTAAAACAAAATTAAAAACATGCCAATCCTCCTCACCTTTTTCTGATGCATTGCTCAAAGAATGAGATTTGGAAGACACCTGCTTCTAACTAGAAAATGCTGGAGACAAACATGAAGCAAGCTCACCCTAGCCAGCTGACCATAGCATTAGTGTGAAAGAATACAGATCTACCTGCCTGACTTTGCCAATAGCCTTCAGGGAGACAAGCAGATGTTTGAGTCTCAATAGAAACATTCTCGAAAGAAGCAGAGAAAAAGCTATAGGCTGGTATTTCACACTGAGGCATTTGCCAAGAGCTGCTGTGAAAAAGACATCCAATACAGGAGTAGAATGCACCATTTTTAATTTTAAAATGTATTGATAATGATTCGAAAGGAAATATTTGATATTGGCAAGTGGCTATGTGTGGGACAGTGCTAACGTTTATACTGAAACAAGGATTTACTTGTGGATTTTTGTGGTTATGGAGTTGACCAGCTTATCAGACTTTTGGTTCAGAATTGAATGTTGGAAAAAGATTCTGTTTTGTGAGTTTAAAAATCCCAAAGTTTCATTTTAGTACACTTTGGAATCCAGTAAATGGAACTACAGAAAGCATCAGTAAAATTGCCACGTATTAGATTGATGCAGCAGCCCATTTTGAGGAAAAGCCATTTTGTCAGAACTGGTCCAATTAGCCCTAGAAGGATATCTTCCTGCAGAAATATGGAAGAACATGCTTTTCACTTTGAGTTACTGTTTACAAATGAACCACAACTGAGAAAATCAGAAGAATTATTTTTTCCCTCTTTCTCGCATTTCCGATGGATTCAAAATGGAACAGTAAGTGTTTGAGTACTTGTATCATTTAGAGTGAGAAAGACACGTTTGCTATTATGGCAGGGACAAGAAATCTCTGCTAAGGCTTAGGGCTCTCCTGTATTAAGCAGTGTGATACTGTAATGACAGGTGAATGTCATTTCAGCTGACCGACCCACGTAAGGCCTGACAACTGGCATTTGTTCCAAATTCCAGAATAACTAGTTTATTATCAGTGGTGCTTACATTGAGGAAAGTGTTCTGTCTCCTTCATGAGATTTGATAACCTTTCCTCTTATTTAATATTAATTCTTGAGTTTGACTCCAGTCTTATTATTATTTCAGAAGTTGCTATTTAATTGTATTTCACTTCAGCCTTTAACGTTTTGGCAGTTCTGTAAATATCCTTTGTACAGCTCAATTTTGTAAGCAAATACATATTTTTCTACTTTTTCACACTGCAGTATATTCATTCGGTACTTTGAGAAACACTTTTTTCAATCATTTGGATAATTTCTTTTTCCACATTGATGGTACTGATGTCTAAACATGTAGAAGTTCTGTTTATTGCATTATCTGCTCTCATGACTGTTTCATGTTCAAACCAGAGCTCATATCCCATCTGAAAATGTACAGATCTTTTAGGACTACTTGTATTCACTTTTGAACGTGTTGAAACTCAGAACATATTTGAAACTGAGAATATATTTGCATGTCTTTTAGAATACGTATGTAAATACGGTCATCTAAGTATTAGCTGGTTCCAAGTCACAGTTGTGGACTTCTGTATTGCATATATTCCATTTCCTTTGAGAAATTTATTTTTGCTCTCATTGTATTTTTCTGATGATTTATCTGGAAGCAGGTTTAAGTCTACAGTGGTGTTTTACTTGCCTTTTCCTTTCCCCTTGGACCATAAGCCAATGTTAAAACAGGCTTACAGTCCTCCAAATATTCAAGGACAATGTGTGGGATTTTCTGTGCTTATCATCCTACTGTGTAGTTCTTCATCAAATGACTCTCTCTAATCAAATTAGATTACCTCCAGCATGTTATCCTTGTCTGCTCTCTGTTATATCCTTGAAAAAATATGGGTGGGCTTGTCAGACAAAGATTTACTCTTTATAAAACCAGCCCAAGTGTTTTTGTCGATCTTAGACTTTTCTTGGTGCTGTGTGATCTCAGGATGTCTTTTCTTTTTGAAGCCCAATGTCTTATCTTTCTTTTTTCCTTCAGCTTTGCTCAATACTGAGAAAGCTACGTTAGTCTCCCTCTAGAGAATTACTTGGTTACACTCAACCAGAAATGCCACTCAGTATTTTCTTTCAGCTCCAAAGGAAAAGACTTTTTGAAGCTGGGACCTTGGTTGGATTCAATGATCGAGTGCCATGTGGATAGTTTTAAGGTCCCATTCTCTCACTGAAGGGCTGAAGGTACTTAGCACTTCACACATTTGAGTCTTTATTATGCTTGATGTCTGAAGATTCACATTCATAAGTTTAGGACATAGGCACGCTCCTGGGGTCCGAGGGCTCTGCTCACGTTAGGAGCTGGTGTGATGCAGTAACTTGTCCCACTCCAGAAAAGTGGACACAGTGAATGTCCCTTCCCTACCCTGGCTGCAAACAGCTTTCACCTTTGTGCTGTCATGAGAGATATATTTT
This sequence comes from Dromas ardeola, assembly GCA_013398915.1. Lineage (NCBI taxonomy): Eukaryota > Metazoa > Chordata > Aves > Charadriiformes > Dromadidae > Dromas > Dromas ardeola. The sequence goes on along the minus strand of VYZM01004381.1, from coordinate 141,236 downwards.
CCCATTTAAAAGCCATCAGAGACTATTTTTTGGGGATAATCTCCTAGAATAACCTGTTCACTGGCTATTGCTGAGTAGTTTGGCATTAAAGGACACTATTCTACCTTATTGTATAAAGTTCCAATTACTCAAAGCTTGAAAGTATGCATTTTGCTTTTAGCTAGTGAGTCGTGTGGTTCAAATCAATGGGATTATTGGCTCCTTAAAGTTGCCCAAATGTTCAAGAGATTTGCAGACTCCCAGCTTATGTAAACACAGCGTGCGTCTTAACAAGGAATGCAAATCAGGGCTGTTTCATGCCTTATAAATCACACCGACTACATTTATAAATACAATTTACTGAGCTGCTCTTTAATGTAATGGCCTTATGTATTAATCTTCTGAAGCATTCCTGTGTTTGTTTCTTTTTGTGGTACAATTATTATTCAGGCTTTTTTGCCTGCATTATTGCATTGCTGAGAGGGAGAGGTTGTGTTTCCTTAAGTACCACACATTTAATAGCAGCGATACTTTTTGAAGACAGAGAAAAATAGCTTTGTATGTTGTATCCCAGAAAGTGGAAAAAAAAAAGGTACATTAGACACGGTGTATTCAGAATTCTGAAACATATACACAGTCACTTAGCTGGATTGCAGGGTTTTTGGCAGAGATTGAAACCCTACAGGTTCCCAGAATTAAGTCCTACCCAGTAGATGGCATCCATAGACCAACACTCGAGCTTACGCTTAAAGCTACAATGCAGTGAAGATTTTTGCAATGTTTTATTTATGAAAGAAAATTAACTTTGAATCTTTGTGTTTTGCCTCAGGCAATATAAGCAGTAAACATGATTTTCACACCAATAGGTAACAAATAGTTTTCTTAACAAATTAGATGAACCCTGATGTCTGGTTTCAGATTACTTTAGAGCAATGTGTGTATAATACATTTTTCTTACATTCAAAATCTTTTTGTTTTACACAGGATAAAGTGAAAATGACTGGAGAGGTACTGCGAAGTATGAATTATCCTTCGGACAACAAACATTTTGGTTTTTAAGACCTCTTTTTAATACATGAATCAGCCATTCGATTTTTTGGCTGCCTGGTGCCTCATAGAGGTGTTTTGCTTTCATATATCATCTTCCTTGATATTATCACAATATATTTTACAAACGTTGCTTAATTGCACCTCTCAAGAAATACCCCTGTGAGGCATTGCCAATATGTGGTGATATATCTATACTCATTTTATAATGGGGAAACAAGGTATTGAAAGAAGAGTGACTTAATATATCAGTGCCAGAGTAAGGAATGAGGCCCAGGATAAGTGACTTCTGCTTCCCTGCCTTGTCCATTAGAGATGTTCCTCACAACTATCCACACCTGCCCTTACACGTCTGATAGCACTGCAACACAGCAAGTATAATTGCACTCGTCTTGATAGATCTGAAGTTTCTTGTGGTCTCTTGTACATGGAAATGCAGAGTGAAGCAGCTTGTTGAGGGTGCTTTGCAGATCCTTTGGGACTGGATACTTTTGTATTGTGTTACGTGATTAGGGATGGTTGGATTCCAATTCTGCGTTTCTGACTTAACTGGAGAGACATCCTGGTTGCATTTACCCAGGGTTTGAACTGAACTGAATACAAACAATAAAAAACTTGTGACCATTTAATTCCCTTTCCAATTCCTTTCCAATTCCTTTTTTCTAAAATATAACTTTTTTGAATTTTCCATAGAATTCTTTTAAAAGCTCATGTTTGTTTAGAAAAGATGCTGTTCAGTCTCTGAATCTGTCTCCAGAGTAGTTTTGAAAAACCTTATTCCTTTGTACCATCATGCTTGGACATATAATCCAAATCCCACTGTGTTGACAGTGAATTCCACTCTGGAAGAGTTTTGATGACAACAAACTTGGGATGGGTTAAATTGCTTACGAAGGCATTGACCTTTCTCCTCTGGAGACAGAGAAATCCTTCGTTTAGCTGAATTTCAGACAGCTAAAATTAGGGGAAATTAAACTATCCTTAAGAGGTTCATCTTCATGTATTATTAAACAACAGGTTCTCTTAGATTGGGTGTTTTATCACACTCAATCTTTTATTTTCTTTCTGAATTAAAACTTTGTGGGCTAGTGTACAATTGCCCAAGATTTTCTTTCAGAGGGGTCAGCTGGCTTAAGGTCTCTGGCCACTGTGCCGGGAGCTTGGACGTTACCTCATCAGGGAATTAATGTCACGTCTAGGTTGTTTTGTTTCCCTGGATACCGTTATTTAACACTGATTCCTCCTTTAGTCTAAGGAAATTGGAAAGCTTGGTATTTAGTATAAGTGGCAGTCAGGCAAGGTACAAAATTACTGAATCTCTCTTTTAATAATTGGGAAAATAGTGAATTTTTTCACCTTCAATTTAAGTCTACCATTCTTTATGTTCTGTGGACTGTCTTCAGGGCATGATTCCTAACTCAAAATATTTTTAAGCATCAAGATTAGAATAGCTTCTCTTCCTGGTAAGATTTAAAGGAACTTTCTAGTGATTCTATTCTATGGCTGTTTCTTTGTGAAAAGCTGAATGTATTACACAAAAGAGGACTATTGATTTTGCCACAAATTCAGCCTCCTTATGAAATATTATGCTTGAGACCTTGACCTAATGAAATTCTTTAACAACACATATCAGTCGGCACCAGTGCTGCCTCTATTACATTCAAACAGATATGTTTCAAAAAATTCTCTACTTTTTTGAGTGAAATTTGCCTGTGATTAAGTGGTGCCTGAAGGTGAATTTTCTTTTTAAAGTTTGAACAAAAACTGTGAAATCATTTGTGACTTATATCCCCAAAATGAGTTTTTCCAATATTATTTTGCTCTTTATAAGTAAAAAATGGATAAAGTTTGAGAGTTTTACTTTAACTGCCTACTGATGAAAAGTAAGTGACTTTGGTGACTAGTTGGAGAGACTCTCACTAGTTGGAGAATTTGGAGTTTGGTGACTAGTTAAGAACGTGCATGAAGAAAGGTAGCCACGGCACGTTTGAAATAATAGCAGATTTAGAATATGTGTTGAATGTGCAAATTTCGGTATTGACTACCATTGACATCAGTATTGGTGGTGACTACATCTTGACCAACAAACCTCCCGGGCTTGATCCATATTCCTAAACTATTAGTTATAAATGACCCAGATTAGCCAGGGATCAGACACAGACCCCTGACTGAATAAAGGATTCCAAACTTCATCCTGTCTCATAAAGCTCTTTCAAACAACAGGGACCCCGAGCAGTTCTAATTTAGAACTGAGCATTCATTATCTCTGGAGGTGAATTTTGTGTCCTGAGGGCTGAGTGATAGACTTCTGGGGCTAAAGACTTGAATATGAATTATTGAGAGCTGGGAGAATCCCCTCTGAATCAGAGACAGAAGAAGGTTTGTCAGATATCCAGAGACTGAACCCACAGTTTATTGCCAAATATATTAAACAAACTGTGTTCAGTAATTCAGTGCTAAACATGTAGGTAAAACATCTACTTAAAGGAAAGTTAGGGCTTTTTTACTTAAGCATTGTTTATTTGGAATATAATTACTTCTAGAAATGTTGACCTTTACATGTCCTGAATAGGGTGCTGTCAAGTTTTGTGTGTTCCAAAATTAGGTTCTGCAAAAAGTGAAGCTAAAAGAATGGTAGAACAATAGAAGAATAATAGATATATCCCCAACTTATTAACTTTGGAAGGTAATATTATTTTTAATGTGATTACCTTGCTGTCTTAGGAACAAATGACAAAACCTGTGTTAGTGAAGAAAAACAGAAGCCTAACACTGAGTATGAATGGTCTTCCACCTGGCTTTCTGCAGACCCTGACACGTCCACATTTCCAGGGAGCTTTGTGAGGATTTCCACAGTTAAGGTGCAAGGGCAAGAGGGAATAAGCTTCCTAAGAGCCAGGGAAAGGAAGAAGCAGTAAAAAGATGAGAAAACATGGTCTTGAAAACATTTTATTTGGAATGTTGGTCCACTTTTGACAATGCAGTGTCAAATTTGAAGTGGTGCTGACAGTCCTTTTCAAACAAGTGCAGACTAATACTACCATTACCATACAACCTTATTGCCCTGGCAGGGTTTGTACAACAATTTTGCAGCTATCAATACAAATGACTAAGAGTGAAAGCATGCATCAGGCTCTTCTTCAAGTTAAGCACAGGAAATTTGACCATGTTTCCCTTCCAATAAAGGTCCTCAGTTATATGTGGTGGAAAGTAGAAGGTAAGAAGAAAGAATAAAAAGAGCAAATTAAAACATACCTGGTGGATGAACATGGGGACATTCATTTTTGGTCTATATGTTAATTGCTGTGATGTGTTAAGATAAAGAAATATATATTCAGGTGATGCAGACACCTGGAGAATGGTCCCTCCCAGACCAGTTGTATGGTTTCTGATAGCCACAAAAAAAGTGGCCAAGCAGAGTCTGACATTTATACCAAGCTCCTTGCTGGAGACTGGATTTCAATTTGGGAATGCCCGACTTCTTTGTCACACAGGGAAAAAATTCATGCCACTTCTCAACCATTTTTTTCATGTTGATCTCTTAAATTTCTTCCATTCAAATCATAGAATCATAGCTGGTTTGGGTTGGAAGGCACCTTAAAGATCATCTAGTTCCAACCCCCCTGCCGTGGGCAGGGACACCTCCCACTAGATCAGGTTGCTCTAATGTCCCAGGCTCTGCCTTTTGTGTCCCAAGTGTGTCTCAGATGAAGGGGACAGGACACAAGTGTTGCCCAGAGAAGTTGTGGCTGCCCCATCCCTGGAGGCCAGGCTGGATGGGGCTTTGAGCAACCTGGTCTAGTGGGAGGTGTCCCTGCCCACGGCAGGGGGGTTGGAACTAGATGATCTTTCCAGTTAGGGCTGGAATCCCTTCCAACAATTCTATGATTCTATGATTCTATGCTAAGGTCTCTCAGGGGCTCTGGGTTACAGCCTGGCTCTCTGGTCTCCTGCTGTGTGTTGGTACTTCCCCAAAAGAGCTGCTTCAACAGTCACTGGGTCTGGCACATGGGCTAATGGTAAACTGGGCAGTGGATATATGTGCAGTACAGACCTAGCCATGAAGGACATCTGGTGGCCTGCTTATTAGTGAGCATTACTTCTGCATCTCTGCAAAAAACCTATTTTAACGTAAAAGTCTGCAGGTAAAAATACATTGGCAGCAGAATTTCAGTGTGAGCCATTAAAATGCACCTGAAGATGATCATCCTGCTGTTGCTTTCAATCGCCTCCTGCAGCTTGCTGTGGACTGTTAGTCAAAAAGAAAACACTAAGAAGAAAGTCTAAATTAGTCCCTGGGCAACACAAATGCAAAAACACTTGAGTTCATATGTACTGATTTCACACTGCATTGCCTGAGGATATACCGAGTGCTAGCATGAGGCAGTGTTCATCCTGACTCTAGTTAAAGTTGTGTTTTATTCCTAGAGCCATAAAATTCACTAAGTGAAAGGTCCGGCATTTTCTTTGGGGAAAATACATGAAGTGATTTTCTCCAATGGGAATTTGTACCAATACAGAAGCAGTCCTTCCTAAGACACTTGGAATGTGATGAAGAATAACATCACAGCCCCATTTTCATGTTTTTAATACTTGGAGAAGCATTGCCTGATACTAACTCTTGCTGAGGACACAGCATGACTGTCCCTGTGCATGAGGCAATAGTTTTCCAAATCTGTTTGCTTTCTTCACTTTAACCAGGAACATCTGCTGTTTAACCAAAGAGAAAGTCAATTTTATTGAATGTTTTAATTTTGAAGATTATTCAAGCAATCTTATTACAGAATAGCAAACTCAGACAACCAAGGGTGTTTTGCTTAAAAAAAGAAAATTAAAAAAATAATAAAGCTTTCTGCAGTCCAGACCACTGCTTGGGTACTTTCTGATGCCTTGTAGCCAGTCGGAGAAGGTACATTTCCTCATCTCTGGCATCAAGACAGATCTCAGTTAACACAGAATTAATCTTAATATGAACTACTTTTCTTCACCCTTGGCTCACCTCTTCCTCTCCTCCTTCCCCTGTAATGCTTTAGCGCCTTGAAGACCAACTAGAGTTGCCACGCTACAGTTGTCTGTGTGTGCTAGTAATGACCTGGGTTTTCGTCCAGCTGCCAGGAGAATTCGTACTGACTGCAGGAGGATTGGGGCACCAGCTCACAGCATCTTCAATGGGAACTCAGGCTTTTCATGTTTGCAATGACTAGCAGAGACAAAAAAATGTTTTTGTATATTTTTATATGGTTTTCTTGAAATGTTTACATTTCAAGGGACGCAGACTGGTAGTGTTCAGAACTTCCTCTCCTTCATTATGGAAAATAAGAGCTGTTTTTGTCACTAACTTAAGGATTTGTTTTGCAACAGCCCTCTTGCTAAAATTTCAGGGAGACCTGGTCAATGCAGAGACACTGTCTGGACAGAAAGGTCATTTAATGATTTCTTTGAAAGCACTCTATGCTCCCTGGCTCCAGCCTATGTTGATCTGAGAGCTGACTCTCTTCCTATTACAGCTGGAGCAGCTAATGCACTATTCCTTTGAAAATCTTCCCATTTCTTGTACATATGTACGGACGCTTTTATGTACATACCTAACTGAAGTGCCAGGTTCCAGCATGAAGGGAATTGAATTTGAAATAATTCCTGGTACTATCGCAATTCAAAATGAATGTTATTCAAAATGAATAACACTGCACAATGCTGTTTGAATAGTAATGACTCCCACAGAGGCAGTAGTTTTGGAACTATATTATTAACAAGAAAGCTTGAATTACTACCAGTGCCCGCGTATTTGCAATATACTTAAAAATATTGCTGTTTCACTATTTTTTTTACCCTGCTTAAAGGATGGTTGAGATCTCTGTGAGCTGTGAAGCAGTTTTCTGGGCAGAGTTTTAATTAAGTGGATTCTGTGGAAGTGAATCTGATGTTAATAAAGCAACCATAATTTTTTTTGGCTTAATGTAAATGTTTTATATGTGTGCCCTATGGGGAAATAAAGAGAAAAAAGGTACAAGCTGTATAAATATAGAAAAAAAAATAACTCAAGTCTACCTCCGCTTTGTAAAAGAAACCTGATTATTTGCAAATACGATACTATTATCTGCTTCAGTTTTCAGGTGAACAATTTGCAATAATTTTACTTAGTCAGTCAGGCATACCGTGCCCAGGACAGGATATCTGGGCTTAGTCCCTGCAGTCCGGTATGAGAAAAGGGTGTATCACCTACATTTTAAAAACAGATGCCATAGATACAGGTAGCTCAGGTCAGTTGCCCAAGGTCTCACAGGAAGTCTCAAGTGGGCCCAAGCAGACAACCGAAACCCCGAGAGCTCTCATTCAATGCATTAATACCAGAGGAACTTCTGGTTTATAGTTCACCCATAATAACAGAAAAAATACCACCTCTCCATGAAGCTTTTAAGCAATATTTGCCATAGTAATATGCTGTGCTGTTGTCTATTGTTAAGCTTCGGATCAGTCTGTTTCAATATTACCAGTCCTGCTGATTAAGGTGTTGTTGATTTTTTGTGTTACTCTTCAGGTGCTGTTCTCCGAGAAATTCATGCGATGGGTCATTTCTCCTTACTCTAAATAGGGAACAATACCCTCTCAATTAAAATTTTCATCACATGTGCCTGACTTTCAGCTCTTCTGTGGTGCAGATGAAGTTTAAAACTTCAGAGGTGTATCTACAGGTAGGGTTGGCTCAAAACCTCTCAGTAAAATGGAAAATTTCAGTGGCAGTGACAGACTCTCCTTGTCCAGAGACTTTGAGTAGGTTGTTACTCCGGTGTCAGGTGGCTGTGGCCTTCACCCCTTGTATGGCCATCTTGGGTTTGTGCCAGTTTCCACCCTTGCTGACCCAGGGAAGACAAGCAAAGCAAGTCTCTGGAATCCTTCATCTTCCTTCCTGTGGCTGCGGTGACCTGTTGCCTGCACTGCCTCAGCTGCTGAAGGAGGCAGGAGGAAAAAAATCTGAGAATGGAGACAGGATCCCCGATGAAGTATCTCAGGAGTGACAATAAGCCACTCAGTTGAGAATGGACCCTGTGAGAGCACAGGAGAGGTTTTGTTGACCCTGTTAATCTGCTGTTGTGGGGACTCTCTGATACTCATGCCAGTAGTACCTACTTCACGGTCCATCTGGTGCGGGGTCAAGACTCTTCTCAAGTCTTTGCATCCATTTTGCTTGGGTATTAGTTTAGACACAGTTGTAGGCTGGTCTCCAACGGTTTCTGGAAGAGGAAGAGCAAGGCACATTCAGCCTTTTAGTCCTTACTTGCAGAACTGTGCTTAATTTTTCATGATGTAAACATGTGCAAGTTGATTGAGTTCTCCTGCATGATCATCTTTCCTTGGAAGTAACTGTTATCTCTGTATTTCTATCCGTGCTTTCAAAAAAAAAGTCTGTTGACTTGCTTTCCTGTTAAGACACCCTGACAAAAGAAGATTTTTAACATCAGGGACCAGCCACCAACACTACGGGCTGGAGGTCTCAAGTTCAAATGGGTGTTTATTATCAATCTAAAAATCTATTTACATACTGTGACAAGTTTTGTAGCTATGTATGCAAAATACCTGAATGATTTCTGCATGGTGAAAACAGATCACACCTCCTTTGAAACAGGGACTTTGTTTCCTCGCATAAGCTGGTGGAGGGAGTGAGAAAGCACTCTCTAAAGCTGCCCATCAACAGCATAAACTAGATGCTAAACAGTTAAAGACTGAAGATAAATAAAATATAGCCTACTTATAGTTCTAACTAGGGGGAATTTGGGGTCATCATTAAATTTAGCTTGTAAAATAGTAACACTGTGGGAATTTATTGACCTCACACACATGAAGGTACTATTTTTCCTGCATATGACAAAACTGTTTGCCCAAAATAGATTTTTATTTACATAGCCACTAAGATGCAGGTTAGGTATTAAGTAATTGTTTCTATTATGTGGACTGACTATTCAAACTGATATTGCCAGAAGTCTGATTTCCTTTATCCAAAAAGAAAAGAATGCTCTCTTGGATACATGCAGACACCACCAGGGAAGCATTAGGACTTCAATGATCAGGAAAATCCAAGAGCCTAATAAAAAGAGATTTAAATAAGATGGCATGCAAAGTAGATGACACGCTTCTGTTTCTAAGAAAGGTATCTTTAAGCCGTGAAGAATTTGTAGTGGAATGACTGATACAGACAGGAGCGTTTTATTCCCATCCTTCGATTTCAAATTATTGCGAGTCAGAATTGATGAGGACCCCTCTGAAATAAAGAGAAGAACTAAGTTCAGAGCTGCTCTCTGTGAAGGTCAGAGATAGAAGTGGACCGTGTTAGGAAGCTGCAAGTGATTGCTTTGTAATTTAGGAAAAGTAGTGAAAAGTGTTTTAACCTGAATCCACATGTAATAGTGATTAGAACAAAGGTAATTACAAAAGCTACAGACCTTTAAAAAAAGGAACCAAAAAGAAAAGAAAAAAATAAGTCCAACAGTCTATGGTGTTCTTGTGAGGAAAGACAAACCACAATATGTGCAGCAGCTTAGTAGATGGGCAACAAGCATTAACACGCACAAATCTGTGTTCAGCGAGGGTGCAGAAAAGACAGGAGCAAACTCTTCTGAGAAATGCAGATGAGAAGAGGCAATGGGCACAAGCTGAAACATGAGAAATTCTGACTATATATCAGGATTTTCTTTTTCCACCGAGAGCGTAGTCAAATAGTGGAACAGAGCCTCAGAGAGGTTTTATAGTCTCTGACCTTGGAGCTACTCAAGAGTCAATTGGACAAGGCCCTGAGCAACCTTCCCTAACTGGGCCTGTTTGCGTAGGGGTTGAACTAGTTGACCTCTGGAGGTCCTTTCTGACCTGAATTATTTCGATGATTCTACAAAAAATGCATGAAAATTTACCAAAGATTTGGGTGATTTGCCTATGCTGGGTTTATCAAAATAAATTTATTGAAAAAATGTCAGCTCCCTGAAAGAAAGGCAGCTTACAGAAGGGCTCTGTTCTCATCTGTCTCCTGCTCTTTTTTTTTTTTTTAAAGAATCTCAACTGCCTGAATATTTCTGTCCTTGTTTTAAAACTCAAAACAGATTTTTGCTTCAGTAATGCTCAAAATGAAAATATTTGGTAACAATTTCAAATAAAAGGTTTGGGTTAAGGTCATAAAAAGAGTTTATCTATTTGGCTTGGTTCATGGGAAAAAATGTGAGTCAACCCTTACCAAAAGGAAACCTGAAAAAAAGCAATTTTTGAGGAAAGCGAAATATTTTCTATATCAACATAATTCCAGATTTCAGCAAATTATTTGGGTGTGTTTGTATTTTGGATGAATGTTCTATTTTGTTCAACTGGTCACTGAGCCAGAGAAGCTATGTTTGTAGCAAAAGCAGAACAGAAGGAGGTGGAGAGAAGGTAGCAACAGGTCGAGAGGTTTGGAGACAGCCTTTCCTCGTGACTTAGCTATCTGGGAACCAGCCCAGACTCAGCAAAGTCTTTTTTTTTT
>VYZM01004381.1:105415-123400 GCA_013398915.1 Dromas ardeola | reverse complement strand
TCACTTGGGAGAAGAGGCCAACACCCACCTCTCTACAGCCTCCTTTCAGGCAGTTGTAGAGGGCAATGAGGTCTCCCCTCAGCCTCCTCTTTTCCAAACTAAACATGCCCAGTTCCCTCAGCCTCTCCTCATATGACTTGGTCTCCAGACCCCTCACCAGCTTGGTAGTTCTAAGATAAATGCTTTTTTCTAAGTTCTAAGATAAAATGGTTAGTTCTAAGATAAAATGTCTGATTACTGAGCTAAGTTCCTTCTCTCTGAGAGCAGTGCAAAGAATATCTGTGCAAAAAATCAGGAGTGCTGTGCTCCCATTTTTAAAATGGAGAATGAAAGAAGGTGTCACTGGTAGTTGTCTCACCCCTGGCATTCAACAGAGGTTGGACACATCCACAGGAGAAAACTGAACCAGTGTTAGGAAAACAGTCACACACGAAAACACTCTCTCGGAGTCCATTTGCCACTTGATTAGTCAAGGTCCAGAAAAGGACCTGGGTAAACCATTTTGTCCATTCCCTTAATTCAGAGAGGATTGGTTATGTTACATTATTCTAGGTCAGTTTTCTTTCCTCTGTTGTGAAAGACTTTCAACAGCAGGGACACAACAGAGGCAATTTATTCTTATGCACAGTATTTCCTGGTAGAATGAACTTCTAAATGTCTTATCTGAATCTCCCTTTTTGCAATTTAAAACTATATTTATTTGTTGGTTTTAGGTGTTTATGTGAAGAGACTTTGGTGAGGGGGAGGCTGTACTTGTAATGATCTTGTCTTTGCTCTGGCCTCTGGATCTCATAGTCCTCATTTTTCCTTTCTGTGGTTTCATTGTGCTCCCACAGTATTTTTAGCTCCTCACTGGACCCAGCATTTTGTCTCCACTGGCAGCTCCCGTTGCATCACATTTCCTCAGATGTCTTCCTCTAAGATCTCTATGTCTTATTAAAAGTAGCAATGCCTAGTGCCTTATCTCCTCACCTGATCCTCTCTGACCCTTTGTTTCCAGAAGTCTTTTCACTCACTCATTGCTCTCTTCTTGTAGCAGTGTCTTCTCCTTACAGAAACTCTGCCCCTGAAGATAATAAAGTGGTTATGCTTAAGTGACCCAGGCTTTTGTCCAAATTCAATAAATAGGCTTTGGTGGGGCTGACCCTTACAAAGTTCATATCTATGCTTTGTACTGATAATTCACTTATTAAAGATGATTAAGAAAGAAAGCATAATGCCATATAATTGTAACTGTTTGCTGTAAATAATCAATTAATATTCATATACAGAGTCAACTGCAGAAGGTTTGAAGACAGTTTTTTGCTTCCTTCATATTTTGGTACAGCTAAGGTCTTGTACATAAACTAAAGCAACTTGTTCAGTTGTTGCAGGTGAGTTAAAATAAAGCAACCTAAGAAAATAGCATCTGTTCCTTGTCACACTTCTTAGGCAGGCACTTGGAAAAGATGATGGCATAGACTCCCTGTGCTCTTTTGATACCAGGCAGAACAAACTCCGAACAACGAAGTTCCCTGAGGCAGTCTTTGACAGCTCTCTGCTGCTTCTATGTCACTTAAGTCAGTTTGCAAGTGGAATTAGGCCCCAAACCCGTTTGCCAATCATTGCTGAGCGGCAAAAATGGGTTAAATTGGGAAGGTAAATCCCTCACAATGAATAATTCACCCTAGACTAGTCTTCTAACTTTTCTCCGTCCGTGCTTATTCATGTACATGCTGCATGTGTTATTTACCACTCTTGCTAGTGAGAGAGTATGATAGGAGAATGTGACACTGTATGAGAATTAAACCTTGCTTGCAAATTACGCTGTTGCATCTTATAGTAAGTGGCACTTGGTGAGGGCTCAAGAGTTAATGTTAAATTTCATTTAACTCAGGGCTTACACCGAACACTTCATCAGTCCATATATAAAATGCTGGGAAGGTGTTTCCTGTTATTGCTGTTATTACTATGCTGTTACGCTAGCACTTTCTGTGTGAAACCGAGATCTGGGCCCCATGATCCTAAACACTCTCTATGAAAGGTGACTCTCATAATTGGTTAAATCGAAAAGACATTTGGATTGCTGTGACCTGACCAGGGTCACAGTGGCAAGAGATAAATACTCCCTGCCCCTTTCTTTTTTTTGCTGTCTGGGAAGTTAGGGCACTGATGTGCTTTGCAGGGGCACTGTGCTGTATTACAGTTGCCTATTGTGGAGGCCTTACTTGAGCTTTGCAACACTCACGTAACAAGCATTTGGCCTTGCAGGATGCTTTGGAGAACTTGAAGAATGAATGTGGGTTCCTTCAGTGCCAAACGATAAAGTCATGGGCTTGACCTTACTGAGTAGGGGTCAGATTCAGTTCCCTAGCATCAGCATCTGGTGTCCTTTTGGTGCCCTAGGGAATCCTGCCTTGTCTCCAGCTGCTAATTCTGGAGGAAAGAGATCATGAGTCATCTCTGCCAGGCCTATGTAGATGTCTCAGGTACCCTAGTGGAACCCAAAGGACACTGGACACTACATTATGGCAACTGAATCAAACCCTTATTAACCATTGACAGCAACAGGAACATGGACACCTTTTGCACATACAGATATTTGTTTAAATTCAACCTCTATAGTCCAGCTGAGGCCCAGGACCCTCTCCACTGGCTAAACAGGGAATATAGGTGCATTTCTTAGGTTGGTTGTATCATCCTGGTATGCTAGACACCCATAATTTGTTTGGACATTGCACACAAATTAGGCTTCTATGGTGGTGAGTACACAGCTTGTTTTCTCTCAGAAACGATTCTCTTCCAAGACATCAGTGTTAAATAATGGGTGGGAGGAAGAAAATAGGAGAAGCTGATCTAAATATTAAATATATCTTTAATAGCTGACTTTCACAAGTCCTTTATCGCAGATTGTTTCCTCCATTAACACCTACAAGAGTTGATTAAGTATGAGACAGATGTGCCAGATTCATCAACACTGACATTTTTTTTTTCAGATTGTATGTACCTACCAAAAAGAGATTGTTGCCATTTGTTATTAAAACATTTCTAACTACACCTCCTAGGAGCAAAAAATAACTTTGTTTTTTATGCCCAATAGTTTTTCTTGCCCTTGATAGCACAATCGACAAATTAACAGTGATCTCGTAATTTATTCCTGCAATGTTCATTTTATTTATAATCCAAAAGCAATTAAATTCTCTTTTATGCCACATTGTCCTGGTGACAGATGTGTGGTTACCACTCAGACGTTTGATGGCTGACATAAATCATCCTGCGATCAAAGTGTCTGTTGACTTGAGAGTCTGTATTTGCAGCAGATGCCTCCACATACAGAGTGACAAGAAAATTCTTCATGGGAGTCGCATTTCAGTTAACCACCGTGCTTCGCTCTGACTTTGCAATCTGACAGCTTGGTTATTTTATGACAGCCAGGATTCTTCAAATGTATATTTACAAAGCTACCAAATGTGTCACTTTATCACTTATACCAAATAATACCTCTGATATAAAAGAAGTACATTAAAATTTATAGGGGCATAGTGCTTAAGGAGCAGGAATAGATAGCGAGTTTAACAATTTGACAAATTTATCCCCATATGCTGGAAGAACTGCAGGTTTTTTTTTTTTTTACAAATTTGCCAAGAGCAATATCCACACATGTAATAATTCCCTTTTCTCTGTGTCCCCTCACCACTGTCGCTCACAGTAGTTATAAATTAGATTGCAATGGGAGCCAGGAGTCTTTGACTGCAATTAAAACAGCCAAGTCCTGGGCCAGAGCTATATAACTTGATTGTCTGTTCTCCTAAACTGTGAGGAAGCCTCTGGTGCAGTTTTAGCCATCCCAACTAGTTCAAGAGGTTCAGACCAGAAAACATTCCCTGAAGTTCCTTTTGCTATGGCTACCCTTTTTTGAAGGGAAGGGGATTTTTAACATTGCATTTATCGCCAGATGATGCTAGCTAGTCTTGCTGTTGGCCAGACAATGATCTGAGGCACTGTTTCATTTATTAGTATAAAAATAATATCAGGCTTTATAAAATTACAGTCTAAATGAGATAGCGTTAAGGGATGAGCTTGGGTGAATTGTCCAAAGCAAAGTTTTGCCTCTGGCCATTTAGTACAGCGTGAGATGATCATGATTTGCCAGGGACCGTTCTTAGTCAACAATATGGACAAGTCCATGATCCCTCTAGTCTACAGAGTCCTTCAGGACTATGTCTGCAGCTCTTATGCCCTTAAATACCTCTACATGCCTTCATGATGTGTCTCAGGACACTTGTAACATCCGTACCTTTTTAGTGTGACACAGCCTCATTTCGTTTTCGATCCTTTGGACAGAAAAAGAGCAAAATAATAAAGTTTTAGGGACACCACAGGGGTCCAGAAGAGATCCAAGGCCAAGTGCTGTGAAATGTAGTTGGATGTAAATTGATACCATTTGGCCTCAGTGTCAGACAGTGATCCCAGCCCCTATTTTATTTGATAGTATGAACACAGCCACATATCCCTGCTGCAGTGAATGTGCACCCCCATACAGGCTGAGATGGAAATGGGTAACAGGCAGGGGAAAGGCAGAAATGAAATAATAAACTTTTTCCTATTGGTGATGGCTGAAGACATGATTGAGTCAGAGGCAGGAATTCCCTCAAGCTATTGTTTCTAATAAATACATCAACAGTCAATCAGTTGGTTATTTAACTTCTTATCAACGCATTTGGGATGCACCTTCTGAGCTAGAGCACGTGGTGGAAGTGTCATAGCTGAAGGATCATGCCAGGCTGACACATTGCCTGGTGTCAAACAGGTAACTAGCTGGATCTAATTCGTAGTTGGAGAGATGCCGCGAGTAAAATGCAGCACCGCTCATAGGAGGAGCCTGAAACTTCAGTATTCGTCTCAATGGAGGCTTGGTGTTCTTTGGAGTTTTGGGGGACCTGACCAGTTGCTGCTCAGGGAATTGTATCTTGTAGCTGTGGTTTAGTTTATGTGCTCCCTCCAGGCCATGAAGGGGAAAGAAACTGCTTCATCTTACTCTGCAGTGTGGCCTCTCTAGATGTTTCATGTTGATGCAGGGAATTAAGTAAGTGCTGTGTGCTCATTTCTTCTTTCCTAGGTGAATGAATAATAACCATTTCTTTGGTTCTCTTTCCTCTTTGTTTTCAAAGTACCGTTAAAGGAGGGGATGACAATTTGCTGTTATCTTAACTCTGTAGTGAAAAACACAGCTTGGACCACATGGGAATGATTTAAGGGCTTTCATAAATACAATACCATCACCTGCATGGGGCATGTGCTTGTTGCAGGACCTAGCTTCACATGTTGGCCTAGTTCTCGTAATATTCAAAGTCTTGGAGTTAACTCCTCAGAAAGAAAAAATATCTGGGCATACTACTGTGCCCATGGGGAAGTTAATGACATCAGAGTTTTATTTTGTGCTATTTCTGGAAAGGCATTAGATTGCAATTGGGCTTCTGAATTCTCAGTTGGGTCAGGATCAAGAACTTATTAAAGTTGGGGAATGTTCATATCATCTTTTCTGTAGTACTTATATACGTATAAAACATGTCACCATTCATTACAAGATTTATCCTTTCAATTTCTAGTTCCATTGTGATTATGTCATGCTGTAGAATAGGAACATCATTCCTCTTATTCCTTTCTATGGATAATTAATTCATACTAGTAGAGAAGGATTTACATGAAGTGCAAAAGTCTAGCTTTAAAGAAAGAATCATTCTGTCCAGCAGAATGGGTTTAAATATTTTTTTTTTCTTGTACCTGTGGGAATAGGCGATAGAAAGATATAAACCATCTAACTGGAGATTTTCAACATAGCCATTATCTAGTGCATTAGCTCTCAAGGCCTTTTGGTTTGTTTGTTGAAATTCTTTCTATTTTCTTTATAAAAAACAGATCACCAGAAAAAGAACATTTTTCTCTTTTTAAAGAATGGTTAATAAGTGATAGAGGAAGCACTAAAGAAAGTACTATGTATGTAAAATAATTTCACACTACTGAAATACAACCATTTCTGGGGTTAAGGGCAGGGTAAAATGTTTATACACTCCAAGCTGCATTGTCCTAATATATGAATGTGTCTCACTTCAGCGCTGTCTCCATTAACACTTCCCACTTACTTTAACCTTGATGAGAGTGTGTTAAAACGATGAAAATTGTTCCCTTTAAAAATGACGAGAAGAAATACTGAAATCAAAGTTTTTTCCATTGACTTTAGCAATATTGTTTAGTACTTGAAGGACAGACCACAAATATTTGCAGGCCAGAGCTTATTTCTTTAGGTAGTCGCATTCATGTTGCTATCGTTCTATAGATACTTTTAGGTAATACCTGGCTACTGACATCCCAATCACAGCTTGTAAAAACTCTGGGAATGACACACTTATTTCCCTGAAAAACTTATTTTCTAGGGGGTTTCCATGACCCTACCTTACTTACTTCTGTGGGAGCAGAATTAATATAACAGCAAACACTTTTGTCAGTTCCCCTCGGCAGTAATGTGCAACAACGAATGCACAAAGAAAACACAACCCTACATAATCTAAAGCCATGAGGGAGAGATGTGAAGGCAGACATGCTGTGCCAAGATGTGATGCCAATTTTTTTTCAAAACAAAGCATGAGCATCGCATGTTCTCATTCCTCTGCTATGTTCAAGCTCTTGGATTGAACCCCATATTCTGTCTGCACCGAGATCATCAGCCTCCCATGAGGGACAACTTCTTCTTCTATGAAGAGGAAATATAGTGTATTGCAGGATCTCTCAAGCCAATTTCTAGATTTCGATTGGGGTTTTTTCTTTTTTTTTTTTTCACCATCTCTATAAAACGACCTGTCTTGCAGAAGTGCTAGGTAATCTAAACTAATATTAAAGTTATGGGAGAGATGGAAACTCAACAACTTTAAAACTGAAAAATCATAATCCATACCTCTCCCTCTATTGCAGTTTCTTTGGTTTTCTGACTTTACTAGGCATTCACAAAGCTGCTGAATGGCTTACACTGGAGAAGTGTGATAGCTTCAGCAGTTGCAGAGCACAGTAGGTCCTCAGCCTGCCCCTGATCCCTGAGCCAAAGAGGCTATTTTCCACTTGACTGAGTTTTGTAGACATTGGAAGGTGTATCAAATTACATTAGTTCTGGTTTGCGATGGCATTTGGCACTTCAGTAAATAAGGTATCGCAAATCTGCTTAATTCTCTTTTTCTCTTGCTGAGGCCAGACCACCATCAGAAGAAACTGTTCTGTTGCTATTGGTTCATTCAGTGCTGCTGGATATAATGGGGGTGACTCTATATCTGATGTTCAGGAACCACGTTCACTGCATGTGTTATTCCAACTGGAGAAAAGGAATTCAAATAAAGCTGTTGGAGTTGATGGTTTCAGAGACAGATAAATATAGCTTCTGCATTGCTATATCAGTCCGTTAATACAGTCTTTAATTCATCTTTGTCCTCAGCTGATTAATCTAGAGACAGGGCAGTGAAAATTAACTCCCCGTTACACTGCATTTGAACTCACTTACAGCTTTCACATTTGTTTACTGACCTCCAGATCAAGGACTTCATAAACTTTTGAAAGGAACAAATAAGCTGTAACGGCTGAACATTTGAAATGCCTGTATCAGAAGTAATGTGGGGTTGCATTTAGAATAAGGGACTACAAATCATCTGCCACTGATTTCCCATGAACCAGAGCATCATTGTCCCATGCCTCCATGTCTTCATTACTATATAGTGCTAATGATAGCTGCATACTCAGAAACAGTGAATAAATATCCTTTGTCTAAAATTCTGTCATCCTTCACTGATTTAGAAACTCCGGCGGTGGTCTTGTAGCTTCACAATGGTTAGTGTTCAGCTTTGATTCAGATAAGTACTTGAAAGATGGGAGCTGTATTGAAAAACTGTGAGGTGTTGGCATTTACAAAAATTACAGTTCCCTGGTTGTGTTTAGTTGGGAGGTGGAATGTAAACAGATTTTCTTGAGTACTTCTGAATATGTCCTTGCTGTTCTGGTAGTGGCTACAAAATGCCGAGATTTACCTAAGGGGAAGATAATCTCCATAGAAGCTAACCCAGCCTCTCAGGCAGTGATAGTTAAGATACCCAAACACTGCAGTAATGGACCTAGTGTGCATGGAAACCCATGGAGGGATCCTCTTGGATTGACTGTACTCTGAATCAGACCCTAACTTGTGACAGGGAAGAAAAGAGGGAAAATAGATGAATTCAGTTTAATTGAAAAGTAAAAGACCCTGTACAGTCTTTGGAAAAGCATTTGGGTAACATATAACCTTACGAAGTTCAACAAGGCCAAGTGGAGGGCCCTACACTTGGGTTGGGACAATCCTCATTATCAATACAGGCTGGGGGATGAAGTGATAGAGAGCAGCCCTGCAGAAAAGGACTTGGGGATACTGGTGGATGAAAGGCTGGACATAAGACAACAATGTGCACTTGCAGCCCAGAAGGCCAATCGCATCCTGGGCTGCACCAAAAGAACCCTGGCCAGCAGATTGAGAGAGGTGATTCTCCCCCTCTACTCTGCTCTCATGAGACCCCAACTGGAGTACTGTGTCCAGCTCTGGAGCCCTCAGCACAGGAAGGACATGGACCTGTTGGAGCAAGTCCAGAGGAGGGCCATGAAGATGATCAGAGGGCTGGAGCACCTCTGCTGTGAGGACAGGCTGAGAGAGCTGGGGTTGTTCAGCCTGAAGAAGAGAAGGCACCGGGGAGACCTTATAGAGTCCTTCCAGTGCCTGAAGGGGCCTATAAGAAAGCTGGGGAGGGGCTGTTTGCAAGGGCATGTAGCGATAGGACGAGGGGCGATGGTTTTAAACTAGAGCAGGGTAGGTTTAGATTAGACATTAGGAAGAAGTTCTTTCCACTGAGGGTGGTGAGGCACTGGCCCAGGTTGCCCAGAGAGGTGGTGGAGGCCCCATCCCTGGAGACATTCAAGGCCAGGCTGGATGAGGCTCTGAGCGATCTGAACTAGTTGAAGATATCCCTGCTCACTGCAGGGGGGTTGGACTAGGTGACCTTTAGAGGTCCCTTCCGACCCAGCACATTCTGTGATTCTATATTCCTTAACAATTCTTTTCCCCTTCTCATTAAATTTGCTGAAAACAAATAAAACATTAATTTTATTCTCTCATTAAGTATGTACATACAAACTTAGAAAGCAAAATTTGCCTTATTTGAGAGTAGCCAGAGCTGCAGAATTCAGTCATGGATTCCAGACTTTTTCTGAATGTGCAGAGTCAGAGAATATGGGATATCTTATTTATCGCAGCCTAATAACACTTGAAAAATGTTTCTTCTGGCATATTTTGGAATTATAATAATGGTAGGCCAAGTCTTTGCTTCCCCAGGAAGTGGGGGAGAGCATTTTAGCCGGGGTCTTCATGGGAGCAATGCCACACAGGCTTTAGACCTGTGCTGCACAAGACCTCAGTGAGGACCACGAGCATCATACAAGGACAAGAACTGCTAATGATGCAACTTGAGCTGCTTTTGCAAGACAAGGCTCAGGATAAGCATCAGAAATCAAAGCAGAACTGTAAATGAGGTCTGAAATGGAGATTTCCCCTCCACTGTTTCGGCACAGACAGGAAGCCAGTTAAATTCTTGTATAGTTCAGTGTTGCACAAGCGTTATGTGTATGTTTTTCGTTGACTCTGAAAAAGCCTCTGGAGCCTGTAGTCTGAATGGTGAACAATTGGCAAGTCAAGTGGAAGGTCAGATGCTCATGTTGCATGTAAGACCTCAGCTCTTAGCTGTAACACTTTCGTATGTCAATAAGTAGAAACAAAAATGTGAAAAGGGATGCATGCTAATCTGGCTGACTCTGCACTGAGACAGATTTAGAGTGTTCTCCCAGGCAGCTGCAGTATTTCAGTTTTAAATGTAATGTAAGAATATACAAACTGGTCAGGCCAAAGCTGCATCTGACTTAACATTCTGTCACTGAATTGGCTACTGGGACATGTCTGAGGGAGAGTCGTGTATTCATATGACTTGCAGAAAATGCCATGCCCGTGCAAGACATGCATAAATTACATTCCTTTTGCTGTTTGATCCCTGCTTCTGTCCGTTAGTAGTTTGAGAACTACAGGCTTCACCACCACCAGCTGAAGGGCACTGGGTTA
This sequence comes from Dromas ardeola, assembly GCA_013398915.1. Taxonomy (NCBI): domain Eukaryota; kingdom Metazoa; phylum Chordata; class Aves; order Charadriiformes; family Dromadidae; genus Dromas; species Dromas ardeola. The sequence continues at coordinate 113,250 of VYZM01004381.1, read as the reverse complement.
CCTTCTACAAAGTGGTTAGCGCTAAGGACCATGCTTTTAAACTGTTCCAGCTCCACCTCCAAACCATATCTGGTCATATAGAATCATAGGATGGTTTGGGTTGGAAGAGACCTTTAAAGGTCATCTAGTCCAACCCCCCTGCCATGGGCAGGGACATCTTCAACTAGACCAGGTTGCTCAGAGCTCTGTCCAACCTGACTATACCCTCAGCATCCTTCAGCAAATCTCAGGATGTTCTCCCAAACATCAAGGACGTTTTATCTCCTTGACCTGAAGAGATCCCCCAAAACCTCTGGTCTCAGTGATGAGCATTTCATGACAATGTAACTGTCATCCAGGAAGTACAGGGTTCAAATTCTGACTTGTTATGTGCTGTGATAACATATGTCATTTGCGTGTGGGAATAGGAGTCTGCAGTTAATACAAAATCAGGAATAGGTTCTCAAAATTGGAACAGAATACTACTTAGAAGTCAAAATGAGCAATCTGGCAAAGAAGCAATATGCTGGGTCAGGCAGTTTGGTGATGAATGCTGAATAAATAGGAGTCTGCAAATTGGTTTTGCAGGGAGGTGGGCAAAAGGAGGCGAGCAGAATTTAGCAGCATTCAGATTTAAATGTTACCCTGATGGAAGTTTTGAGACCTTCCAGGCAGAAAAACCCCACCAAACTATCGTGTGGTAATTGCTTTTTTCTCTGGGATACCATTTTTAATAAGAACCATAGAAGTTTTTCAAGCAGTTCTGGACTTTTAGCAAGGAAACTAACACAGTACCAAAATCAACAGATAGCAAGGAGATTGAAAGGAATTTTAAGAAAGCTATAGTATATTAAAGTTCTGTAAGTTTGCCAGAAACATAATTCATAGTACCACCAAGGGGAAAGGATAGTATTAACTTGTACATTTTATATAAATCCCTAAGTTTGGAACAAACCCCACACCTCTTTTATCAAGTTTAATTTATATTATGAGATGAAATAAAAATTTTATGTTCTGTATGGAAGAACTAAAGGTCCTCAGTGAATGATCTTAAATTATCTCCTATTTGAATGAGTTCATTTTACTGAGAAAGTTCCATCAAGCCTTTAATTAGGCTTAAATTGTACCTCTAAAAAGTCAGTAATTTGACAGTGACCTCCTCCAAATACATTGAGCCAAGATGATGGAACATAGAGTGAAATGTTAAAAATAAAAAGCTTTTTCATTTTAGTCATGGGACTTTAGGCTTAGTGTGAGAGGTTGGGGCAAGCAAAGACTATTAAAAAGATGATGTTTTCATTTTTCCCCTCTCAAAGAAGTTTCTAATGATAGAGGTCCAATTAGTTAATGTTTGTACAGGACTTCGATAAATGTAAAGTGCTCTTCTGGACTTGATCCGATTTTCAACAAATTTGACAGTAGACTTTGCATTGACTTCTGAGAGAGACGGGCGGCACTGCTAGAGTCAAGCTTTCTGAACTGCTAAAGAAGAGATTTTGGAGTGCTCAAAGCTGTAAAGAAGATTTTCGAACACACTGATGTCTTCATTTCTCATTTGGTCTGTGATGAAACCCCAGAATCAGAGCTTTTCCATTTAAAGTCTCCCATTCCTATCAATATGGCCTTTCTTATGTCTTGATGTATATCTTTGTATGCAGCTGCATTAAAACATCCAATCTAGTGGAAAGCTCTGAAGCAACCTTCATGTGCACATCCTTTTTCAGTGTGATTTAATGCACTGTGCCTCCTGCTAGTGTTATAAGCAGTGGTTTCAGTTTATTTAAAAACGTGATGAAAATATTGTTTTAGTCTGATTTCTGCAGAACCTCATTAAGGTGATTCCCTGATGAAAACTGCTTTTCAAGATCTGCCGGACAATTTGCAGTCAGCTTTTTCATGTCAGTCAGGTTTTTTTCACACTACTGTACAAATTTGTTATGTTTGAGGTAAACATCCAATATAGTCTGATCAATACTGTTTTATTTGCTAGTCACACTTAGAATTTCATCAAGGACAACATGCAAGCTTGATCGAAAAGTTATTTTTTTCCACAAAAATTTGTTTGTAGACATTACTTATATTTCTGTTATTAATTTTTTCATTAATCTGAATTCCATTTTTCCTTTTTTCCCTTCAAATTCTCACACAAAGTTTAAACCCCAGAATTTCCATCTTATCCCAGCCATTTTACTTGCCCCATCTTGAGTGCTGCACAAGATCAGTACTCACAATTCTAAGATGTGTTCATTTTTTCAGTGAAATATATTACAATAGTTTTTTAAAAATACCTACACAGAGCGTGGTGACATTAATTTTATGCTTGATCTACACTTCAGGTTTGCACACTGTATTTATGAGAATGAAATATAAGTTTCTTAAAGTAAATGGAATCATAGAATAGTTTAGGTTGGAAGGAACTGTTAAAGGCCATCTAGTCCACCCCCCCTGCCATAAGCAGGGACATCTTCAACTAGATCAGGCTGCTCAGAGCCCCGTCCGACCTGACCTGGAATGTTTCCAGGGATGGGGTGTCTACCACCTCTCTGGGAAACATGGGACAGTGTTTCACCACCCTCATTGTAAAAAATTTCTTACTTCTATCTTATCTAAATCTTTCCCCCTTTAGTTTAAAACCATTACCCCTTGTCCTATCTCAGAAAAAAAAAAGATATGTATTTAATTCTAGGATAGTAATAGAGAAAAGCCTAAACTTAATTCTGTCTCTAGAAAGACAAATAGGTAAATTTGAATTTAGGGAGAAAAGAATCAGTATCATGAGAACATTACTGATGAATAGGATTTAGATCAAGACTCTGATCAAAAAATCACTCAATTATAGATCACAGAATTACTTTTTAGTGTTTCCCATGTCAGTGCTCTGGTCTGTAGAAAATTCAGTATTTGAGACTCCTTAATTCATCATTAACTTGTCTCTTGGGAATCACTGCTGCTTCTAAATCAAATCTATTTGATTTGAGGACAGATGGCATCATCCCTGAAAACATGTACCAAATAATTTACTGTGTAACACTTTAATGTCTGTTTGATTTGCACCTTTTAAGGGGTTAGGAAGTTAACTACTTGTATCACTTACAAGTGGAGCTTTTTGTCTTCTACTTTTTACAGGTCAGATTTGGGGATTTTTTTCTTTTTGAACCTGAAGAGAGCTCAAGGACCTCAACTGATGCACATGACTAGGCATTGGACTGCAGGTTTTCTTCTTGCTTTGTGCCCTACCTGAGAGACACAACAAGACGACAGTGAAATTTGGTTCAATCCTGAAATATTAAATGAGAAAATTCCAAGTGAAGCTTGGAAGCTCTTACACTTTAATTTTCTTGCCAACAAGACATCCTAAAATAAGACACCATTTTAAGTTTTCTATGTTTATCAGAGTGAGAAAGTGACACAAAGATCTTAATTTTTTCATTATTTTTCAATTTGGAAAAGAAATAGGAGGTGTTATGGAATCATGCTATGTCTTATGAACATTTCAATGTGTTTGGGTGCTTATGAAAAATAAAATTATCATTTTTACTTAGATTCATCTGCAGGTACTGCAGTTACTTCAGATGAAATAAATGAAAGACAAAATTACAAATTACAACAAGGAAATTGAAAAATGACAAAATTTAATGCTTAATTTTTTCATTTCCCATTTCAGGATAAAAATGAACATGTATCAGGTGAAATAAGTTAGCAGGTTTAAGCAAATGTAAGGAAGTGCATTATTGTGCAGTGCCTTATTAAATGCTGCAACTCATTGCAACAGACATTGTAGCAGCCAAAAATGACGAGAGATTTAAAAAGGAATTAAGCAAACTGGAAGAAAAAAAGGGAATGATGACTAATACAATGGACTAGGTACATTCTTTCCTCCAGGCTGAGGCTTGAATGGAGTGGTATAGAAGTCTCAACTTCTTCCTTTTTTTCCTTTTCCTTTTTTGTCCTTTTCCTTTTCCCTTTCATCCTTTTCCTTTTCCTTTTCCTTTTCCTTTTCCTTTTCCTTTTCCTTTCCCTTTCCCTTTCCCTTTTCCCTTTTATCCTTTCCCTTTTCTTTTTCCTTTCCGTTTCCGTTTCCCTTTCCTTTTCCTTTCCCTTTTCTATTCCTTTTTCTTTTTCCTTTCCATTTCCCTTTCCCTTTCTTTTCCCTTTCCCTTCTTTCCCTTCTTTCCTTGTCCCTTTCCCTTTCCTTTTCCCTTTACCTTTACCTTTCCCTTCTTTCTCTTTCCCTTTCCACTTCCCTTTTCCCATCCTCAATTTCAGTGAGCTACAGCTGACTAAATTGGAAGTCCTTGGCTTGAGTGCTAGTATTTACTACAAGAAGCTGGAATTTTTGGGAGTTCTGTCACCTAAAACAGCTTCCTTGAGCAGCCGTCGTAGTTACTTTCACCTTGGCATGGGTAACGTAACACGACAACAGAGAATATCATTGTCAAGAGCCATTTGTAATTACAAATACTAAAGATTGTCACAAAATTGGGAAGACATAAATGCATAAGAAAGAAGTTTAGTGCTCAAATTGTTTCCACGTCAAGAATCTCATCCAGAATACCTGAGGGTGAATGTGACATTGCATTTTATATTTTCAGTTATTTTAAGAGACTACATAGAATAGCTGTTAAATTTTTTGTTTCATTGCTTGCTTGCTTATTAATCTGGTGTGACATAATTGCAAATCCTTCAAAGAGCAGTGGGGAATTACTAACATTTAAATTGTAATTTCAGGCCCTGATGACTTGGCAGTAATGACTAGCTTTAGTCTTCTAGTCATTCTTTGAAGTCAATTTTAAATTTTTTATAAATATTTATTCTAGTTTAAAATTCAAACTGAAAGGTTTAGATCTGCAGGAATGTTTGTGGTGTTCAGATGTTGGTCTTTATTTGCAGAGCCTAGAGGCATCATCTTACTGAAACAGGGTTGTTGCTGTCCTGTGACCAGCCCTTTGCACTACCCAGCGCATAATGGAGGAAACTGAAAGTATTTCAGTTTTCAGACTTTCTTTGATTAAATGAAGGGACTGAATTGTACAGTGTGTGAAGGATCCTGGATGTCTGGAGCTCATATATCTCTCTCCATCCTCCCACCTTGATTATACACAGAGCTGGTAAAGACCAGCTACAGGGCCATTGGTTAGATGCCTGCATGGAGGCAGTCTTCATTTCTCCTCTCTCCTTCAGTGATATAATTCCTTCCCTCTTTTTCCTTTATTCTGGTGACTGTAGATGCAGCCTCAGAGGAACTGGGCTAATGATGGGTTGACAGTAACCTTTCACAGCACAGGATCAGGGGAAAACAAAGCATTTTTAAGGCTTGGGACAACCTAAATGAACAAGTGAGATGAATATGTACACAGAAAATATTAAAGAAGTTAAGTTTCTGTACAGACTGAATTCACCATGGGTGTTTGTCACAGGCCCAATTGTCATCTCACCTGGACTGGTCTACCAATACCAACTTAATAATGTGTTATCCTTAGAGCAGTAGCCTGCTGAGATAAGCGAACGTAACATGCAGTATTTACATTTAGAGTCCTGGCTTTCCCATTAAAATATTTGTAGTACACTGTAGAAATGTGTATATGCTTACTGTGCAGATTTCCATAAAATTATTTCCCCCCTCAGTTGGAATACTGCGTAAATTGACTGAAGACGTCAGGTGAGACCAAAAAATACATTAAACTTTCCTTCCTCAAAATGCAGCAAATAGGTTTCAATATTGCTTTTGGAGGTTGTTTTCTCTTCAGGGCACGAAGTAACATGGAATGGTTTAACTTCTTTTGTTTTCAAATGTCCTTCAACTTGTTAATTTCAAGGCCCCACTGTTCGCTGTGATTCATTGCAGCAGTGAATAACGAATGTCACTAAAATAGTGAGATCGCCTGAGCTACTTTAGAAATTAATGGACTGACTGTGATATACTGGAGCCTCTTTCATGCATCTATAATTGGAGTGCCAATTTATTTCCAATCATTTCAAGCACTGTAATTATAGTGCATCATTGTTGCCTGCTTAGCATTCATATGGGAAGCTGGCACAATAATACTGGCAGGAGGCTACATATTTTACAACTGAAATGAATGGGAAAAATGAGAAGTAATATACAAAGGAAGAGAACTTTAAATTTTGTTTAGAGGTTTTGTTCTGGCTAACATGTAATGGGGTCATGGTAGAATGATATGGAACAAACACACCTTCATAAAATTTCAATAAAAAAGTTTTCCAAATAGACTATAAATCAGTGAGGGAGGAAGAAAAAGATAAATCTAATGTTTTAAATAAAAATACCATAGTCTATAATATCCAATCTTTTATTTACATTTCAGCTGGAGAAAGATGTCAATTTATTTGCCAGGAAAAAAAAAAGCGGAAAGATTTTTTTCTTTGTTTATAGCAGTAAAATAAGGAATCATGGAGGCTGGAAGGGACCTCAAATCCACGGTCTTGAAGACCTCAAAGCAGTGTCGGATAGAGCAGATTTCTCAGGGCTATGTGTAGTCAGGTCCATGGCCTTGAAGACCTCAAAGCAGGATCAGATAGAGCAGGTTTCTCAGGGCTGTATCTAGCCTCCACAAGTGGATGGACACTCCATAACCTCTCTGGAAAACCTATTCCAGTTCTTGACCACCCTCAGAGTAAAACTTATTTTTCTTGTGTTGAAATAAGAATTTCTGTATTTCAATTTTTGTCCCTTGCCTTTTGTCGATTTATTGGGCACTACTGAGAGGAGTCCGGCTTCATCTTTACACCCTCCCATCAAATACTTGTACACACTGATAAGATAACTCCCTGAGAACTCTCTTTTCCAGGCTAAAGAGTCCCAGCTCTCTCAGCCTCTTACTGTTTCAAATGGCCCTTCTCTGTTAATCACCTTTGGGGCCCTTTGATGAACTCATTCGAATATGTCCATGTCTCTCTTGTATAGGGTAACGCAGCACTGGACACAGTGTTCTGCATGTGTCTCTCCAGTGAGGGGGAAGAGGGGAAGGATCACCTCCCTTGGCCTTCTGCAAATGGTCTTCCTAATGCCCTCGATGCCCAGGATGCTGTTGGCCTTCTTTGCCACAAGGGTATATTGCTGTCTCATGGTCAGCTTGTTTTTCCACCGGGATCGCCAGGTCCTTTGCTGCAAAACTGCTTTCCAGTTGGTCAGTCCCCAACCCATATCAGTGCATAGGATTATTTCTGCCCAGGAGAAGGACTTGGCATTCCTCTTTGTTGAAGTCCATGAGGTTCCTGCCAGCCACTTCTCCTTGTAGAGGTTCCTCTTAATGACAGCTCTCTTCCTTCATTTGTCTATGAGGATATTATAGGACACAGAGTGGAAAGACATGCTAAAATCAAGATAAACAACATCCACTACTTTATCCTTATGCATGGAGCTGGTTGTCTCATTGTAGACATCTCTCAAGCTGGGCAAATATGGTTTACCCTTCATAAATCTATGGTGAGTATTCCCAATAACACTCTTGTCCTGGATTTCAACCTGTGTCTGGGAAATTAGCTTCCAAAAGTAGAACAACCCCTCAGCAATACTTCTCTCTCCAGTACTATGAAGAAGACTTTTTGCAACAATCAAACGGCATGACTCTCTGAATAGGATCCCAAACACTGTCTCAGTAGGACCTTTCTGACAATCTGTCCTGAAAGAAATTCTGACCTCCACCCATTCTTTTTCATTTGTGCTATTCCCTGTTTTTGTGGTTTTGGCCGGATTGGCCAATCAGAAAGACAGATGGCCCTCCCCCACCTCTCTCCAAAGAGAGGAGGGGAAGAGATAAGGAGATTTACGAGTTTAGAAAAAAGAACTAAACTACTTTAATGAAAATAATAATAAATAAGGAAATAAGAAATAA
>VYZM01004381.1:69851-104953 GCA_013398915.1 Dromas ardeola | reverse complement strand
ATGATATGCTGTTAGTTTCAGAGTTTAGTCAGTTAGAAGAGGCCCAGCTAAAACGTAAAATTACAAAACAGAAAATTGGTTCTGTTTTACCTCAAGCCAGGACACTTGTTTTGGTTTCCTGCCTCATTTGTGTATGGCTGTATCCCACCATACTTGTCTTATTGGTGCATTTTGGCAGCAGGACTTATTCTTCAACAGCTATGTTCCAGTCACCATTAGTGTTCTCCAACAATTCTGCTACCCCTATTTGGTATGAATAATTGTGTCCAAATGCAAGGAGTTCCCTGGTTTAGATAAATTCTGTCTCTACTTTTTCTGCTTATCTGTCATTCTCATCAGTCTTACTGACCAGATTTTCCTCACAGTTTTTTTTTCCTGTATTAGGTGTTTTTACTCCTACCATTAGGAGAAATCATAGGACTCCCCGAGCTGAGCCTGCTTTGCCCATGACAGCAACTGGTAACTAATATTCCTCTGTTTGTCTCAATCAGTGAACATTTTCATCCCTTTTCTCTCCCTGGTCTGCTGAGGAGGGAGAGTGAGTGAGCGGCTGGGTGGGCATTTGGCTGTTTGGCAAAGGTGAGTCAAGATCTTCATGGTGGGAAAACAACAGACAATGGGTGTACATTGATACAAGAGAGGTTCTAATATATACAGAGGCCATGACACCTGGGCACACAGAACAAGGTCAGTACAGGTGTAGCCAAAAGCAATTAAGTATCTGGTCACTAGCAGTGCATCATCTGCTCATGTATTTTTTTTAAATCTTGGTAGGCTTTTTCTGTGACATTAGACAATTCCCTAAATCTGGTCTGATTCATCATTTCATAATTTTTTTCAGGATTCAGAATAAGAGACAAAACATCTATGGAAAAAAAATATTTCACAACAAAAATCTTCTTGTTCAAGACTGCAGCATGAAATTCTTGAGAAAGGAGGTGATGGAGTTTGGATGCAGATTAAAATTCAGTTGCTGTGTGAGGGCAGCGAAGGAATTCCCTACCTGAGAGTATTGTAAAGTCTGAGAAAAACATCACCATTATCCAGAAAGGTCACCAAAAGAAACCAATTAAAATTCTGGAAGGAATAAATCTTTAATAATGCCCTCCCTGGAAAGGTCAGACAAGAACTCTGCATTGGTCTCTCATTCCCCAGAAAACACTGGCAGTATTTTTACTTAGTGTAAATTGGTGTAACTCTGCAAAAGTTACTAAGAATTTGCCCTTTTCTGTTCCAGCTGAGGACAAGTACCAGTTTGCCAAACACAGGCAAGCCTTGGCTGCATCAAAATCAAACTAATTTTCTTCTAAAGTAACTGTATTTTCTTCGACATATGCCACATGTGCAACTGTGTAATAATGGAAAAGTCCTGCGGTATAAAAATGCTTTGGCAAAGAGGATCAAATTTAAGTAATGAAATAACTTTTTGTGTGCCTTGATGTGCTGCATGCTCTGTAAGATGCAAAACATTCAAGTCTTCCAAATGAAACTATTCCTCACTATACATATGTCATTGGAAAGACCTTTAAAAACCACAGGACAGTTTTAAAGATTCCCTTAAAGTATTTGTGCATGCAGTGAGGGCATTCTGTTGCCCTCAAAGCCAGAATATTCTCTTTTGAGCCTTGGGGAAGCCAACCGGAGGTGATCAGGGAAACAGAGACATGGGTGATTCGTCCATGGGCAGAGAACACTCACTCTAGAAGTCTTTTGGCTGCTGAAGAGAAGAAAAATGTCAGCATAAAACGTAAAGATGGAGAGTGCTAGGAAGAGATGGTGATGAGGAGATGATGACCAACGTGAGATAACTAAGAGAGATGACTTGGAAGTCAATTTAAATTATTAAACACAGGAGACTAAATACCAACCAAAAACTTAGATTGCATTCTGAACTAAACTAAGTAACACGGGCAGGACCAGTCAAAGGGGTGGAAGAACAAAATCAGTATCTCAATGTGTGATAGAGAAAAACTTGCAGAGAGGAAAGGTTTCCTGTTATTCGGAACTAGGGAAATATTCAGGCTTGATATAGTCTGCACCAGAAAGATGGTATCACAAAAAGTTTTAACTTGCAAATGAAAATTGAGACAGAAGTTCATAAAATAATGAAGCAAAGAAGAAGCAAAAATGAGCAGTTTCAAGAAATAAAGACTCATNATGATATGCTGTTAGTTTCAGAGTTTAGTCAGTTAGAAGAGGCCCAGCTAAAACGTAAAATTACAAAACAGAAAATTGGTTCTGTTTTACCTCAAGCCAGGACACTTGTTTTGGTTTCCTGCCTCATTTGTGTATGGCTGTATCCCACCATACTTGTCTTATTGGTGCATTTTGGCAGCAGGACTTATTCTTCAACAGCTATGTTCCAGTCACCATTAGTGTTCTCCAACAATTCTGCTACCCCTATTTGGTATGAATAATTGTGTCCAAATGCAAGGAGTTCCCTGGTTTAGATAAATTCTGTCTCTACTTTTTCTGCTTATCTGTCATTCTCATCAGTCTTACTGACCAGATTTTCCTCACAGTTTTTTTTTCCTGTATTAGGTGTTTTTACTCCTACCATTAGGAGAAATCATAGGACTCCCCGAGCTGAGCCTGCTTTGCCCATGACAGCAACTGGTAACTAATATTCCTCTGTTTGTCTCAATCAGTGAACATTTTCATCCCTTTTCTCTCCCTGGTCTGCTGAGGAGGGAGAGTGAGTGAGCGGCTGGGTGGGCATTTGGCTGTTTGGCAAAGGTGAGTCAAGATCTTCATGGTGGGAAAACAACAGACAATGGGTGTACATTGATACAAGAGAGGTTCTAATATATACAGAGGCCATGACACCTGGGCACACAGAACAAGGTCAGTACAGGTGTAGCCAAAAGCAATTAAGTATCTGGTCACTAGCAGTGCATCATCTGCTCATGTATTTTTTTTAAATCTTGGTAGGCTTTTTCTGTGACATTAGACAATTCCCTAAATCTGGTCTGATTCATCATTTCATAATTTTTTTCAGGATTCAGAATAAGAGACAAAACATCTATGGAAAAAAAATATTTCACAACAAAAATCTTCTTGTTCAAGACTGCAGCATGAAATTCTTGAGAAAGGAGGTGATGGAGTTTGGATGCAGATTAAAATTCAGTTGCTGTGTGAGGGCAGCGAAGGAATTCCCTACCTGAGAGTATTGTAAAGTCTGAGAAAAACATCACCATTATCCAGAAAGGTCACCAAAAGAAACCAATTAAAATTCTGGAAGGAATAAATCTTTAATAATGCCCTCCCTGGAAAGGTCAGACAAGAACTCTGCATTGGTCTCTCATTCCCCAGAAAACACTGGCAGTATTTTTACTTAGTGTAAATTGGTGTAACTCTGCAAAAGTTACTAAGAATTTGCCCTTTTCTGTTCCAGCTGAGGACAAGTACCAGTTTGCCAAACACAGGCAAGCCTTGGCTGCATCAAAATCAAACTAATTTTCTTCTAAAGTAACTGTATTTTCTTCGACATATGCCACATGTGCAACTGTGTAATAATGGAAAAGTCCTGCGGTATAAAAATGCTTTGGCAAAGAGGATCAAATTTAAGTAATGAAATAACTTTTTGTGTGCCTTGATGTGCTGCATGCTCTGTAAGATGCAAAACATTCAAGTCTTCCAAATGAAACTATTCCTCACTATACATATGTCATTGGAAAGACCTTTAAAAACCACAGGACAGTTTTAAAGATTCCCTTAAAGTATTTGTGCATGCAGTGAGGGCATTCTGTTGCCCTCAAAGCCAGAATATTCTCTTTTGAGCCTTGGGGAAGCCAACCGGAGGTGATCAGGGAAACAGAGACATGGGTGATTCGTCCATGGGCAGAGAACACTCACTCTAGAAGTCTTTTGGCTGCTGAAGAGAAGAAAAATGTCAGCATAAAACGTAAAGATGGAGAGTGCTAGGAAGAGATGGTGATGAGGAGATGATGACCAACGTGAGATAACTAAGAGAGATGACTTGGAAGTCAATTTAAATTATTAAACACAGGAGACTAAATACCAACCAAAAACTTAGATTGCATTCTGAACTAAACTAAGTAACACGGGCAGGACCAGTCAAAGGGGTGGAAGAACAAAATCAGTATCTCAATGTGTGATAGAGAAAAACTTGCAGAGAGGAAAGGTTTCCTGTTATTCGGAACTAGGGAAATATTCAGGCTTGATATAGTCTGCACCAGAAAGATGGTATCACAAAAAGTTTTAACTTGCAAATGAAAATTGAGACAGAAGTTCATAAAATAATGAAGCAAAGAAGAAGCAAAAATGAGCAGTTTCAAGAAATAAAGACTCATTTAAACAGGGCACATAAAAATAAGTAACCCAACCAAAACCAAATACATATGTTCCTGCACAAATTCCAGAAATCTAAAAATCAAGAAGATTAACTAGGTAGTCTTTTATGAAAAGGAAATATTCATAACCTTGATTCATGTCGTAGCTGCTAAGACACTGAAGTTTCAAGATGCAAATAATATAGGAATATAGGAAAGTAAGTTATACTGATGAAAGTGCATCACTGTACATTAAAAAACTCCAGGTATTTCAGGAAGAATGTTGTAAATCTAGAGGACAGAGAGAATCTGCCCCTCAACCAACACATGGAGTAAGTGAACAATATTTGTGCTCTAAACAGAGGTATTCCTTTATAGTCAGTGTGCTCAACACCTTACCCCCAGCCTGCATCTCTGCAAATGGGATGGTAGGCAGATGTGGACTTGGGAACAGACTGAGGCTTAAAGATACTGTAATAAAGGAGGAAGCAATTAGCACAGAGATAGCTGATGACTCCTGGCCGAAGATGGGAAGCTTTTCAAGGGTAGGACAATTCTGTATTCATATGAATAGCATCTCTGACCCTGGGGCCTTTACAGGCTGCATCAATGGTAGTCAAGAGGGCATGGGAGGCAGTTCAGGGTAACGCTGCAAGTAGCTGGCAGAGAGGGCAGAGCAGCTGGCAGGGGGTAGTCACTTCTGCCGGTAATCCAATATAAGAAAATAAACTACATACTTATAAATTTCTCATGGTGTGAGGCAACTGATATACCTCAAACAGCAGGTTGCTACTATTTTTTTAGCTGGTGATCCCAGGTTACATATATATGTACCTATACATACACACAGCGAATTAGTACCTACAGAATATTGTAATAAACCATAATATGAACTAAATGACTTTGTAGTGCAGCTCAGGAAAAGATTATTCACTAATCAAGCATATAATTATTTAACTTTCATGCTTATTACATGGTCGGTCAGTTAATCCTAGTGTATCAGCAAAGGGAAGAAACATTTTATCAAGACCTATCTGGAATGTGCAAAGGGACTTGTTTAAAGAATGATGCTGCAGCAGATAAACTGCTTACACAATAGCAGTTTTATCCATTTGTTTTGCCAGCTGTTTATCAACATTTTTGTTCCCATGCTAACCTAGGGAATTAAGGAATGGCTAGTGTGTCATGAAAGCAAAGAGAAAGCATTCTTTGGGGATCTGCTGCAAAAATCACACTTTCTCAAAAAATGATTTTGAGTTTCTTTTCATGTGGTTATAAAAATCAAACACATTCTTTAATCAAGAAAAAATGTCAGAGATCAGAGGAAGCCATTTTCCAGGGAGGTTAGCAGCTCTGCTCTGAACTATTCTACAATGGCAGCATTTAGACTTATACTAACACATAAATTAATACCAGGATATCAACTCAGTCACATCATATACTTAGGACTAGGTTGCACTGATATGCAGCCTGGACATTCATAAATAACACCCCATTTCCTTTCCCACCTCCAGTCTTGAGTCTGAGTATGAATCATGATTAGGTAACATACAGATCCTTGCTATTTCTTAACGGCTTTGAAGACTGCAAGGCTTGCATTTTCATTATTTTTTCCACTGAAAGACACAAGAGTTAGAAAAATCCATTATCAACACTGAAATTGAAGATTTTCATGTGGTGAAGGGCTCCTAAAGGTTGGGACTTTAAAGAAAGAATTCCAAATACTCTAAGAACTACTGACACTGAAAAGTGTTCATTGAAGCTGAATAGACAGAAAAGTCCTATGAAGTCAAGACACTCCAGGCAAAACTGGAGAAGTCTTGCAATGCTTGATCACGGGAATAACACCCTCTAAATAACTTACACGTACACATCATGTCACAGTACATCTCCCGCGTCACTGTGTATCCACACAGGCTATTTTCTCCTTAAACAAGGATTCTTTAACAGGAGAAGGAAATCAGATATGAATAAAGAAATCAGATAAGGAAATACGGATAAAAAATCAGATAAGGATACTCTATTATTTAATTAAAGTGTAGTGCCTGCACACTGGCTATATAAACAACTATCTTCTGGTCATAGGATCCAAATATTTCTTATATCTAAAATTTACTGCAACAAGATAATTTATTTTTGTCTCAGATACCTGGACTCTGTGGCAATCTATCTACTAATACATTAAATATGCTTAGGATTGTTTTCTGGTGATAAGGACAACTGGCATGAACTGAATCGAGTACATAATTTCAAAACCTCTTAGCCTCCATTACAGGGCGCCTGCATCCAAACTGCCTATTGAGAATGATCCCTGGTGCGTGCTAACTCCTGAATGCTTCCCAGGAATTGCTCAGGTGGGCACTAGTCAGGCTGGGGCCAAAAGCGTGGCCAGGGATTGCTATAGGAGCTTACCTGTGCAGCTGATTGAATTCTAGTCCCTGAAGACACTTTCTGGTACCGTTTATCAGTCTAAATGTAGCATAGAAGTAATTTATCAGTATAAACGTAACCTCTGTGTTTTGGAACAAGAATTCTGGGTTTTATTGTTGGTTCTTTTCTTGTGAAGTCGCGGTTTGCTAGAAGGCATGGCACTGGACAAACTAAAGCTGAAAGAAACTGGAGCTGCCTAAAAAATAATAATCCAACTTCTTATAAATGTTGGGGGAAAAAAAATAATCACATTTTGATTCAAACCTGCTATCTAGCTTCTTTGCATAAACAAAATGCATGCAACAATCCCTTGAATTCTGCTCACTTATGCAGAGCCCATTAAAAATAAAGGAGAACAACAGTCTTGGCCTCTTCCATTTTATAAGTTAATATAAAGTTTTAAATTATAATTATATTATAAAATTTGCAATATCATGCAGTATATTCTGAACTAAATGCTGGGACATCCGAAGAGTATGAGCTAAGCAATCTGGGCCTCATGTAATTCCTTATGACCCTCGATTCAAGATTGCTTGGAGTTCATTGTGTCACTATTTGGAGCTGGGAACTGTGTTTTCCATTCCTCAGGGATGATGAGCTACATATTATATAGCAAAATTACTAGTTTCTTAGATCTCCTCCATGCTTTCAGTGTGGATGCACTCAAATTATATTTTAATAATTGACCTAAATACATGGATTGCCTCTTTTTTTAACTCTAAAAGATTAAAATTGAGGTCTACAAAGGTGTGTTGGTATATAACTCATTTAGGAGTTAGGCACTTAGCTGCTACTCATTCCTATTGGGAATGAAGTGCTAAAATAACACCTACAGACATAAATCTGTTTCTTAACATCTGAGAACCAACAACTGACAATCAAACTGACAAACTCAAGGCAATGTGCATAGCAGAAATGGGGTGAAACAGCTCAAAAGGAGCGCTGTTGTCTATGTGGTAGTAAACGCTTTTTCACTACCCATATATCTGATGACATGATGTAAATGCCTTGCCTTTGAAACCTGATTTGTAACTGAACTTTGCATTATACTGTTCCCTGGTGGCATAATATTTAGCATAAGTAGAAACTTACGGACTTGTTCTCAAGTTGCATGCATTTTAAATGTAAAGACTCATTAGTGTAAAGAGAAAAACACCTCACTTGCTGAATACCCACATTATTCAGGTACAAAAACCAGTGTTTTGAATGCTACAGAGTCTCAGTTCCCACAGGACTGTGCAAATTTGAACTTTCAGTGCTATGACGTTTTCCCCGGAAAACTGAATTGTCCCATATGGGTTTCAGCCCAGCAGCACCTGACGAGTGTACAAAGCCAGACAAAGTAATTTAATGTACTGTGACTTATTTAATCTGCTTTAACGTTAACACGATCATTTATTTTATGTTCTTTCCAAGCCTGTTACATTACGTTTTCTCTTTTCCTTAATATAAGCCAGAGATGTATTTGTTAATGCTTCCACAGTGCTTTTGTTACTGCTGCTTCAGGGGAGGCAAAAAGATTGGGATTCTTCTCTGAGTATTTTTGGAGTATTTATCAATTTCCCAGGTTGATCAGCATGGATTTGTGTAGGAATGGAATTAGGACAACACACCTGAGGTAGTATTTCTGCAAATATTAAGGTACTGAAAGAGGCAAGGAAGCACGCAGTAAAATTTACACACAGGTCAAAATCAATTAAGATCCAGAGTCACAAACAGATGAAGACATTGACAGCTGATGAAGTGTGTGATGGTCTCAAAACTGCATGCTGCATCAGGGAATGCCTAAGATAGGCACTAGGAATTGCTAAAGAGAGGAGAATAGCTGAAATATAACCTGTGGACTGAGTTTCATATGTTACATTCTTCTCTACCCAGTGGCTGAGCTACACTTGAGGTCTGAGAAGTAAGTCTGGTCCTTTGTGTTGTATGCCCTTTAACGACTATGTTTCTCATAGGTATGAAAGGATAACAAGTGAAATTATCAAGCGTCAGGTGGAATTTACCATCACAAGATATTGTGGATGTCAGAAGTTTACATACACTCAAAAAGCAATTAGACAAATTTATGAGAGAAAAATTCAAGGGCTATTAAGCACAAAGTGTGTCCAAGCCACAGAGTGATGGAGTCTGGAAGAGTATGTCAGGGAAATATCACTATATATGACCCCAATTATTTTTATTACTGTGTTTTTTCTAGATATCTGCTTTTGGCTGCCTTGACAAAGAATATTGGTCTGGATGGACTTTTGCATGCTGCGCTATGGCCATTCTTCCATTCTTCTGTTGGGAGGTGAGAGCACAGCATCGCAGCAGACTGAGCTAAAGGATGGAATAACAATTTAAACAATTTCAATATCCTTTATAGAGACACTTAATTCCGAAATGAGTTTCCAGAAAACTCCCTGTGGCTCACAGAAAGAAGAAAACATGTTTAAAACACCCGCTCTGTTTTGAAAGACCTGGATTTCCTCATATGTGATTCACTCTCATTTCACAACAGAGGGAATTTGTGCTCTACAGTCCAGTCTCAAAATTTCTGCCTGGAAAGTGCAAAATTAGGGAAAATGCTCAGGATGCCTTGGGGAAAGTTGAGACATCAGAGCAGGAGCAGGAAAAAAGACTGCAAAGGATAAGTGTCTTTAAGGTAGAGCAGAGAGCTGGGGGTCACCATGCTGTGTCCATGGTTCAGGAATCCACGTTGGAAGCAGGATGGTACCCCAAGTCTCATCTGTGCCCTCTCTGAATTCAAACCCAGAGCCTTCCCTCCACTTTTCAATCCCAAGTACGGCATGGTGGATTATTCTGCCTGTGAGTCTCCACAGGAGCAGGATGTTAACTGGCTCTAGCTGTGTTAAGAGCTGGCATGGCTGTGGTGTAACTCCATGGGCACCGATGGATTGGTTCTTGTCTGTGCTGAGTTTGGACTTGTGCTCTCTTGTACAAAGTTAGGCACATGTCATCCTCTCCTGATGCGGGCTCCATCTATTACTTGCTATTTTCTTTTCTAGTTGCTAGATTTATTTGTTAATTATTATTTAAATTGTGAGAATTGTTTGGAAATGGCTTGTTTTCCTTTTTATAGCTCATTAAAGTTAAGCTTCTGGAAGCAGTATACAGGAGCAATGATAAACAGACTTTAACTGCAGTTTCCTAAGATGGTTCCTTTAATGGGCTCATAAATACAGTTGCTGGTTGTTTATTCTTTCATTACTGGGATCTATGGTTTAACAAAAAACCTCCGGTGAATCTGCAAATATCTCCATTTCCCTTTGTAATGGTTATAGAAAACTTGGGTGCAGATTAGCTCCGGGCCGATGTTCCTCAAGTTTGAGTTCATAATGCCACATAATGTCTTGAGCTTGGAAGTGAAAAAAGAGATGACATAATGCACCTTCCTTGCATTACTGTAAGGAAATCAATCTGGAAGAGGGGAGTGGAACCGATCAGGCAGAGGTTTGTTAGACTCCGTAAGACCCAGACAAGGGGTGGGATCTGATGCTCCATGGTGTGCAGGGGCATCATATATATTGCTAGCCATCATCCCCATTTCTATCTGTTACATAATTTTAAAAGAAGATAAATAATTTAGCATGTTTATTCATGAATATAGTTCTTTATATTAATATCCATGAGCACATTATCGTAATATGACATTTCCTTGTAAGCAGGATGACACGTGCTGTGTGTGATCAAATGCCATGTTAATGAGAGGTGTGGTCCATTTCACTTTGAAAGAGAGGCAGTTTTGCCCATTTCTGTGTGAACGAGAGGGGAATTTATTCTGACACAGACATTAATACATTAAGCTCTGGGCCACCCTGTATGGCAAAAGCTTATGGACTCCTCCTTTACACAGTGTAGAGCTTAGTTCACAAATTGCTGTCCTTGAGGATGAAAAAGCAAAAGTAAGAAAATTTGAAGAAAAAGTTAAGAAAAGTTTGTCCGCCAGCTTCTTTCTTAATTGAAACTTTTGGTGTGTGAGCACTTCCTGTCAAGGTTATGTATAGATGCATCTGTAGTTCCCAGTAGCACAAGGTCTGCTGCCCTTCTGTGCCTGGAAATTCTCTAGCTATGAAAGTAAAAATACATCACATTTTATGATAATCACTGATTTTTTCCTTTTTAGATTCCACTGTTTCTTTTTCACTTTGTGGCCTCCAGTCTTCATTTCTGTGAAGAAGGTCTTTTGTTGGAACTTGCATAGCATGTTAAAGCTTTGATATGAACTACTGCCTCGCTTCCCAAGAGACAGGTGTCTCATTTGTCTTCTCAAAATGAAAGTAAAGCTATAGGCTCTCATGTTGCATCATTATTCATTACCTCCAAAGGTCTCCACCTTTGAGATGGTGGAGATGTCCTCCTACATCTCTCACAAATGGTGAGATGTCCTCCTACATTTCCTCATGTTGTCTAGATGTGATCACATTCATAGTAAGTGCAATACACAAGATCTCATATTCCTGAATCACAGGAATATGTTGAAATACAAAGTTAAATTTCCCCAGGTATCCTTATTTTAGGTTTTAAACCCTCACGACAGCTGAACTGGTGGAAACTTCTTGTTGTCTTTTTCTTTTTTTTCATTTTGCAAAATGATTCACTTTCTGTAACTATTTTATAAATACATTTTGAGAAGTCTACTTGCATACCTATTCATATCCACATTGTTTTGTGCAATTTACTGGTAATACATACTCCTCAGTGTATGCAGCACACAATGAAGATTGCCTTAGAAACAGTTTTTGTGTAGGTTTTTGTGGATTTTTCTTTTTCAGGTGCTGAAGTGAATATGTGAAATGCTGCATATTCTCTAACACTGGTAGAACATCATACAGTACAGAGACAGATGTTGTTGACCTCTGGATGTTTTTTACTGAAGTTTTCTAACTAAGGATTTAGAGCCTGGTCTAGAGACATTGGAAATAAAAAAATGCTATTCTTGGCTAGCATGATTCAGTAGCAGATCTGAGAAAGAGCTCCAAGCTAATGATTTTCCATCAACACGTGCTTCTTCACCTCAGCTGTAAGTTCCCTGGGCCTCTCCTTTTAATTGCTCTATTGCCTGATTTTAAAAGTCGACTAACAAGTTTAATTTAAAAAAGCTTATTCTTTCCACAGCAAAGGATGCCACAGAACCAGATAATGATGAAAATACTGTTTCCAGGATTAATAACAAGATTGCCTCAATCCAGACATGAGGCTTATTGCCTTTTTGCTGGCTTTTTTCTTGCATTTTATGAGCTCACAGCCAGGAAGGAATGGGAAATGTATAAGAGAAAAACAATGGCAAGCAGCTGGGTTCTGTGTACAAAACACAATGCTGAAAACTCATGTCTTGCTTTCTGAAAGCTCTGACAGCTGCTAGGACCAACTGCTTTGCTATCAAAGCCACACAGGGTAAACAACAGCCAACAGTATTATTTGAAGATATTGAAAGTATTTAAAATCCCAGATTATCTCCAAAGGCATCAACAACATATTTTGGGAGCCATCCTACCCACCTGGGTTATTTCTTTATTAAAGAGAAGAAAGACCACTTGTGTTCAGAGGGGTTTCTCACTTTTATTTTAGTCAGTTGTTTTCACAGCAAATCACAAAACCAAACGTTAAGCACTTCAGAAGGGCTCTGCCTGATGGATATGCAACAGTTTGGAGGACAAGAGAGATCTGGAATTTATTTTGACCTGCTGAATTACCTAGACAGGTCATTCACTTCACTTCTTCTCTGCTCCCTTTATGTCTATTGGCATGTGAAGTCTTTGTGCAAAGGGATAGGCTCTTACTGTGAGTTTGAAAAGTCTCAGATCCAACAGGCCCTTAACTGTGACTGGGGCTTCTGAAAGATATTTAATTTAAATAACAATATATTCAAACCAGTATTTATTCCATTCCTATAGAATAGACTGAAGGTGAGGGAGACACAAAGGGTGTCTTCACTGGCTTTTTCC
The DNA here is from genome assembly GCA_013398915.1 of Dromas ardeola. Lineage (NCBI taxonomy): Eukaryota > Metazoa > Chordata > Aves > Charadriiformes > Dromadidae > Dromas > Dromas ardeola. The sequence goes on along the minus strand of VYZM01004381.1, from coordinate 92,280 downwards.
ACATCTGGGAAATGCAGATCCATGCTGTGGGAAGACCACTTACGAGAATTACTGGTACTAGATTGCCCCAGCACAAAGGAAGGACTGAAGAAAGAATAAGTGAACTTTTTAGCCTGGTTACTTCAATGCCAGAGTTCTGGCAGTTTCTTGTATGTAAGGGCAACCTTTGCACATCCCAAGGTAAGGGGCCACATGCATTGTTTCTCTTCTGAAAGTGATGAACCTTGAAGTCCTCCCATGGGAGAGACTCCATTGCTGATTGATTATATAGAGGCTTTGAACATTCAGGTATCGGCATTGCCCCATTTTGGAGGAAGTCTGGGCATCTCTAAGAGTGTCAAAGAGGAATTTTTTTCACCTATGAAAAAAATCACAGAACAAAGATCATTTTCAAAACACTTTTTTGTTACAGCTGTAGGGTAATAAGCCATCAAGTGATCCTTTGTGGCAGTAGGGATAATATTTTACAGGCTGCAGATGGCAGCCTGGACTGACACACGGTAAATTCATGGTAAATGTTTCCCTGCCTCTTCCAAGGAGCTGCCATGCCACTCCTCTGTCTGTATGGCTTTTGGCAATCTGTTGATTAACTCATGCCACCCCATAGTTGCCATGGAAGGCAAGACTACTTTTAAAAAATCTGGCTGGTGTATTCAACACCATTGTAGTGATGTTGCATTTTCCAGCAGCGAGTACATCACCAAGGATCAGATGGGTAAGCTCTGTAAAATAACAACATTTTTACACAGTTCTTAGATAAAATCAGGCTAACAGATGTCATCATTACTGATGATCAAGAAAATTGAACTGGCGTTCAAGCATCTGTGTGAGGGTGGCATTATCTGCCACAGAGAAAGCAAACGCGTCCATCAGTGGGGAATCTTAATACAAAGACTATCTCTTTGGCTGTAATTTGCATAAGCATCAACTTAGAAAGGGCAAAGGAGAAAGACTGGTTTATTAGAAATAGACTGGGTGGTATTAATCTGAGAACTGTGGAGAATTCTTAAACACAGAGTGTTGATATGGCAGAAAGAAACAGAATCAGCTGAAAGGTTATTTGCTGAAGAGAAAGATTTGTCTTTTAAGTGTCCTACAGCTGCAAATAATCTAACTGGAGTTTCTCTCTAACTAATTATGATCTATTTCTTTACCAGGGTGCTCATTTTAAGAAGGATCTTTTGTAAAATGACAGTAAAGAGTTGAAATGTTCATTAACCTCAGTCTCTCACTTGGTGGTTTCTTCTCAGTCTTTCTGCACGACACTTAAAAAGCCATTTACTACCTGACATTTGCTTATCCAAAACTGACGAGAAACTTTCTGAAAATATTGAAACAGACATCCAAACACCTTTGCTTGTAGGGGAAATATAAGGCTCATATCACCTAAGGGTTTGCCTGAGATTGTGTATTTCTGCCAAGCTAAGCAACTTTTAAGTACCTTCGTTCTCTGTGTTGTCCTGTGCCATGCAAATATGCCTCAACTAGTTTATGTCAGCTGCTCCAGCACCTGAAGTGGAAGAACCATTTTTATGGAGTTCTTCATGAAAACTGTTCAGCCACTTATGGTGTTTTGGATATCTCCATGAACTTGAAAGATTGAGGAGAACATTGCCTTCTTCAATTTTAACTCCTGTGAACCTGTTCACCAATTTATCCCCATGTTACAACCTGTACGTGAAGTTTAACTGCAGAGGCACTGAAGTTTCCCTGAACAAAACCTGGAGGAAGGCATCTGGTATTTGCTGGCAAATACTAGAAGATGGAGAAATCACCACTGCTTCTGGTAATCAGCCTTGCTATTAAAAAATTGTGCACAATCATTACTATGACTATATCTGATTTAATCTTCCAGATGGATCAGAAAGCTCTTTAGTCTTTGATACCTAGATCAGTCTCATCAAATATTCACTAAGGCATCACTGCCTAGGTTACAAAGCTTTTCTGTGTCCCTTTTCTGTAAACAGTATAATGTTATTACGTGTTGCAAAAGGTGGAGGACAGAACTACTGATGTATTTTCTCTTACAACCTATCATGGTAGCATCAGCTCTCTCCTACTGATTTCTTCTTTGTTTTTACACATAAGGAAATATGTTTCACTTTTTCCCCTCAGATTTCTACAAATTCGTGGAGACCTGCTTGTGCACCCCATCCCATCAAGCCTCTCCAAGTCACTGTTTTCCAAGTTTGGAGATATATTCATGTGTAGGTATGGTTCACATAATACAAATACAGCAAAATCCTTTCAGAAACACCTGCATTTGATGATGATGGTTTTTCACTTACATCTCTCTTCTATATCAGCCAGTCTGTCTTTGAATAATTTAATATGTGCACCAGTGATATTTTGAAAAGTTCAGTTTTTCATCCTACTATCACACGGTACCAAGTCGAACAAACACCTTAATAAATCTATTATCAACATCACATACATGATTAAGTCAAAGAAGAAAATAATTTTGCTTCATGCGCTGTTCTTATAAAACTGTATTGACTGGTGTTGATTACATTTCTACCTTTAATTTTCATTAATTGAATCCCATATCAACTTTAGGATTTCTCTGCTGGAGAGGGAAATCAGATTAACTGGCCTGTAGTTACATGGATAATCCCTTTTTCCTCTTTGAATATCATTGAGAAGTAAGCCTTACTCTGTACTACCGCATCTTAAGATATATTTCTCGCACCAGAATTCTGGAGATCTTGAAAATTTCTTTAAGGACACCTGGCTGCAAGTTGCTTTAGATTTAAGTTACTTGAGAACTTCAACTATTTAGCCAGTTGATTCCCCAGACTGCCTGGAGGCTCCCGTGTTCTTTGCCCAACATGACATACAGCTCCCTTGATATATGAGCAGCTTTTCTCACCTCCACCTGACAGGCTGCTCTCAGGTGACCTTTCTCTTTGGCTGTCTGCCTAGAAGCATTGGTGGGAAGCCAACCAGTGGGTGAGCCAAGCAGCTGTCTTGCAGGTTGGACTAGTGCAGGCTCCTTGGATGGTTTCCTAAGGAACCAGCTATCTGGAAAGGAATTGTTCTATTTTGCAGGAGGGCAAGTTGACAACACAAAATTAAATGCCAATCAGCCCTAATTTCTCACAAAATACAATGTCTTTTTTGTCTTCAGGTAATGGTATATTTCTTTCATATGCGGAGAAAAAAAAAAAAGAAAAAAAAAGAAACTTTTCTTTCACATGAAAAGCATAAAATGTTAAAACATAATAAGCAGGAAAACTTAATCAAGAAGAAAGTGTCTGAAATGGTGACTCCTCAGCACAAGCTGTAAGATGTCAGATCTAGAGGGCCAGAACCCTGTCATTTGACTTGGAGCATTATTTCACACATTTCCTGAAATTTTGTCTATTTAACAGGCAATCTGTCAGGGAAAAAAAAAAATATTTGACACTCAAGCAATGTCTCTTTTGTCTCTTAAATCCACTAGCAAGAAATGGAAGGAAATGCTGGATTTCTATAGGTAGCAATTTTTGGATACAACTGAAAGAACAAACATGACAAACAAGTCAGCTGAAATTCCCAGTTTTACCTTTAACAACTAACTGGAATTTCCTTTTGAAAAACTTAAATAAATCCTAAATAGTTTCAGTCTGATTATATGTATTGCTTAAAGTCTTTTGTAACTTGTTAAAAAATGAAATTCTGGGTTTTTTATCTGAATATGTATTCATGTGTTTTACAAAGGAAGGAAACATCATTAAATGGAGAATAAGAAATGACAAGAAAGAAAATGATACGATGCGTGGAAAGCACAACAATAATCTTTGTACTGGTAAGCTGGGAGTTATGATTGCAAAGCTTGTAGAAGACCCATCCAGAAGAATCTATGAGGAGTGTCCTGGCAGAGGACAGAGCTCTGAGGTTTACCTGGGGAAAGTTGTTGTGTTTTACTTTGTTCTGTTTGACGGGGAGAAAAAAAAAAAACAGACTCCAGAGAGTCAGCTCAACATTTTTGTTTACTGGCTGAACATTGAGATGAAAGATTTCCCTGCCGTGCAGTCATCTCTTATTGCATGACCAGTCCAGAAGACAAGAATAGAACAAAGGGCAAAGCAAATGGCCCAGATGAGAGCTGGTCAGGGAAGACAAGTACTGAAAAAGTAATAACAATAATGATGCCAAAACAGGAATGGAGAATGAAAGACCAGCTGAGCATAAATGAGGGAAAAAAGCAAATAGGATAACGGAAAAGAGATAAAGATCGGAAGAAAGAAAAACACTGGGAAGTATTGAAAATTCTGCTCAAGCAATGCTTAAACTTGCACCATTGTTTTGAAGAACAGCTGTGTAATACTCTTGGGCCAGGTGCTGACAAACTTGTTAATGCTATACCTACCAGTGTGGGTTGATCTACAGAGATAAATGGAACAAATTTAACCTCAGTGTACAGTTACTGGTATTTCTGTCCTTTGGGAAAAGGTCATACTTTTACATTTGTCTCATCCTTGTCATAGTTTTTAGATCTGCAGTCAACTTTCTGCATGGTACTGCATGAGTGATGTGAGCTATGTCTATACCTTGAGGACAAAAACACACTTCAAACTCATCTTAAACATTCTAAGCACTGTGGCTTGCTTTCCTTCTGTCTGTATTTTTTCTTACCATGGTTGTGACCATACAGGGGGGATTCTTCTTAGGAATACACAACTCGGGTTTCCTGTAAGTACAGAGTACCATCTCTATAATACTGGGGATCCCAGGGTCTTCTCAGTCTCTTCCCCACCAAAGACCTCCAGAGATCATCTTACGTGCATTCTTGAATATGCATTTCCATTTAAAGAGTGGAGGTGGAAGATGAGAATGGACTTTGATCCAAGTCCAGCTGAGAACATGACTATAGCTTGGGTGATGGTGATTAAAATCCACAGGTTCTTAGTCTTTTGGTGCCTGCCTTACTGGGTTTGTTTTTTGCTGAGCTGTTGGGAAGAAAATCTCTTCTGGGACAGAAGACAGTTCCTCTAATATGAAATATGAAATATGAAATGCAGTGAGACTTGCAGGAGCAACTGGCCTGCCTCTCCCTCACCTTTGAAACAGAGGAAAAAAAAAAACTTTTATTGTTGGTTTGGCCATTAATGACATCCTACAGTAAATAGCTAAACTGCTGGTTTAGCCAGTGATGCAGTATCTGTCTCAGGTTTGCTTCTTACCCATTTATTTGATAAATTGGTGCTTCCAGCCTCCTTCTCCCTTTGGAGGTTCTAAGCCTCAGTGAATTTGATCACATTCACTCTTGCTGATCCCATGCTGAATGCAGCCAATTTTTGTGTGGCCATTTCTGTTACCGTGAAGCTTACCTAAGCAGCTATGTGTATTTTATTTGTTAGAAAGCCATACATACATATCCGTATGTGTCCAGTATGCAGCATGGATCTTTGGTTGGCTAACAGAGACATGAGCTGTGTGCAATACTCCACAGATACCGTCTATCCATTGTCCTGATTTTGCTAGATGATAAAGTGTTATTTGTTTGGCTGTTTTCTTTTTCGTTACTGCTCTTCACGACATAATTTAACGTACTGATAACTGCTGAAGCATCTCATTTCATGACTTCAGAGTTTTATGTGAAGCCTTTGACACCGTTTCCCACAGCATTCTCCTGGAGAAACTGGCTGCTCATATCTTGGACAGGCATACGTTGCGCTGGGTTAAAAACTGTCTGGATGGCCAGCCTAAAGAGTCGTGGTGAATGGAGTTAAATCCATTTGGTGGTGGGTCACAAGTGGTTTTCCCCAGGGCTCCGTACTGGGGACAGTTCTATTTAATATTTTTATCAATGATCTGGACAAGGGGATCGAGTGCACCCTCAGTAAGATTGCAGGCAACAGCAAGTTGGGCGGGAGTGTTGATCTGCTTGGGGGTGGGAAGGCTCTACAGAGGGATCTGGACAGGCTGGATAGATGGGCTGAGGCCAGTGGTATGAGGTTCAACAAGGCTAAGTGCCGGGTCCTGCACTTGGGTCACAACAACCTTATGCAGCGCTACAGGCTTGGGGAAGAGTGGCTGGAGAGCTGCCTGGCAGAAAAAGACCTGGGGGTGCTGGTCGACAGCCGGCTAAATATGAGCCATCAGTGTGTCCAGGTGGCCAAGAAGGCCAACAGCATCCTGGCCTGTACCAAGAATAGTGTGGCCAGCAGGACTAGAAAAGCAATTATCCCACTGTACTCCGCACTGGTGACTCCACACCTTGAGTACTGTGTCCAGTTTTTGGCCCCTCACTACAGGAAAGACATTGAGATGCTGGAGCGGGTCCAAAGAAGAGCAACAAAGCTGATGAAGGGTCTAGAGGGCAAGTCTTATGAGGAGTGAATGAGGGAACCAGGGTTGTTCAGCCTGTAGAAAAGAAGGCTGAGGGTAGACCTTCTTGCTCCCTACAACTACCTGAAAACAGGTTGTAGCAAGGTGGGAGCTGGTCTCTTTTTGCAAGTAACAAGTGATAGGATGAGACGAAATGGCCTCAAGTTGTGCTAGGGAAGGTTTAGATTTGATATTAGGTAAAATTTCTTCAGTGAAAGGGTTGTCAAGCATTGTAACAGGCTGCCCAGGGAAGCTGTTGAGTCACTGTCCCTGGAGGTATTCAAAAGACGTGTAGATGTGACACTTGGGGGCATGGCTTAGTCGTGGACTTGGTAGTGTTAGGTTTATGGTTGGACTCAATGATCTTAAAAGGTCTTTTCCAATCTACAAGATTCTATGATTTGTGTGTTTGTATGTGTGATACAATTCTTCTCTTAGTGTTGTTTGCTCTGAATATCTTTGCTTTAAATGTTCAGTTTATTCGTTTTAATATTTATGGGTAAGGTAGGGGTGAGTGGCAGGGAAGTGGAAATCCTAGTAATAAGAATTACCCTGTTTTGGAGAATTCATTTATGTGTCAGTAAGTTAAACTGTGCATTGAGCATATTCTCAACAAGCATATTCTCAGTTATCAACGATGTACCTCATATTCACTGTCAGGGTTGTGAGACACTGGAACAGGTTGCCCAGCTATGGATGCCCCATCCCTGCAAGTGTTCAAGGCCAGGCTGGATGGGGCTTTGAGCAGCCTGGTCTAATGGGAGGTATCCCTGCCCAGGGCAGAGGGGTTGGAACTAGATGATCTTTAATGTCCCTTCCAACCCAAACCATTCTATGATTCTATGATTCTATATCTGTAGTGAGGGAGAGGTCCAAATATCAGATTAATTTGAATGCTAAAAGGATGTGCCTCGGCACACAGTCGGTATGTTGTATCCTATGTAAATATAACTCATGCCTCTCAAGTTTCTGCTGTCCAACAGTGAAACAGCTTCTGTAGTGCTTCAAGGGCAGTCAGAGAATCACAGATTAACTGTAGCTGGAAGTGGCCTCTGGAGGTCTCAAATCATCTCCATTGCTCCAAGCAAGGCCAGTTAAGAGCAGTTTGCTCAGGGCCCTTTCAAGTTACGATTTGAACATCTACAGGTATGTACGCTTATCCCCTCTTTGGGCCCTTTTCATAAATTTGACCATGCTCATGGTGATTTTATTTCCCCTAATAGATAATCAGAGTTTTTGGTGTTGCAGCTTGTGTTCATTGTCTTTTGCGTTGCAATGCTTCTCTGAGAAACAAGTGAAGCTCTGCCTGTGCTACACCCTCTCATTCAGTAGCTGTAACACTCTGCAATAAGAGAGCAATAAGGTCCCTCCTGAACTTTCTCTTCTCCAGGCTGAACAAACCCACCTCCTGCAGTTTCTCCTTGTATTTCACATGCTCAAACTTCCTGACAACCTTCCTGGCCCTGTGCTGGACTTGCTGGACCTGTATGGTCATGTTGGTTGGCTTCACTGTTCCTGGGCACCTCCAATTAATTGGCACAGACATGGACAGTGATTGACTGCGGTTATATGGGACTAATGTCACCAAAATACCCAATGTCGCTGAGGGGTTCTAGAAAAACATGCAGGTTGTAACTGGGAAGGTGTGTGACAAAATGATTCCAGAGAAATAAATAATACTTGACTGGTGAGAGGGGGTAACTATGTTATACTCAGAATTACAGAAATTCTCTCTCCGCTGCCTGAAACATGACCTGGGAAGGAGAGCATGGACAGCTGATCCCATGTTTCATGAAGGGTGGTAATGAATCTGTAGCCGTCAAAAAAACGGTGGTTTGAATCATTGCTTGAAGGCAGTACAATTAATTAATTGTATTCTAATGGCCTTCAGTGATTCTTGAAGACAATGTTTTTTACTGAAATAATTCTGGTATGTGGTTCTTTTCTGCCTTTTGATCTAGGTAGGGCAACTCACATGGAATGGTCAGTGCAAAATGAAAGTTCTAGAATCTCTCTTCAAAGGAAGTCTATTGACCTACTTTAGTGACCACGTACTCCTAATTATACTTCATATTTTCTGGTTTTGTTTTTATAAAACCAGCTGTTTTCTCCCTGTCATGGTTTAGTTGAGAAAAAACTTAATAAATGTGATTTCAAACCGAACACAAATTATGTTCCAGCTAAAAACTCCCCAAAGAAATATAAAACATTAAGGCAAACACACATCTGCTTTTGAATAAAACCAAATTCTCCAAGCAATGTTCAAAGATGTTGTCTAAGTAATTAGCATACTAACAATGAAGTCAGGTAACAAACTGAATTTTTAAGGCAAATAGATAGACAAAGTGGCTTTTGAAAACTTGGACCTAATTCTTCCTTCTAAAATGTTCAAATTTATATGGCACAAATTTATGAGACTTTAAATTAAACTTACGATGAAAAGTACCAATGAAAGCAAAGATTTATTTCAGTCTGAGTGAGTTTTAAACTCTATATTACTTTCTTCTTGTAAAATCTCACAGGTGGAAGGCCAACAGAGTTTGAAGTTTTACCCATTGGATAGTAACTGCTTAAGCAGAAAGGATCCTTCTGCTACCCAATGATATCTGCAGACAGTTGTTATTATTAAGGAATAGATTAGAGTGGCACTCAGCCCCTCTGTGCTAAATACTGTATATGTATACCACTAAAGACAATCCTCATCTCAGAAAGCTGATAATCGCAATAACCAAAGTAGATAAAGTCTCAAAGAAACATTGTAGTGTCTACATATTGTAAAACAGAGACTAGGATGTACAGAGAAACTCTATGTTTAGAGGATATCCAGATCAATCTAGGAATGAATTAAAAAGTGTCCACTTCTCGCTTTGGTGCCGCTAGAAGTCCATTGTTGCTGCAAGGACCATGCCCTTAATAGCAAGCATGACAGTCATTTTCTTGATGTTTTTTTTCCATCCATAGCTACTGCTGTGCTGGAGATGGTCAGGTTGCTCTTTCAGTGGGCATGGAAACAAGTATAGGAGTCTTATTTTTCAGAGTCTTGTGATTTTTTAACATTCAGGTAGGAAAAATGCAGGTTCTTATAGAATCCACTTTCCCATCCCACGGTCAACACTTAGCCCAGTCGTAGTGCTGAGTTTCTCAATAGAATTTTAAGTGTTCCAGGTGAATAGTGGATATTGTTAAAGCAAATCAAATGACATTAAGAATTGAACAGTTGTTTTATTTGCACACAAAGTCAATGCTAGTTTTTGGCAGGGTGAGATCAGGGAAACAAGGGGTCACAGCTCCTTAGGCCATATTTGAAGCTGATAAGTCAAAGTCCACCTACATAGCTTGTTTCATCGAAGTTGCATTTATTGCAATGTAACAGTGACGTGCCAAAGAGGCCTCTGGGGTACTGATGCCAAGTTTATCCTGCTAATGATCAGCTGGTGGAGTTCTGCTATATTTGCTACATCACAAATAATAGTGAAGAGATGTCAATACTGGAGTAAATGGGGAATGTTTTGTCATATGCTCTCTGTTCTGTTCTCACTTTTATGACTGTAAACCAAGAGGACTTTAAATAACACCAAATAAGTATAAATAAAGTGGGTAGCATGATCCCTACACTTTTCATCCTGCTTGTGAGCTGTTACTTAACTCAGCACATCCACATTAGGAAGGAGAAGTCTTGAGATATCTGATGGTGAGGTGGGATATAGCATTTTCTGCTTGACACGACTGATCTATCCGACATGACAAAAAGCTAAAAAGAAGCACATGCAAGTTTTCCTTTTAAAGATTTTTTTTTTTGTGTGTCAGTCAATCCAAGGCTGTTCCTGAGCAATTTGCTTGTTTGTAAAGTGGGTTGTGTGAGATTGTGGATGGAACACTGGTGAGGAGATCCGTGGTTCCTTGGTAGGGAAAATACTCCCAATGCCTGTCAAAGACGGAAGAATAACGAAAGGAAATATTCTAAAAATGTTGAGAGCCTGCTGAATAGCGACCATACCTCTTTGCCTAATTTCACTATACAGGAATAATCTGGTAGATCTGGCCCAAGTTCTTGAAGTGATTCTGCTCCTCTTAGAGTTTCAAGGGAACTTAGCGTTACAGAATATACTTTTTGTGCTTGTATTTGTCCAGCGGGCTTGGATTAAATATGTAGGGTCTCTATAGTATGTTAGAGGACAAACGTGGAGTAACTGCATGGCTACATCCCACCATCTAGTTAATGGTTTATTAAAAATAAGTTGCCCTTGAGATTCATTGTTCATGCTATCCATCTTGGACTTCCATGGGCCTCTGCTGGCAATGCCAACACTGCTAAATAGAAGAGGTCAGTGATCAATCAAAGCCAAATAGTACAGATGGGCTCACATCAAATCTGCCAAATAGATCTGTCTTAGAGTGCACTAATCAGAGTGGTCCAAAACAGAGCCGTGAAGTGAGATAATTAATTAAGAAGTGTGGAGAATCAGGGTCCAATACTCCATCTTCTTCCCTGGTTATCTTTACTTAAGGGGTGGGGATATACCTTTTGGGAAACACACTTGTCAATGGTTGTGGTTATGTAGACCATCAGTCACAGAAATATATGCTCTAATAAACTCTCTTAGCTTCAGAAACAGGGTGGCTTCTTGCAAGATGCCTTTCAGAAACAGTCCACGGAGTGTCTCAACAGGCAAACTATGTCCAGCAACTGCTTGGGGAGACTGCGACAAACTCATTTCAGGAATGTTTCAGCATTTTTGTAATACTGATGATTGTATGCCAACGCCTAGACTATTTCCTGGACAGATTTTCATAGTCACAGCCTTATTGACTAACGTGGATTCTATGCAATTGCACTGTGTCCCCAGTTCTGGATCCTGACTGGATCTGATCTCCATAATAAGTGATGAGTTTGCTTTTCTTGCTCTTGTGCATCCTTGAGAGCACCAAGATTTCCTTCCAAGGTACACCAGAGAAAACACCATGTCTGTCACTGTGGTTGTTCGGGGAACTGGGTTGGGGAGCTCTGTGGAGCACCTCCTTGCAAAGTGCAGAGTCAAGGTAAGAAGAACTTGGACAAGGGGACTTTGCCATCTAAGGTTCTTCAGCTTTGCTAAGCACTAGGACACAGCCTGCAAAAAACAGTGCTTAAAACCTAGGCTTAAATGATGTGTCTACACATTGCACAGAAATCATGTATTGAAATAGGGAAAAGAAGCCAGAAACCCCATTTTTTCACATTAGTACCTAAACCCTGAACCATATCTTTCAGATAGAGTTAATTCTTCCTGTATATCCCTTAATAGTGCAGATTTGTTAGAGCTGCAGTAGAGCATTTCCACTACATACAATTTTGGGGGGCAAGAACTGTCCTCCAAGGCCATCTACAAACTGTTTAAATTAAATAATGTTAATCCATTTATAGAAAAGTGAAATGGAAACATAATTTTAATGTGCTCTGTGATACGAAGCAAGTGAGCTTAGAACTTGAGCTTTGCTGTTACCTAGAAGAAATAGATTCAGCAAAAACTCAAATCCCATTTCCATATATATTGCTGGTGTTATCAGTGTTTTGTCTAAAATGTTAAAGTAATCTTAATTATCTGAACTACAATCAAAAATAAAAGTCAGCACTGTGCTCCATCTTATTAAAATTCAGTGTTGGGATAATGTTACTTTGGAAAAACCTCATGTGTATGCCATAAATTAAACTTCCAAGATTCAAATAAATTACCTTCCCAGCCAAATTATTTTCTCATGTGCAAAACAGGCGCATTGGAAAACTTTCCGTATAATAAGTACATTTGGAGTTGATTTCTGAAAAGCAGTAATTAATACAAATTAATATATATAGCTTTTTCTAAAATAATATCTAGGAATTGATGCATGTGGTTTGCATATGCAAAAATAATTCTTCGCTTCCACCAATTGATTTTGAACACTTCCTTTGGCTGCACATATACATCAGTTTCTCTGTGATGAAAACAGCTATGGTAGTAAAATGTGAACTTGCAAGGTTAATAAGTATACTGAATCAAACTGTTTCTATCATTCCCTGTGGTGACATGCCAAATGTTTTAAAACTTCTGCTAAGATATTTTTGCATTCCTAAGAATTTTGATTTTTGCCTGTCCCAGTTTTTCAAGTGCAGAAGGTAGACATATGCCTACTCATATACCTGCTCTCAATTTACACATTGCTTTTATCTCTATATCAGTAGTATATGTTCATATTTATACATTTGCATGGCAAGCAAGGTCCCATGCCCTAGATTATATATGTGCAAAAGATGACGGGTTGTCCTTGTGTTTAAGTTTTTCAACCATAAATAGGCAAAGGGTGAGAGAAAGGAAGTATCTGTATTTTCTCTCTGTAGACAGAGACCTCTGCCTGCAGCAGAGACAGAAATCAAGCCCAGACCATGCATCCAGTCCTTCACCCCAGGACTACTCTTCCATTCTCTCTCTATGCATGAGTCTCATTTCCATATTTCATCACATTAATGATTGTTTCCCACAGTTGCATGCTGATTATCCTGCCAGTTAAACAGAAAAAACAGGTTTATATCATCTGCAAAGAAATTAAAACGCCTACACTCTTGACAATAGATTGTTGTATTTACATTACCATTCTGATATCCAGCTGCACCTGGATCAAATAAAACCCTATTTAAATTGAATGACAATATTTTCTTAAGACCTATGAGACTATTACTAGGGGCTTTAAATGAGTCAATCTAGTTTCTTCTGTAATTCTCTAATAGCAAACTGCTTTCCAAAGGTTTCCAGTCATTTTTCACTCATTTAGAAAGCCAAAGCTGCAGGAAGAATAAGTTAGAGATCAACATTAATTAGGGTGAAGCAGAAGGGCTATGTAAATTATGAAGGAGATGCTTTTTGCTGAGTTACAGATTGATTCCTTTCGTAATCAAATTCCATTTTCAGTACAGCTTCTTTTTAAAATGCGATAGGCAGAGAGGAGATAAGGGTCTGGTGAAATACAGTACTCACTGTTTCAGTTTCTTCTTAGGTGGTTGTCTAGAATGACATGACTCAGACTAAAAAAAGAAAAAATAACAGAAAAAAATAGGTCAGAGGTTCTCAATACCAATTAATTTAGCATTCAAAAAAGAATAGAGGTGGTTAAACTTCATGGCAAATTGAAACAGTCCAGAAATGTGAGTAAAATACTGCCTTCAAAAGATAATAGGAGTAATAGAATTTTGCATTTTTCTTTGAACCCCTTATGCCATAGTTCCAAATGGGACCTTGCAGGCATCAGATACATAAAACTCTTGAGCTCTCATGGAACTGTCAGGCTATTTCAATTAATAGCCCTTTAAGAATGTCATTTTTTTCTCATTTTATATTTTTCAGCAGTTAAAAAACATCATTGTACATCATTCTGTAATTATTCTTATCCATTTCCTTTACTGAGGTCCATGTGTGCCCCTGTCATATATGGTATTACTCTCCACCGCTGAAATGCAGCCACTTCCAGGACACTTTGGTCTTTGTTGATGCTTATAAATGGAGGGACCAGCTTGCTAGCACGGTTCCAGTAATTTAGACCAGAAAATTTTCAGAATACTTTTATCCCAGAAGTTGGTTTGCAAGTGGGATTTTCCATCTGCCTCTCATATATGCATGGGAGCATAATACCAGTACCTCAACAGGAGAATAGGAGACAGGGGACTGATTTGATCTCTCAAATCCCTTCACTAAAAACAAGGACTCATTCTCCAATGCAAGTGTGCTTTCCTTGTCATTTGATTAGAGAGAAGGGCACACTCCAGAGAAAAAGAGTTTTGTTCAGACCAGCTCTTCTCTTGCCTAACTAGAATTAGATGCCTACTGTGAAGCCTGATTTCAAGGGAAGAGTCATCAATTCACACTTTTCTCTACAGGGAACTATGCCAGTTCCCTTTAGTGTCCATGGGAAGAAGTAATCTTGGTGCTTACATTATATTCATCTTACAGATAGCACACTTTGATCAATGGCTCTGGGTAAAGGATAGCAGGTAGATCTCATTTCTTTCTTGAACTTAGGTGCTGTAGGGGATGCTACATTTTACTTTTATTGTAGGTGGCCAAAATAGGATCTTGGACTTAACTGTGACACCTGAATGGAGATGAATATTGCTACTATACTCCAGCAGAAGTGTACAAAGTTTACAGGGGTGGAGGCTCTTACGGCAATGGACAGAGCAACTCAGATTTCCTCTCTAAGATTAAGTAGATCTATTTTTCCTGCCTCTTTTACTATTTACTAATCAGAACGGCATGGGCATGGCAACTCCATGCACTTAGGGAGTCTTTCCAGATATTTTGGAGCAAGCTTCATTAACACCTGTTCCTCATCATCCTCCTTCCTTCTTCTGACAGACATTTCCAGCAGTGAACAATGTCAAGGTGTCAAGGCAGAATCAGTTCGTCCTCTAACAGCCAGACTTTACTGGGTACATATATAACTATGCAAAACGGAGCATTGAGATGTAGCTCCCATCAACAAGACCTCACTACTAGGTATCACAGAATTGCAGGCTTGCTTAGGTTGAAAGTGACCTCTTGTGATCATCTAGTCCAATATGCCTGCTCGAGCAGGGTCAATTAGAGCAGGTTGTCCAGGACAGTCACCTGGTTAGGTGGCAGTTGTGGTAACCTGGAGATGATGTACTTCAGAGGTTCGTGTAGATTCAACTCCTTAGAGCCCAAAGTGTCCACAAGTTCTTTGCTTTTGACTTGATTAAATCTTTTCCCCAGTATTTTCTTGACTGAAGTAATGGTTTCACTTACTTTAGTGGCTAGATGGAGAGTGAGGTTATCACTGGAATACACTGGAAGTGCAGATTTTGCCAACGAGAGGCAGAAGCAAGAGATCTCAGTATGACCTTGATGTCACTTATTTTTCCTCTGAGGTGTAAGAGACCAGGAAGGAGTTTCCAGCCCAGCCTTATGACTCACCTGAAATGTGATTGAGCTTCAGCAGCCTGTGGGCACTGATGGCTTGTAATGGGAAATGGATGGAGACAGGCATTACAAACAGGGGAGAAGAGGGAAAGAAAAGGCAGGAGGGATTTCTCTGATAAAATAGGTATCTCGGTTTAAGCCAGTCACTCAAGGCTTCCGTTACAGCCTATGGAGAAAAATGGAATGAACATTTTTTTTGGTCCCCATCCTTAGAGTTCTCTTTTCTCCCCTCTCTGCCTCAGGGCGTCCCTGACAGGTTGTACGCCCTACTTCCACAGTGATATTTCCTCCATCGCTCTTTAGTCTGGCAATGAATCTTTTCATCCATCTCTCTGGGAATATTTACCAGCACTGAATTTGCAATTAAACCAAGAAAGGAAGAAATGTCTATGAAAACAGGATTTGGGTAGAATGGTCTGTTTGCAGTCCTATTCTTTTTAGTTGGTGGACTGCCATCTCTTTATTTAATTAAGCGACTTCCAAGTAAATGAAAAAAGACCTTTGAGTAACCTGGCCTGGACCAGATTCACTGCTCAGGTAAATTGGGGTAGATTGATTGGTTTTCTTGACTTTTTATTCCATGCTTGTACCTAAGTAGATAAAAGCAAATTTTCAAATGTGTGGTTCCATAAAAATATGCACTTATGCAACTTGCATGCATTGGGTAGGTTTTTTTCCCTCTTTTAACTGCTGTACTGTCATAATAATAAGCTAGAGCCTCATCTATGCTAGTAAATTAAATAATGCCAGAGTATGTTCCTGTGCCCTGGAACTCAGTCATCTCCGCTGTTGTGAGAATTGTCCCTGGTATGGTTTTGGCTGGAGTCATCTACAGTTCTGTCAAATGCCTCCCAAGCCAAAGTTGGGAAGCTACCAGTGATGATTCCCAGCAGGCAGTCTGAATATGGACATCTTCCACTGGAGGCTGAAAGAGTTTAAAAGGATGGATAAAAGCTGTGCTGTGCCATTTGACTTCAATGTCAGGGAACAATTCTGTAACATTTTTGTTCGGTAGTACAGATACAGCCTTGCAAGTGCTACCAGCTAATGTAGGACTACCATTAACTTGTGTGGTAAAGAACTATACTTTTGGTGCTGAAAGTCAAGATTTCAAATGAATTACCTACAAGGTATTATTACAATGACATAGGGTTAATATTTATCTATCTAGCCAGGTAGATACATGCACAAAAGATCTGTCCCAGATACACACTTTGCTATCCTCTGAATGTATAAAATGTACTGTGCATTATCTATATGGGGTGTACCCGAGCAGTAGACTGAACACACGATGGGCTTCTTAGACTTATGGATGATGAGCAGACTGTAAAATACATCTACTGCTTCTTGCACATGCAAGGTCTTACATGCAGTAGCATGTGAGCTACAGTAATGGTCTGCACGTGTGCAATGAACAAGTCTGGGCTTTCTGAAAGCCCACCAACCAGGTACAAATGTACTAAGTCATTAGCTTTCACCTGATGAATTTTCTAGTCTATAAAAGCAGGGTCCGGAGAATATACTAATGCTGTCCCTGAAATTATACATCAGATTACTTGCTTGATCCTACATTTCTACCTAAACATTTCACAAAATTGCCCAGGTGAAATGATAGTGACTTACCACTAACAGCATGGAGTATTTGCTAGCTGAAGGGGTGAACGGGTACTTTCCTGCAGGTTAACAAGGACCCAATTACATGCAGATTTGCCAATGTAGACTGGAATTAGTTCAAAAAAACCTTTGGGATTGACACTGGTTTTTAATGCAGTCTAGAAAAGTAATGTTATTAGCTTGGTAATTTATTCAGACTGAGGGAAATAGAAGACACTGAACTTCATCTCACAGATTTTAACGTCGCTTCCTATTTCAGAACGGCATCAGACTTCAGAAGTGAAAGTGACACAAGAATGTCTGGAATACAGTATAAACCAGCTAAGTGTTTTTCCACCAATGAAGTCTCTCATCAACCACTAAAAAAATTCATGAGTATTTAAGGACTCCCTCTCTGCCCTTTGCCTTCCAAGACAGAGAGGCCAAATTAATTTACAAAAATGCTGAAGTCCTAAAAATTAATGATATCATTACCATTCAATTGCAATACGCTGTTGGACAGATAATCATGTAATGAATAAAGTTCTTTCATCCCATCCTGATCCAGCCTAGTGCTTTAAATACCTCACTAGTTTTTATCACTTCAATGCAAGTAAACATGGCCTATATTCAAAAGGAACACTTAAATCTGTGGGAGTAAATTGTATCGAGATCAACCGCTCATAAGGTAAAATCAGTCACGTTCTTAACTGCTTACCTGAACCTTAAAATTAAAACATGTGCTTAAATGCTTTGATGAGGTAAAATTGTCTGGTCCTGGAGGACACTACGAGTCCTTACTGTCCCTGCCCACCTGCCCTGGGCACCCTGCCCATGACCAAGGACCCCGTTTCAGCCCAGCCCTGGGCCATCAGTCCCTGCCCCAGTGATGCTGCAGGGTGCTGGTCTGCAGCCCCACTGCAGCCCTGCCCTGCCTGGCCCCCAGCTGTGGGCTGATGTCCCGACCTGTCCTCATCCCAGCCCCATCTCCATGGCCCTGCTGAGGAAAGGAGGGATGGAAATTTTCAGTAGAACTTCTTTCACAGTGAATCTAAAAATTGCCAGCTGTATAATCCATTTATATGGGAGCTGCATACCTCTTCTCAATTTTTAATATTATGTATTTGAAGTAGGTTTTTTTAAAAGGCTAGACCAAGTGATTTACACCTCTTTGTAATTAGATGTAGCAATAAGAATAATGTTTCACATTATACTGGAATGTTCTTTTAAACTTTGTCATGTAATTTTAAAAAACTTAATAGATATGGTGATTGGTATCTTAATTCAATTGTTACTTGACTTGTGGGCTACTTTTTGATTTGCTCGAATAAATGGCTAAGTTGTCTGGGACATAATTGTCTTCTGTTAGGGATTTCTTTGAATGCATTTTTAATTTCTAAGTGGTTAAGTTCCTGCCCTGTCTATTCAGACACTTTTTTTCTTTTTCTAGTAACATTAGTGCCAATAATGCTAACTGTGTAATACTGCTGAATAAACCATACATTCAACATGTATATTGTAATTTTCAGAGCTCTTCCTGTACTTTCAGTCTCATCAGTCCTCATTTTAAAAGGGAGATGAGTAGTATTATCCATATTTTCCAGATAGAAAATGGCATAGAAGTGAAATGCTACGTTTTCTCATTCCATTTCTAGCTGTCTCCAGGCAGATGCTTGTGAATCTCAACAGTGCCTCTCATTTCTCTGCTGTTCTCCTGTATGCTGAAAACATGAGTGAGCTGCTGAAGGCTATCACCATCAAGCTTCGGTGCTTTGGCTATGTCTATTGTAGTAAATTAGATGCGTGTCAGACCGCACTCTATCTGTGAGAAGAACTGGCATAGAATGATCAATGTCTATGTGAATAAACCTCTTCACCTTCAAATGGGGAAGGTGGCATGCAGCCTGTCTGTAGGATCAAGAGTGGTTTCTGGTTTGTGCTATCACCAATGCCAGAGAAATGTCATGGACAGAGTTGCCTGTTGCCAAAAGCTATGCCATGGACTTTTCTAACAACATAAATAATAATATTCCATTGGCTTTACATTTTCACAAGCACTGTCTTATTTAGCAGTACAGTCTCAGCTTTTCTGTCTGTACATCCAAGTGCTCATCAAACCATCTGCTGGGACACCACATTGTTCTTCAGGAATGATGCGATCACATATGAAACATTTTGCCAGACAGCAGTGGTCAACTTGCGTAGCTTCATGCTAGGTGTTGGTATTCTTTTTGGTTTTCACTCTACTCAAGAAGTTGGTGATTCTCAACTCTGAAAGTCACCTCTAACAAAGATCCTATAGATATGTGACACACAGGTTTGATATTGACAGGTTCACCATTTTTAGCATAGACACCAGGCAAGATATTGATAATTTTCTCCATGTTTGGTGGCCACTGTTCAGAAAGTCTTAGTAAAAACAGTTTTCTGTGCGCTCTGCTACCTGCACATCTCAGTAAAAACTATGATAAAGTCCGTGCCATGCCATTTTTCAGTTGATGGGACTAGCACACATGGCTCTGAAGAACTGTCTTCCCTTACATTCTGTGGACAGGAAATGGATTGAAGGGACTGTAGCTATTTATTGCTCCCCAGGCTTCACTTGACTAACTTTGGCAGGGCAGTTGGACTAGATGATGTCCAGAGGTCCCTTCCAACCCCTATCATTCTGCAATCCTGTGATTCTGTAATTATGGTGGCACTATATTATAAATAGGAGGACCAGACTGCGACTTTTAGAAAAGAACTTTTGGCGGGGGGTCAGGGCTGCTGGGGCATGGCCTGAAAATGTGGCCTTTGCGATAAGGTGCTGTCAGATGTAGGATACCTCAGGCTATGAGCTATAGGACTGCATATAGGGACACCTTGGAGTGTGGACTCCAGCAGATTTGCACTCGATGTTTCTCATCGGATGTTTTCAGTATCCCTCAGAGGATAATCTGAAGGGCTGACAATGTGGACAATCTGGGAATTTAGCTTCAAAGGCACAGACAAACATGCCACCAAGGCACTGGAAGGCTGTAACGATCCCAGTCCATGTCTAGAAGAATCTTACCCTTGTGTTATTGACAATGCGAGAAAATAAATGGAGCCTGTTTTCTGCATTTAAAAGTAAAAAGCATTATTTATTTATGATTTTGTTCAGTTGATCAGGTAACTTTTTTTGCTTATCTTTACTTCCATCCAACTTGGCTGTCTGTGAATGTAAACACTTTTATCAGAGAGATCTGGAATGATATCTCACTGTAATGCATACAAAGATAATGAGACCCCTTGTGCTGGAAGGGATAAATCACAGTAGGTTTCGTTTGCCAACCTGCAGATCTCACTGTATTTGTGTGTTCTCCTCTCTCACCTTCACCAAAGGCACCTGACCAAGAGGCTACTCTTCAAGTATTTTATTCAGCAACGTACTAGACCTTGCTGGGATAGAGTTAACTTTCTTCATAGCAGCTTGGATGGTGCTGTGTTTTATATTTGTGACCAAAACAATACTGATAACATTCTAGCTATTGCTGAACAGTGTTTGCACAGAGTCAAGGCCTTGTCTGTTTCTAACTCTGCCCCTCCAGTGAGTACACTGGGGGTTGTGCATTAGGTTGGGAGTGGACACAACCAGGCAGATGACCCAAACTAACCAAAGAGATANTTCTCTGCTGTTCTCCTGTATGCTGAAAACATGAGTGAGCTGCTGAAGGCTATCACCATCAAGCTTCGGTGCTTTGGCTATGTCTATTGTAGTAAATTAGATGCGTGTCAGACCGCACTCTATCTGTGAGAAGAACTGGCATAGAATGATCAATGTCTATGTGAATAAACCTCTTCACCTTCAAATGGGGAAGGTGGCATGCAGCCTGTCTGTAGGATCAAGAGTGGTTTCTGGTTTGTGCTATCACCAATGCCAGAGAAATGTCATGGACAGAGTTGCCTGTTGCCAAAAGCTATGCCATGGACTTTTCTAACAACATAAATAATAATATTCCATTGGCTTTACATTTTCACAAGCACTGTCTTATTTAGCAGTACAGTCTCAGCTTTTCTGTCTGTACATCCAAGTGCTCATCAAACCATCTGCTGGGACACCACATTGTTCTTCAGGAATGATGCGATCACATATGAAACATTTTGCCAGACAGCAGTGGTCAACTTGCGTAGCTTCATGCTAGGTGTTGGTATTCTTTTTGGTTTTCACTCTACTCAAGAAGTTGGTGATTCTCAACTCTGAAAGTCACCTCTAACAAAGATCCTATAGATATGTGACACACAGGTTTGATATTGACAGGTTCACCATTTTTAGCATAGACACCAGGCAAGATATTGATAATTTTCTCCATGTTTGGTGGCCACTGTTCAGAAAGTCTTAGTAAAAACAGTTTTCTGTGCGCTCTGCTACCTGCACATCTCAGTAAAAACTATGATAAAGTCCGTGCCATGCCATTTTTCAGTTGATGGGACTAGCACACATGGCTCTGAAGAACTGTCTTCCCTTACATTCTGTGGACAGGAAATGG
Organism: Dromas ardeola; assembly: GCA_013398915.1. Lineage (NCBI taxonomy): Eukaryota > Metazoa > Chordata > Aves > Charadriiformes > Dromadidae > Dromas > Dromas ardeola. The sequence continues at coordinate 70,916 of VYZM01004381.1, read as the reverse complement.
ATTGAAGGGACTGTAGCTATTTATTGCTCCCCAGGCTTCACTTGACTAACTTTGGCAGGGCGGTTGGACTAGATGATGTCCAGAGGTCCCTTCCAACCCCTATCATTCTGCAATCCTGTGATTCTGTAATTATGGTGGCACTATATTATAAATAGGAGGACCAGACTGCGACTTTTAGAAAAGAACTTTTGGCGGGGGGTCAGGGCTGCTGGGGCATGGCCTGAAAATGTGGCCTTTGCGATAAGGTGCTGTCAGATGTAGGATACCTCAGGCTATGAGCTATAGGACTGCATATAGGGACACCTTGGAGTGTGGACTCCAGCAGATTTGCACTCGATGTTTCTCATCGGATGTTTTCAGTATCCCTCAGAGGATAATCTGAAGGGCTGACAATGTGGACAATCTGGGAATTTAGCTTCAAAGGCACAGACAAACATGCCACCAAGGCACTGGAAGGCTGTAACGATCCCAGTCCATGTCTAGAAGAATCTTACCCTTGTGTTATTGACAATGCGAGAAAATAAATGGAGCCTGTTTTCTGCATTTAAAAGTAAAAAGCATTATTTATTTATGATTTTGTTCAGTTGATCAGGTAACTTTTTTTGCTTATCTTTACTTCCATCCAACTTGGCTGTCTGTGAATGTAAACACTTTTATCAGAGAGATCTGGAATGATATCTCACTGTAATGCATACAAAGATAATGAGACCCCTTGTGCTGGAAGGGATAAATCACAGTAGGTTTCGTTTGCCAACCTGCAGATCTCACTGTATTTGTGTGTTCTCCTCTCTCACCTTCACCAAAGGCACCTGACCAAGAGGCTACTCTTCAAGTATTTTATTCAGCAACGTACTAGACCTTGCTGGGATAGAGTTAACTTTCTTCATAGCAGCTTGGATGGTGCTGTGTTTTATATTTGTGACCAAAACAATACTGATAACATTCTAGCTATTGCTGAACAGTGTTTGCACAGAGTCAAGGCCTTGTCTGTTTCTAACTCTACCCCTCCAGTGAATACACTGGGGGTTGTGCATTAGGTTGGGAGTGGACACAACCAGGCAGATG
>VYZM01004381.1:55689-69761 GCA_013398915.1 Dromas ardeola | reverse complement strand
TTATTTTTTTTTTTGCTTGGGAACTGCCTGGACATCAGTGTACCTGTGAGAGGTCGTAAGTTATTACCTTTGCATTGCTTGTTTTGTTGTTTCCTTTTTTTTTTTTTCTTTCTTTCTCTCTTCTACCACTTATTAAACTTTTTTGTTTAATCTCAAACCTCAGATTTTCCTGCTTTTACTCTTGCTTTCCTCTTCCCCCACCCCACTGGGACTGAGGGAGGGGAGTGAGCATGTGGCTGTGTAGTGCTTAGCTGCCTGCCAGGGCGAAGACACAACAAGCAATTAAACAATACATTTGAGAAAAAGAAATTGCAGAAAACAAAACTGCAAAACAGAGTGCACGCTTACTCTCATCTAATCTTGCGCTTTGCTGTGAGCTCAACAAGATAAAGCTTCTTCTTGAGGTACAGGAATTAACTTGCGTACTTCTCTGGGGACGAGGAAGTATGTCTACGTTGGAGGCTCTGAACAAGCTGGCTTAGGAACTGCAGCCATTTAATGATGGTAGAATGGAATTTCTCAGCAGGACTAATTAGCCCAGACAAAGCGCAGTTTCAGTGCAGTGCTTCTAGCATCCTGCTACTGTGTTTTTGGTTGTATAAACATCACTCTCCCTGCCTCCCGCCTGGCCTTCAGGCAGCTCGGTTTTCTAATATCTTCACTCTCCCTGTATGCTCAGAGCCCAATTTCCATAATGCTGTCTCATTTCTTCGTGTCAAGGCCTGGCTATGACCTCTTCTTTCCGCCTCTGACATTTTTTTCCCTCCCGTTAGTTTCCAGGCAGATAATTCAGGAAATGTCCCAGTGGTGGTGGTTTTGCGAATTAGAAGGTACTCAATCTTTCCAGCATGTAAGCAGTCCTCTGCATGACATAGCTTGTTGTGGGCGGAGGAAAGGGAATAACTCTGCTCTCTTCTTGAGAATCTGACATACCATCATAGAGGTCCATTGCTGAAATTCCTATGCTGAAATTCCTATCTTATAGACGCTTGCCTTACATAAAACTTTCTGTATGTATCAGAAGAAACTGAAACCTCGATGCTAACTTAAAAACAAGGGCAAGGCCTATTTCCCATTCCTCATTACCAGAAGAGCATAAATAGGAACATAGCATCTCTTTACTCTTGTACCCAAAACTAAGCTGTGGGTGTTTTGTATCATGGAATTAACTTCACCTCACCTTGGGCATCTAAATGTCAGACAACTAATCTAACTAACCTACCTTTAGATGCCTTAAAGTTAGGTGAGATGAATCTCAGTTTAAAGGAGATTTACTGTTCAGTTTCAGTGCTCTGTGGCAGCACGAACACCATGACACATTCTAGCTGTAGACGGATTTTATCTCCAGGTATATACAGCAGTATTGAAGTCTCAGTCATTCTTGTGTGGAGCCAATGCTGGTGATGTAGAGATTTTAGAAAGAATCAGTCAAGGCTGATATGCCTTCAGTCCTTGAATCATTGAATTTGTCTTTGTATGACTCAACTGCCAATTTGTAAATTCCTTATTTAGGCACTTTAATAAAAGCAGCCCAGTTTATTGATCCCAGCTGTAAATGTTATTTAAAATGTATTGTTTCTGTGATAGAACAACAGGTTTTTTAATTAAAATTATTAAGTAATATCCCTCCTGGAAGCTGGGACTTCAAGTTTTTGGGAGGTGCTGACCTCGTGTGCCATAGCTGTTCTACATGCACTTGTACATGCACACGTACTTGCACACACACTTTTGCGTCTTCCTTTTATTGCCATTTAGAAAAGAACAAATCGCGTCATGACTGATGATGAACATTTGATTCCTTTACTTACTACAGGAGGTTCAGCCATGTAGTCAAACACTGCGACGCCATTTGTTAATTTTCGAACTGAGCTTTAACGATTTTTATTTTTAATCAGTCCCTGTGCTGTGATACTGTGCCCCCTCATGCAAAGATTTTATGCAGTGCTGAAAGTCCCTTTACCCTGTAGAAGGAATCTTCAAGAGTGATTGCCAAGAATGGTCATTTTCAGATAAACAGCATATAGGTCCACTAGTGGGTGGTGCAAGAGAGCCAAAATGTGTCAGAGTTTATTTGACACCAACTGCAAGGTGACTAGGAGTCATCTTCATGGTCTATGAACATTTGGAGAATACAATTCATACAATCTTCCATCACACACGTAAAATAATCACATTTATTGCCTGTCATTCCTGTTCCCCTGAGTGAAAGATCTAAATTACTGCGCAGATCTAGATATCTATGCCACCCACTATGATGTCTGAAACATTTCTTCATGGATTATTCCGTGGTGCTCATCGCAAGAGCTGACTGCTTTGTGTCAATGAATTAAAGAGAAAAATAAGGTGCTTTCAAATGGTTATAACGGGCAAGAAACTGAACATGAACTCCTAGAACGAACTTATAGAGAAAGGTAGTCTTTGGATGAATAACAGAAGTAGAGAAGTGATTTTGGTCTTGGGTATAACTTTGTACTATGTGAAACTCAATGTCCAGTCAAAAATACTGATAAAGTTGGAGAGGATGGAGAAGAACCACAAAAATTATTCAAAGAATGAAGAAAAAAACTTCTAGTGAGAGAGGTTAACCAGCTTTGGGCATCAAAATGACAGAAAGGTATGATTATGGTATTTAGGAATAAAATATTGGGTAACAATAGATGTTTTATTCTAGCAAAGATGGTTTAATGAGAACCTAGATTGGAATTTGAAGCCTGGCAGACTTAAATGAGAAACCAGGAGGAAATAAGACTTAAACAAACTAGGAGGAAGAAGTGGTATCTTCCTCATGGAAATGAAGCTCTCCTCATATCTTTGGATTAGGTCTGGCTACATTGCTGAAAGTTGATATACCAGACACAAATTACAATGCTCCATGGAGGGTTAAATCTGTAACATATGGGAGGTCAGACTAGTTATTCTGATGATTGCTGGGATATTAACCTCTATGAACTGCTGAACTCAAACAGTGGTACTAGGATTTTTCATAGATATAGGGTTGCTTTACAGACAGGACTAGGTTAAAAAGTACCAATACTGGTATTGGTACTATTGGAAATAGTCAGTGCTTAAATGTTTTAGTACTGTGGACTACATTTTTATTCAAGGTGAGGTTCCCACTGGCTACAGTTGTCACTGTGAAAGTTCTGAGGCTTGTGTTAGATTTATATAAGAATTCTTACATATGGTTAAGGCTTTCCTACTATCACCTAAAAAATATCTGACAGGAGCAAAGATAGAATGAAGTCTGACCAGGACAGACTGTATTTTTAACTGTATTGCTGATAACAGCACCTTTCCTTTTCCTGTAGTTCCATCTCTTATGACTTTATGTTGTCCTAACACATTCGTTGCTTGATGCCAATCCCTTCTCTGCTCTGAAAAGGCCAGACCCTGTATAAAACCATCACATGTGAAGATGTTGTTAAGGACTCCCTCATGTGCTAAGAGCCAAATTAATGGACACATCCGAACGAAGATTTTTCAAATTAGCTGGCATAAGCCACTTTAAGTCCCTTGTCTATTTGAAACAATACTGTCTCTTTGGGGACAATAACTGTTCCAATAAGGACCATTATGCTGTGTAGTACAAATTCATACTAGATGTTCTTTGGTCTAGGGAATACTTTGTAGTGTATATATATATACAAGTCCCTGTTCGTGGACATGGAATTTATACCCAAAGCGTAGGATGCATCTCACCCCTTTGAGGTGCCTCAGTTGTTTGTTGTGAGAATCTTAATACTGAATGCCTACTATAGGAAGATGAACCGAATAAATCTTATTTGGTTAATTTTAATACATTTACTTGGTTAATCATTATGCAGATGCTTCTTCCTTTGTGGAGAGGGAAACAATCAAGTCTTCTGCACTGGACTTTGTGTCATTTCTAATTAATTATTCGGCTCAGATACTGATATGCATAACATTATGGGAACAATAGGCACATGGAAGAACCAGAAAAAATAATGGCATTTTAAATTCCAGAATGCAGAGTATGACAAAGCTGTGAACAAAAGAAAGCTGAAAGAAGAAGATGACTGTGAGCTGAGAATTGCAATATGTCTGTGAGCCAAGAAATTATATTGGTATTTAGGGCTGATGCAGCACAGATGATATGAACAAAAAACTCAAGGTGATAAATAAAGTCAGATTATTCTTGGACAGTCACATATATTATATCGCAGTGAGACAAAATAGATCAAGAAATGCTGATTAAAAAAAAAAAAAAAGCTTGCAAGGTTAGGGGAATTTTAATCACAGGGAATTTTAATTACGCTGATATCGATCAGTATCACAACTCTGAATACCCTTCCCCCACACAAACTCTGAGCACTATGCTCTTGAGGGAATGAGTCTTCTTATGCATGCTGTTGTACAGGCTGCAGAGCTTGTGGCCGGTTGTCTTTTTGGCCTTTTAAGGCATCACAAGAAATGAGCCAACTATACAATTCACATTGAGTCTGGTTCTTTGGTGGGGTTAAAGAATGGAGGAAAGAAATGGTTATTTTCTTCTAGTGCTTATAATAATTTTAATGCAGTTAAGCAGCCTTTGTATTAAAAAAAATGGGTAGCATTGCTCAGTTGCCCAATGTTACCAAATGAATCTCCTGGGAAAATAGGTGATGAAGACAGTCATAATCAGAAGTTCTTACCCTAGTATGATTTACTGCTCATTCTCCTCCTCCTGAATTTATTACAATGCTGTTAAGCCATTTCAAGGAACAATGGGAAGAATGCAAAGCTTTCTCTTATTGAAAAAAAATAGAAAATATTGTAAATATATTGATTTTGAAAATCTTGATGTATGAGTAAAAGCAACACTAATAAAATAAGATTTATTTGTGCCTATGGAAAAAGATAAGAATGCAGCAGAATCCGGATTATGCAACAGTTACCATAGGTCTCCTGCAGCAAAATAGAAACCTTGCTGCAAGGACTTAATGCATCTTTCAAGTTCATGTCATCCTTGATTTTCAGTGATGTCATAGGGAGCAGAAAATACTCAGTATCATGCTGGATTATGGCAATGTATAAATTCACAGACTTGCACTTCAAAATCTGTAATATTAAGCAAGAACTTTGAAATGACAACTTTAAACCCTGTGCTTTTGCATAGTTTTTGTTTGTTTTTGTTTGTTTTTTTCAATATGGTGCACATAGCATACATACCTGTACANTTTTTTTTTTTTAATAAAAAGCATCACTCAGAAGATAATCTGATACACAGCATGAACCAAAGATCTTTTCCATGTAGTTATATGAAACTTGTGAAACATACTTTTAAAACGGGAGCAATTGCAGTCTTGGGGAAGCCACTAGCACTATGACTGCAGCCTTGAGTTCAAATGTGATCTGAAATGTTTGAATTCCAAAGAGAATTTTTTTTTTTTGGGGTCTTTACAGGAATGTGACAAGACCTTAAATTAGTGTAGGTCATAGCAGACCTACAGCAGGGACTGTTACTGTTGTATATGGAACTTATTTATTACGAAGGACTGTTTAGGAAGTAGACTATTTAATGCAGAAATAAGACTAAATTCAACAGGTTGCAGTGTGAGAGTGTCTTGTTTGTTGCTATCAGTAAGATCAATCTTTGGGGCTAAATAAAAACAAACATGAGAAGGGCTTACATCAATGTATTAAAAAAAAACGAAACAGAAAAGTCAAGCATTTCAATAGACCTGTCCCCACCTCAAAATCATATTTTGAGGAATTGAGTGAATCTAAACAATATGAAACTAGTTAATAAATTTTTAACTAATGTCCGAAGAATACCAAGATGCAAAGAAGAAAGAAGTCAACTGGAGAGATGATTCAGATGCAGTAGGTGTGCTGAAGACCATTGATGTCATTATCTTGACAAAATTCAGTGCCTGTTGAATGTAATTGGGGTTAGGGGACATTTCCTAACTCTGAAGAAATTCTCAAAATCTTTGAAATCTCAGCGCAGGCCTTGGGTCTAGTCACTTGTAAATCATTCTGTGGTTTATTACCACAACATCAGCTTGAGTTTAAGCACTGTACCTTTGGCTGTTTCCCTTGCTCTTCATCGCTTTTCAGCAGAAAGAGAAGACCTATGAATTTAATTATATTTTTGTTTTCTGTTAAAAAATTCCATGTCAGAAAGTTCTCTGACTCCGAGCTGTTTAATTTAGTGCTACAGGGGAGCTAAGCTTATTCAGAGTAGCTGATGGTCTGTATGATCTAGTGTGATAATATTCAGACTAAAGGGGGAAAGACCTTTAAATGATTACCAAAATAATTTACAGGAGGGACACTCTTTTTTTCCCCCTACTAGATTGATCTTTCTCCAGAAAAAGACATCCATACATAGACAAGGAGCACTACATTCCCAGAAAATAAATGAGAAAGCCTTAAAACCACCTTGTGTACTTATTCCGTTGTGATTAGAGAGATTCATTCCAGTGTTTCCATCTGGATTCTTAGCCAAACTTCATTGTTAACCAAAGCGTTCTAATAAAAAACCTAATGCAAACAAGTCACCCAAAATGTAATATTGGCAGAAAGGTATCCATGAAGACACATATGCCTAAAGACTCTCTCCTGCAGGAAACAAGTATATTAACAGTACACCTTACTCCAGTAACTAATGCAGATATATACAGAATTTAAGGAGACTCCAGTGAATTGCTGAGCAGGGATAGAGAACATATGGAAGTCAGAGTTAACACAAAATGTAAAAATTGTACTCATTAAGTCAAACAACCTGATGAGATTGCCTTCCTGCTTCATCTATATTTCAGCAGGTCTCACGCTGGTTCTGTACCACTGGAAGGCAAACTCCATCGAGAAAGGCTATACAGAAGAGAAACATCAGGAAGATGTGAGCCTGAATAAGCGCAGGATTAGATCAGCTGCAGAATTTGACAAAATTTCTCTCTTATTAACACTTGGAACTTCTTCACTTTGTTCTTCCAGGCCAACCTGAAGTAAGGTTTTTAGAATAATATTCATATTCACTATCATAAGCCCTTTTCTTGAAGCTTTCATAATGTGACCTGTCTAATACCTCATGGACATTTGTGTGCTCTCAGTATTTTCTGTGGATGGCTAATTCCGTCATATGTTTTTCAATCAAAGGATTCTGTAGGATCAATTTCAATAATTAAATTTTCCTGCCTTTCTGACCACTGTATTGTAAAGATCCCCACAGACAAAACTGCAGATTTAGTTTTTATCCCAATTTTACAGTTACATCAAATGCAGAATTTCACATTTTTTGCAATGAGTGAATTTTAGATATGAAGAAAATTGGAAGACTGAAACATTTTTTCAATAGTCTTGTTTACATTCAGAAAGATTGTTACTGATGAGTGACAACATAGGAGGTTATACAGTTGCATTAAATGTAAAGTGTTAGAAGGATTGTCATATTCCTTAATCAAAAGTTTATAGATAAAATCTAGTAATTGCTACTTCTAGCTGTACTCCTTGGACAGGTCAGATAGATTGCTTGCAATTTAGGCTGTAACTTGATCAGATAGAGCTGAGTCTCTTGAATAGCGCTAAGGAGTCTCCAAGCTGGACACAACTTCTAAGTGGTCCTGTGAATATCTGTAACAAATATCACTTATTATATCTAAGACTTATGCATCTTTTAGCCTTGAAAATTCAGTTGTTCGTGTTATACAAGAAAGATATTTTCAGTAGGGATAAGAACACAAAGCCTATGCCACAGTGTTTTATCAAATCTTGAGAAGAAAAAGGTGCTCATTAAGTCAGATGATCACATTTGCCTTTTCAGAAGAAAGGGAATTAGGAAGAGAGGACACCTCATCATTCAGTGAAAATAGAAGTGTCATCTGCATATAAATGCATAAGGCTTTCCACAGCCATCAGTCAGGTTTATAATAAGGAGAAAAGTACAGTAAGAGATATAACACTGACACTGGCAATACAGATAATCAAATGGGTTTGGGGGGGAAATTACCTCAGAGTAAAGTTCTGCAGGAGGAGTGCATTTGTGGGGATGGGAAAGGAGATATCAGACCAGGACAAAAAGGAAGCATCAGGTTAGGACACAACGTTGAGAGGCAGTGAGAATGAAAGCTTAAGTACTCTGTTTTATTTACCTCTTTTTGCTATATGGTAGAGCAGATGTGATTTTCCTTTAGAGAGATGATTCTGGAAACAGGAGGTTGCTGAGTGGGAAAAGTCAGCAAAAGAGTTTGCTGCTGATGTTTCACCATGAACAGTAACAGACCTGCTCTCTGACTTGGGCCAACTGAACAGAACATGCCGTGCTGGTGGCTGTGCCTTATGGTGTTACTCTTTGCAGAAGGTTAAGCAGCTTCGCAAAGAAACTGAGCCATTTAGAGAATTGTGAGATTCCACATCAACAGCCATTTTGGACAGAGGTACAAGGATTCATTTTATTTTTTACTCATCAGCAGAAAACCCTGGAAATTCTTTTCATTGATTTCCAATCTGATTTAACTGTGATTTTCTGAGGAAGACTGGGCTGGGACTATGAACTCGAATTCTTTTCCCAAGTCTTGCTTGTATGAACTTGGACAAGCTTTTTACTCCCTGTGCACTGATTTCCTTGTTGTCAAGGGGAGATACATGTCCTTCACTTTATAAGAGTTTTTTATTTAGCTAGTGAGCTTCTTGGTACATAAGCAGTCTCAGGGGGGTTGTTTATAGCTTTGATATAGTTGGGTCACCTACATATCGTTGGGGAGACAACAGCAGTCTTAGAAATAAGTTAAGCTAAAAGACTTACAATTCAGGCTGATGACACAGACTTTTCCTTTCTCTCAAAAACAACAGAAATGTGGATTCATGTAGCATACTAATCAGACTTAAAAATCCTCACTGCATTTAATGGAATGGGCATTTTTTCATTGATAGATCTTGCTTTAACCAAGTAAGGAAGTTTTTGGGTAGGGAAAAACTCTGCACTGCCTGTGTATTATCTCAGGCTTAGATTCATGAAGGTAGGTGGTCAAGGTATCCCAGGAATGCATGTAGGAAAGATTTAAAAGCTGAGTTAGATTTGAATTTTTGAGAAGTGGCAGAGCACTGGGAGAAGATCATGGCAAAAGCGGACCAAAGTGGGTGACTAATATTGCTGGAGGACATACGGATATTACTCTAAAAGGGCGAGAAGCACTCCAAATCCCTGACCACACTCCAGGTTTAGCTCAAAAATTATATAATTAAAAGAAAAAACAACCAAACCGCCCAGTATCAATAGGCTGATTCAATTTATTCAATGATTTTTAACTTTCAGCTTGCAGATAGTTCACATTTTCAAACCTTTCTGTTCTACTATATAGATTGTTGCCTTTCATTGCTTAAGAGTTTTTAATGTCTTCTTAATCCTAGAGCTGGAGCTTAAAAGGAAATACTATCACTGAGAAGAGAGAGAGAGAAACATCATGGAGACAGATCTTACACTCAAGCTTGGCAGCTTAGAGGATCTCTGACATTTGCTTACAGGTTCTTAGATTGCACAGGTTTTATGTTCTTTGCATCTCTTTGACCTATCTCCACAGAAGGGATACAGAAATAGAAACGGTGTTTTGAATATAATTTTCTGCAGAGCTTTTCCCACTTTTCAAGGGTTTCCTTCTTCTTTTTTCCAACCATATATAAGAAGGGGCAAACTCAAAGTAACTTTGCATCCAAGAGCACGCATATCATTGCTTTGCAGTTACATTTGCTTTACGTTTCTGGCAATGGTCATGAATGACTGGCATCGGTTCTGACTCATTATTCATTCCTCGAAGGACTTGGCATCTCAGCAAGAGGCAAAAAACTCCCTTTCAATTTCATATTGTTTCTTCCACCAGGTAGATGCACCATGAGCAATTTTGCTGGAGGAATCAGCTGGGAAGTGGAAAAGGAAGGTGAAGCCTGGAAATCCCAGAAAGGGGCACATTTCTGTAGCAATTTAACTCATGTGAAGGAAATGACTATCATCAAAAGGACTACAAATGACAACATTTACCCAGCTCATTCAACTAGAAGTCAGACAGCTGGTAACTGCACTGGACAGTAATTGACACTGTAATGGAGCCACTTCTGGTGAGTGACAAAACAGCACTGTGACAGAGAAGAGGGGGATAAAGGGAATGATTATACAGATTAGATCAAAAGTAAGTGACACATGTGACAGTAAGTAATGTGGGTATTATAGCCAAAGTGTCGGAGACATCGGTGATTTTTTCCTTCTTGCCATTCTCTACTCTTACACATCTTGCTTCCCATTCTGGGGGCCTCCTTTGAGCAGACTTTTAGCAAAGAAGTGAGATACTTCCCAGCCTTATTAAACATTGCAATAAGCCCTGATTCCTCATTTTCATAAGCCAGTCACACATTACCACCAGCAATGAGAACTTTCTTGCGTTTCCCCTTTGACATTCCCTAAAGGATCTGTAAGCATCTGTGGGCTGTGTCTTCATAGCCATTTTTTAATTATATTCGATCAACCTTCACTGACAATGTTATTGACAAATGCCTCTGTGACATCATGACTAACTAAATTAATAGCAGCAAATGTGTCAATTAATTTAAAAATACAGAAAATAAACCACCTTCCTTTTCAAATGATACTAACACAGACAAAGACAGGCAGGGTCATTTATCAGCTATTTGTCCTTAATTCGAGACATCTTCAGTGATAAATGCCTGGTTGATTAAACGGGACAGTCACTCATATTAACTATGGGAGATAAGACTATCAACACTCAGTTGAACATTTAAAGCTGTAGGAAGCAGCTCTGTGAAAGGAATCTTTAAAGGAGTTTCTGTCTCAGATAGTTCTGTAAAGTGGTGTTGGCTGGCCTTTCTCTTACCAGATGTCAACATCCTACTTTAATCCAGGACCCACTGGTTCAAGAGGAGGAGGTGAACCCTGCTGGTCCTTCAGCAGAGAGCAGAGAAGCCTGCAGGTCCTCTCATCAGAAACAGCTACACAGGGCAGTGTTCAAGCAGAGGACCGTGTGCCCCTGAGATCGTTATTTCTGCAGAGCAAGATAAGAGAACCACGGGCGGCAACGGCTCTCTATGCCCACATCTGAAAGGAAGAAAATGAAGGAATGGCAGGGTAGTAACTATGTGGGACATTACACACTCATACACACAGAGCTGCGTTAAAGGAGCTCAAAGCCACCCATTTCAAAGTCAGAATTACGTTTGCAACTAAAACCTCAATTCAGTGCTGCATGTATATGTTTTAAAATTAATTTTAGCATCACAGGATCCTATACCATTTCCCACCTGGACCCTTGTCTCACTTTCAGAAAAATGAGACTCAGGTAGTAACCTGGCATATAACAACTCAGCCCTAGCAGTTAAAGTTCAGCAAGGTCAGAATCACCTGGAAGCAGGACCTTATTATGGGAAATATGAGGTAACTGCAGTAAAAGAAAGGCCCACCTGCAGCTATTAAAAATACATGGAACGTTGTCTCCCTCCGGAACGTTGCCACTGATGTTTTTCAATTACACTGATGTGAGTTTTAATCAGATTGAAATATGTCTGCATAATTAGCTATAGGGACATTTGACTGATGTAGCAACATCAGCAGAGAAGTAAAAAACCAGCCATAATATCTATAATGCTATGATAATGAACAATTAGAAACAGCAATGTGTTATCTGCATTCTAATTGCTCTTTGTAGTGCTCAGAGAGGTTTGATCGGAGATGTGGTTTTTGCTTAGATTCTTACACAAAGCCAATTTACAGCAACAGAAAATTTTATGTTGGCTTTTGTGGGCTTTGGGTGAAATCCTCCTTGGACAAAGAGAAAGGAGAACTCAGAACCCAAGGTTAGAATTGCAATGTCTTCAGAATAGGAGCAAATCAGAGATCCCTTTCCTATGTCAGTGATTTAAATTCATTCAATTTTCTAGTCTATCCATGCAGTTCTGAGGCATGGCATGTGTGGAATGTCCTGCATGTGATGCGCTGTGCTGGTATTTCTGTGTCAGCATTATCTTCATCCGTTTGGCAGGAACATTTTGTAAAATGAAGCCAGTTCTTCATCCCAAATGTTACGGAGGCAACAGTTTGTAGGATCTTCGGTTAGCTTCAGCTTGGTTCAACCTGAAAAGGAGGGCTACGTGCCCTCTAAGCAGCTGTTGAAGAAAGAAAGGAGCTCATATACTAAGCTCTCTAATCTGTCATTGGCAGAGGTTATGGTAACCTTATAGCAGAGGCAACTCCTATGGATATGCCAGATGGTGAGATAAGAGGGAACAAATTGCTCACTGGAGAAGATGGTCCTATTGTGTAGTTTATTGCCAGGCCCAGTCCCAGCATAGGCCCTGTGAAACATTATTTCTAAAGGTAGCATATGAAATTGCAGTTTTAATTCCTGTTGGGATAGCAGGTGTGCAGGCAGTCTGGGAATGAAAGAACTACTCCAATTGCTGCAATGAGACCTGCCTGAATTCACTGGAAGGAAAAATCCTGACTTTTTTGTGAGTAAATTCAGGAGATGAGGCAGATCCAGAGAACTTTCCTCAAGAATCTCTCTCAAGAGGTGTCTCAGGTTACTTCAGTTAAATGTGTTGCAATTTGTTTTGTTTACAGTTGTTCATTCATACCTATTCATTCACACTATCTAGATTCTGGCTCTGTAAATATACATTTTGCGTATTTTTTTCTTATTACAGGTGAATGATTTTTAACAAAAGTCAATAATACCATGAATTAATTGCCAGAATGAGGTATTGATCTCCTTTTTCCTGTAGGAGATGCTGAACATTTTTCTCTGTTTACATATTAAACTTAATGTTGCAATTAAACTTCCTTGAGTTGGGATCATCAATGTTTTAAAAATACCTCCTCATCTTTATTGTGAAGAATTCCGAGTATCCAAACTTCTTTGTTTTTATATTTTATCTACAGTAAGATCAATTCATTAGCCGACAGAAATCCATCCAGATAAAATATTGGCATCTATTTGTATAGTTCAGGCCTATTCAACCAACTCACTCCATTATCCCAATTTGTAAAGCTGGCCAGCTAAGTGTGTCATCTGTATTAGTGACACGTCCTATAACCAGTAGAAAATAAAACAATTCTCCCATAACATAGCAGTTCAGTCATCCTACTACGAGAAACAACATGAATGTACGTACCATTTCTCCTTACTTGTTTGTGGTGGATAATTGTTTATTTATAGTTTAATTTCTCCATTACATGTGCTAGGACGTGTTAAGAAGTAAGAATAGCTGTATTGAATTGATTACCTCTTCTAATTAAATTTTAGGTTTTGGGGACCTGTATGATGACTTTAATTTTGTGAAGTATGTGGGAGGAGGGAAGTATCAATAATCGTTGGAACAATGGATTAGCTGAATGCCTTCAATCTCAATAGAATGTACATGGGTGTAAAAGCAAAGTAGACTCAGAGTAATATCTCTAGAGAATAATGTCTATTGCAGCCAGTGATAACAGAGGCCATTAGGCCTTTGCCAAGGTCGTGTCTATATTGCATAATTAACAATGGGATCCAGTGTAAAGTCTGAACACTTAGGCTTGCCTTGGTTGGCCAAACATTCCCACAAGAAACCTTCTCCTACCTTAAGATATTTGCAGTGTATCTACCTTCTCCAGAGTGTTTATGTGCATCTGTGTGTGTGAACATAGACGCATCTCCAATTGTTTGTTGTGATGAGTGATTTTAGCATCCTTTCTTCCTCAGTTATCTTGACGTTTCTCACTTTTAAAGAGGAATTGTGAGAAGGAACTGGAGATCTATCTGTATTCAGTGAGTTTTGGTTACCTCCTCATTCCAAAGCGAACAGTTAACAAACTGAGATTACAGCAGAATTCAGGTCTGGGTTGATCAAACTTGTGACTTCAAGCAAGCAGTCAGGTTTTTCCTGTAGAGATTGTAGAGGAAAATGGACTCTAAGTGGAGATCTTAGGTTAATAATGCTGTTGTAGAAGTGTCCATGAATGACTACCTACACATGAAGTACTTTTGCCTTGAGATCACTTCTTGGACAGAAATACCAATTTTAGTCCTTCTGTGGCAAGTGAAGCTCTGAGCTGAAGGAAATATTAATGGGATTTTACAATGGCCAATGTG
>VYZM01004381.1:8984-50563 GCA_013398915.1 Dromas ardeola | reverse complement strand
TTTTTTTTTTGTTCCAAGTGATGTTCCAAAGTCCATACCGTAATTTCTCCATAATGTCACTGAACACCACTGGTCATTTTTCTGTAAAGCTCATATACTAAACCAAGATGCAAATTCCAGCTAGTTGACAGTTTAATCAGAAGATGCATTAGGAAGGCTTTGAATTGAGAACACGAATTTCTAAGAAGAAACTTTATTGCAGGAGTGAAGGCAATTGTTTTTTCAGGATAGAACGAATATCAGAAGGCAACAATGCTGANACTATTTGAAATAGATTTGGAAAAGCTCAGGCAGACATTAAAACATAGGAAAAAGTAAAAGCTATTGTGTGGGTGTTTAAACATTGGAACAGACTGCCCAGAGAGGTTGTAGAATTTCCGTCCTTGGAGATATACAAAATCTGACTGGACACGGCCATGAGCATCCAGCTTCAGCTGACCCTGCTTGAGCAGGGGGGTTGAACTAAATAATGTCCAGAAGAGGTGCCTTCTGTAAGCAACTATTCTGCACTTCTGCGTTAAGAGCACCCACTACTAGCACTTTGCTCAGTTTTCATGAAAATTTCTCTCTCCTCTTTGTGCGGGGACACAGAATCTGTTGGCACTGGACTGTAGGGAGTCTGCTCCCTTGACAACAGGCATCATACAGGGCACAACACCTAAGTTAGGCAGCGGAAATGAATGGTAGGAATATGGCTTTCATAACTCTTCATGGAATGAGGGAATGTAATACATCCAGGTGGATGAGTTAATTCTGTATTTCCAGAATTCGGGGAGAGTCTTTCTATCGGATTGGTCTTCTGTAGGTTATGCCTGAAATGCTACACTCACTTCTGGACATCTCGTTATCAAAAAGATGTACAGAAAGTAGAGGGTAGCCAAACAACAATAGCAATGATAATGAGTCTGGAGGGTATGACTTCAAAGATATTAAAGCTCATTGCTAAGCTCCTCATTGCTACTGTGAACAAAAAAGTTAACATGACCAAAACATGAGTAGTTTTTAAGCAAGTGAGCGGTGAACTTGCGCAGATTACAACAGCAACAAAAAATTCATTCTTCTGTGAGCAATGAAGAAAAGAAGATGGGCCTCACATTTATGATTATTTGCATGAATAATAATTTACCATTTATCAGTTTAATAGTGTGGCATGGGAGACTGAGGTATATAACAAGGAGCCTGAGAAAAAATAAAAGAAGATACGTAGGCAACAGGTAGCAGAAGAGTTAACCTGACAGGATATTTACCTGTTAGACTAGACATCCCTCAAGGCAAGGAACAGACAAAACGAATGTTTCAACCCATTACAAAAGGGACCAAAAAAAGGAAGAGAAATCATCTGCCAGGGAATAATCCCAACAGTAACAGAAAGACTTTAGATAATCTAATTGTCCTTCCCATATAGCTTTTAGGAGACTGTGGTTCTGCAATTACAAAGGAAACTATGAAGAAGATGTAACATCTTCTGACAAGTATGCAGACTGTTAGACTGCACTCCCCAGTGGGCAGTTTGTTATTTGTCAGTGTCTAGCCCAAACCAGGTGCTGAAAATTTAAATTTGTAGTGATCATATAAATGTAAGTGACCAAGGAAGAGTTGGTAACAATTTTGTTATATATATGCATTTTAAAACAAACCCTGAAACCTCAACATAGCAAGAAGTGCAAAAGTTTGCTGGGGATGGATTCTGGGGTCTTCACAGTCCATCTTATTGGTCGACTTGTCCATAGACACTGATTGGAGCACTTGAGTGCTCAAGTGCCTACTTATGCCACTCATTTCCTAAAGTCCATCCCTCCCTTCCTTTGCCATGCCAGAAAAGAAATAGAAGTTGACCTTGTTAATTTACAGTATTTATTTGCATGCTAAGACTGATTCTGCAGGTTGTGCAGAGAATTCCAAGGTCATTACTGACGGCTTCTACTAGAACGGATGACTATAAAACCGGATCTCTAGCTGTATATTCTCAACAATGGGTAATTCACGCTATAGCTCATTTGAAAGGAACACGAACTGCTTAAATGTGAGAGCAGATGATTCATTTACAACACGCTATGCTTATGCAGCCTGTACAATATAAAAAAGGGGACCCTTTTAATATGAGCACAATTAATAGAGATCATAGAGCTTGTCATCAAGTTGGCTTAAACAGTATGTAAGATTTTTTTGAAAAACAACATATTTAGAGAATGTAGCCCTGCAGCCAAGTAATATGGTGTTCCCTTTGCTAGTAATAGATCCCAGGTTTTGTCCTGGAAGTCCATGAAGTCCAGGGCCTGGATGGCTGTGGGAAGGTGAACACAATACCAGGGAAAAGGGTAGAAGATAGGGACTAGGTGTATAACAATCTTAAGTGTTTTATTACTATTGAGATCTTTTTTGTATGGTGGTATTCTTTAGTTTCCTTTTTTTTTTTTTAATACTTAAATGTAGACTAATAATAACTCTCTGATTAGCCTGTTAAGATTTCAATTATAGCAACAATAAGTTCTTGGTTTTAAGTATAGATTGTATTTCTTCTTTCCCATAATAGAATTTTGAACTCACCACCAAATCACACTCTTTTTTTTTCCTGCATAACTTAAAGCAGGTTATNATAACTTAAAGCAGGTTATAATACTACTCCACCCTCCCTCTACAACAAACTCAGCTGCACAAGTATTTCTGTGCCCTCCAGTTGGTTTTCAAAGGAAGAGATCCGTAAGGTACTTCCACCTGAGCTATGGACCGAATGTCCACTGTCTGCCTTACAGTCAACAAAGAGAAATAGGCATTTTCTGAGCCCAAACCATCTGATCGATTTTATCTGTTTCCAATGACAGAGTGAATTCCACACAAGTCTTTCACAGACACCTGAAAGCTTTCTGTCTCCTGTCTAGTTGACCATTGACTCCAGCTTCCCCCAGCTAGTCTTTCAGGGATGTCTGGACACTTAAGTGCAGCTACATTGATATTTTTTGAAGAAATTACATCACCAAATGCTCCAAAAAAAGGCTCTGGTCTCAGACAGATGGCACAAAGAGACAACAGGAGAAGACAAGACATGGAATTCTTTCATTGTATGTCCTGTTCGTTCATTCATTCATTCATTCATTCATGTGTCATATAGCATTTCTGCAGCAGACAGCTCTGTCACAACAGTTACTAATATTATGTTTTCATCTATCCTATGCTTTCTATCTCTGCATATCTCTTGCCTTCAAGGTAAACCTAGGTAAACATGTCGCTCAAGCTTTGACACATAGGATGCCGGTTCAAAGCGTGCAGGAAGGTGACCTCCAAGATTGCTTACAACACTGGCCGTGCTAAATCAATTAGATTTTTATCCAGTCTTCTCAGTTGTATAGTCCTTATGCATATGGCAAGAGAATATAGTCAAGTCAAGTTGAAAGTGTTAATGAAGGTGCAGCATTCTGTGGTATTTCTTCTCAGTTTAAGCATACACTGTAGCATGGGAAATGATTTGGCACAATCTCTGTTCCTGGCACTAAATCTCACTCTTCAGTTCTACTTTAAGGGAGAAAAAAGGGGAAAAAAAATCCTCAAATACAAACCATACACGGTTATCAATGGGAGAGGTTTTCAGCCAGGAATATTTATTTTTAGACCTACATCTGTGCTGTATGATACTCACATACAGATATTTGAAGAGAGTGATAATAAAAATATCTCCATGTGGCTGATTGCTCTTGGCTCTCCCTGGGAACCGAGGGCACTCAGCCTCTTTGTGTAGTGAGAGCAGCCCAAGACACCGCAGGACAGGAGAGGTTTTGAATTTACAGTCTTCCCCTATTGCAAATAAGCTCAGAAATTATGTAGGAAGCTGAAAATAGACAGGCATGAAAAGAAAGGATATTATTTTGACTGACTAAATCAAGGTACAATGACGACAGGACAACAAGAATCTTGTTTGATAAGTAGAGTCTCAAATGGCAGCAAAGAAGGGGAGAAATACATGAGCAGCATCAGCCCCAGACTGCCAGGCTTTATATTTTCCAATAGATTTGAATTCCACAGGTCTCATGAGCCATTAACTTGTTGTCACAACAAAATTCATAAGGACCAATATTTGGGAGAGACTTCACATGGAGATTTTGCCCCAGGAGCCAAAATGTCTTTTGTTACCACAAGCAGGATTGTCATAGTGAAATGAAGCAGCATAGTTCTAAGGGAACTTGCAAAGCTGCAAATTCAATTGCAACAAGGATGTACTTTCAAGGGTACACCAGCACTCTTTGGGAAGGAAAATCAACAGCCAGATATTCAGTATCCATCCCAGTAGTTCAAGAGCCATACTGGAAACTCAGAATCAGATTATTTACATGCTGAACTGGATTCCTGAAAGTTCCTATTAGTTAGGTGAAAGTTAGGTGCCTTTGGAAGCTTCTTCTTAATAAGTCTTTCCCCTTGTCTGAGTCACAGGAAAATAACCCTTTAAAAGAATTGCTGAAAATCACTAGTCCTTCCATTTGCCCCAAGGTGTGATCAGCTATTCCTATGTTATTCGGAGTGCTGTTTGTGTAAATTAGTCTTAAAATGGGATGATGGTTGGGGTTCCAAAAGCTGCCAGGAAATCTCCATTGCTCCACTATCTCACTGACCTATTGTAGTGCCTAATTTTTTTTTTTTCTCGTTGCAGTTTCAGCCGTTAATTTGTGTCCTGTCTATCATGGATATCATGTCCTTATGCAGGACTTTGAGGCTTTGAGGACATTTTTGGTGTTTTCTGTCCATCTTCTCTACTCTAGACAAAAAAATCACTCTTCCTTCAATATTTCCCTATAGATCGTCACTTCCAGACCACTAATAACTCTGTGCTTTCCCCTCAGCAGTCTCTAATTCACCCATACTTCTCCTGTTGTTCAATATTCAGAACTGAACACAACGTTTGATTAGAGAACTTACCAGCAGTGGATGCAGTGTAAGGGTTAACTCTATGTTACATACCAGACATGAGAGTGTAGATATTTCACTATACCATTCACATATATACAGCTGGTGATGATCCACCAAAACGCCAAATCTTTTCCTGTGTTACTGGTTACTTAAGCCACCTTTCTTCAATTTTGTTTTTATTTGGTTGCTCTAAATTATGTCCTCTAATTGTTCTTATTAAATTTCATCAGGGCTTTTTTTTTTTTTTCTTCTTCTCCAAACAATTTCTCCCTTTGAAATTTTAATCCTGCCTTCCAATGTGTTTGCAGCTTAATATCATCTGTGTATTTAATAAACACAGTCTGTATTCCTTTAAGCAGACATGTAAAGAGTATTAGGCTGAAGACAAACTCCTCAGGAACTTCACCTTCTGCATCATTCCACTTTAAAGACAAACCCTTGATAGCTACTCTTTGAATGTGATTTTCCATCCACCTTTATATCCAAGCTACAGGCCTTTCTTAAGCTTCCTTCTGAGAACAGTATATCAAACAGCATGAAAGCCAGGCTAGAATCGAGATATAGGTTATCTGTTGCTTTTTCCCTGTCTGTAAAGCCTGTTACCCTGCCAGGGAAGGAAATTCAATTTATTTGACATGATTAATTCTTGAGAAAGTCATGTTGGCTGTAATTTGTCTCCCTGTTCTCATCTCTGCATTTACAAATAGTTTATTTATGATGGTACTTTCCTGGGACTGAAAGTTCCCCTAGTCCTCCTTTTCTCCTACTTTAAAGATGGTCACTTCATTTTTCTTTTTTCAGCCTTCCAGAATTTTGCTCATTTTCTATGAGATCTCAGAGTGGTTCTCTGAGAGAACTAAAGAGAAGGGATTATTGGGCGCAGCACATTTGAGAATACCTATGTTTCTAAGAAAGATTAAATTAATTCTTCCTTCCTGCTTGTGTTAAATGTCTGACTACATTTAATTTTTACCAGAAGACCGATGCAAGAACAGCATCAGAGATTTCTCCCTTGTAGTGATAGATTCTTTGTACAGTAGTCATTGAATCTACTGTTTCTTGGTTTGTTCTCTTACTGAAAATGTACTTACAGAGAGGTTTTACTTGTTTATTTTGCATATCTTTCTGTATTTTTTTCTTCCTAACTTGATTCCTAAAATTCTGCTGCCATTCTATTTTTATTTACCCATTAAGTCCAACTTTGTTTTCACTTCCTATCTGTTGTGGGGAAAAAATCCCCGATGGAGCTAAAGGGACCTCATATTGCACTTCATGTTCTTATTCCTCTGCGATGTAATTATTTTCATGTCTGAATTTAATGTTTTCTTTTAAAAGAACTGCCAATATTACAAAGCCTCAGCCAGTCCTCTGTGGGATATTTGTGGTCATTTCCTGGACTGCAATTCAGGGATTTGTTTCCTTTTCCTGGATCTGTTTATTAACCAAGACAGTCTCCCTGGCAGGTCACTTTGCCTCAGTTTCCCCATCTGTAGAAAGGGAATAGTAATATTTAGTTCTTTACAGAGCCCTTTCAAACCTGCCGATGAGACACTGTGGGGCATTATCAATTAACAGAATTATTGAAATTCCCTAGTGTCTTCTGGAACAAAATACTATAACAAGCAAAGTGGTTTGTATTATCTGCCATTTCAACTATTTTAAGTGTTTTCATAGTCTGTGTTTAAGCAAGTAAATGGTTTAAGGAAAAAGATAGTTGTGAAATATAGCCTTTAAATCTAAACACGCTATCTGACTTCTCTAGCAGTTTCGGCGGAAGCTTGCAATAATGTATCTAAAAACCACACATTTATATTAATAAGATTTTCTCATTTATCCTCTTTCTTAAGCTGGTAGCAATGTTTATTAATAATTAACTGGAAATGCTAGAAACTTCAAAACTGTGAGGCATTTGTCATTCTAAACCGCACTGAATTTTTTACCTTTAGCTTGAAAGAAAAACTGTTCAGGCTGACAAATCTATTAGATACTGTCACCTATAATTTAGTGTTTTTGGAAAGTGTTAACTATTGACAGGAATACAGTAGAGTGTGAGTGACCATTCCACGTCTGATGCATTGCTTTAGTCAGTTGATTGTGCCAGCCAGCATGTTAAATTCTTAATACTAGTCAAATTTATTTACTGTATAATCCTTTTCTCCCCTTGCTTTCCTTTTTATCAGTGGTTCAGAGCCTTGAGGGCTTACAGAAAGAACTATTGATGACCACAGTGCTCTCTGTACCTCTGGGATAATTCATTGTTCACAGTGACATTTTCGAGTCTGTGTTGAGATCTGTTTATGAAGAAAACACTGTGCTGATTCTCCAGGGACTGCAGAGGGGAAAAAAGAAAAAGGACATGAAAAAGAAGTTATAATGTGGCTTTTATGGAAGAAGATGAAAGGTTTGTTTTGTTCTCTCTCTTTTTGCCTACATCAAAAATGCTGTTTATTGTGCAAAAGAAGGTACGATTATAGACTTTAAGAACTGATTGCTTTTGCATTTGCTCAGCTTTTAGAATAATATTGACAGGTGGAACGGGGACAAGCAGAGAACATCAGGGACCTGTATCCTTGTGAGAGGTGAAATGGGAATGTGGCTCCCACACAGGGCAGACTATTTTGCACAGGGCTACATCACTCATAAGCTTTCAGGCTTGTTTTCTTCTTTTGGAACTGAGTCTGTTTTGGGGAACTGCAAAACAAGGACCTACTGTGCTTTTGTTGTGCCTTCTGCAGCTTCCTTTAGATACATAAAGGTGACTCTGTAACTGTTTATTTAGGGGTTTTATTTTCCAATGATAGTTTTTTTTCTTTTTCCAAATATTCTTGATTTAATCATCCTAACTGCATGGAGTTCTTGAGAGAAAAGAGTCTGATGAGGAAATTGGAACATGAGTTACAGCTGGGAAGCTGAAGCAGTGGGTTGAGTTTAGAGCCACTGCAGCATATGGAAATGGGGTAGTATCTTTCCATCAGGTGTTATAGAATAGAAGAGGAGCAGTCCAGGTTTTGCCATTCTTTGATAGTTTTTCAAGTTTTCCCTAGTGAGGACACTTTTTGAGAATCAAAAGCAGAGAACCTCCTCACATCAATTCAGCTGTATAACTTTTCAATCCATTTGCATGAAGAATATTTCATAAATCATGGTGAATTTACCATGAGCAAGATATAACGTCTTTGCAAAAAGATAAAGCCATTTATTCTATGCAACAGTGAAAGCTCTACACCTCACAGAAAAAAGAGGCAAATCCCAGGACCTAAAGCTCCTAAGACAAACTGTTGAATGAGATGTGGTGGGTTGCCCTTGGCTGGTAGCCAGACCCCCACCCAGCTGCTCTCTCACTTCCCCTCCTCAAGATGACGGGGGGAAGAAAATAAGACGGAAAAGCTCATGGGCAGAGATAAGGACAGGAAGATCACTTACCAGTCACCATCACGGGCAAAACAGACTCAACCTGGGGAAGATTAATTCATTGTCAATTAAAAATAGAGTAGGATGGTGAGAAACAAAGACAAAACTAGTAGCTACTTCCGCACCCTCTATCCTTCTTACGAGGCTCAACTTCAGTCCTTTGTTCCTGACTCTTCTACTTCTTCTTTCTATTCCCTGAGAGATGCAGGGGGACAGGGAAGGAGGGTTGTGGTCATTTCATAACACTTCATCTTGGCTGCTCCTTCCTCATGCTGTTCCCCTGCTCCACAGGATACAGTCCTCCGTGAACTTCTCCAATGTGGATCTTTCCCACAGGCTGCAGCTCTTCATGAACTACTCCAATACAGGTCCCTTCCACAGAGTGCAGTCCTTCAGGAATGGACTGCTCCAGCGTGGGTTCCCCATGGGGCCACTGGTCATGCCAGGAAACCTGATCCAGCATGGGCTCCTCTCCCCACAGGGCCACAGTTTCTGCCAGGAGCCTTCTCCTGTGTGGACTCTCCATGGGCTGCAGGTTCTTTCATGGCACATCCAACTGCTGGGGTCCTCCATGGGTTGCAGGTGGATATCTGCTCCACTGTTAACCTCCATTGGCTGCAGGGAGACAATGTGCTTCCCCATGGTCCTCACGACGGGCTGCAGGGGAATCTCTGCTCCAGCGCATGGATCACCTCCCCTTCCCTCTTCACTGACCTTGGTGTCTGCAATGTTATTTCACATTTTTTCCACAGCTGCTGCACACCAGGTTTTGCCCTTTCTTCAAAACTTTATCACAGAGGAACCACCAATGTTGCTTAAGGGCTCAGCTTTGGCCAGCAGCGGGTCTGTCCGACATGGGGGCAGCACCTGATCTCTTCTCACACAGACCATCTCTGCAGCCCCTAGACTACCAAAACCTTGCCACATAAACCCAATGCACAAGTAGAACCAGTAGAACTCGTTATCACAAAATGTAAGTCTTGAAGGGATCATTTGTATTGCCATTTCTCACAAGCCAGTCTTTTTATCCATCTTCCCTAGTTTAAGGCTACATTTAAATGAAACATTTTAGTTTGGTCAAATATCACACACACGTACGGAACAAGAGACACCAGCTGGTGGAAATGCTCAAAGACTTTAAAGACACAAAATCAATTAGGTTAAAAATGACCCATTTCAGGAGACAAAACATATATCATGAAGCAGATGAAAGCAAAAATGTCTGCCAAGCTCTTCACTATATTGAGGAAATGGAGAATTGCTGCTGGCTCTATTAGGTGAGCAGTTTGAAGAGATGAACAAGAAACATCACCCAGATAACTGACATAGCTCCTACTTGAGTGCTGCAGAAAGAGGGATTATTATGCATAGAGCTATGGTGCAACTGGTACTTCAGAAGTGCCAGAGTGAGGAATTGCTAACTGCAAGACAGCATAATACTGAAGTACCACTGTTTCTTTGCCTTGTTTTTGCATTCTTCTCTGCATAACTAATTTTGGCATGGGTTGACAACAACCTTGAGCTAGACGGACCTCTCCACTGACATGGTATGGTTGTTTTGTATGTACCTCTCATAACAGGGCACATACACCTACCTCCTTCCCCCTCCAAGAATGAAATTATGTACGTTTATTCTTACATCTGCAGGAAATGCTTACCCCTGAGGTCATATTGTAACTCCTGTCTTATTATGGTCTTGTGAAGATTAAGACAGCAAGGGCAGTATAGAGTGAAAACTTGTGGGCTGTGAGCTATAGATACTGGGCCAGAACAATCATTGTAGACATGCAGACCTCCATGACAGACACAGGCCAAAGAATGTCTCCTAGATTATGGCTCAAGAGTTATTAGTTAGAAAGTTTTATAATTTCATCTCTGAGATCTGAGGAGACTGGAGACAAGAGATTCTGAAGAATGCAGGAGCAGGGTCATTTCCCTTCTATTCCTTTAGACTTCCCAACAAATCATTCCTATGTTTCCCTGCCTTCAGTGGTAGCAAATTACATCTTATTTCAATGTTGAATTTCTCTGAGTTCAAATTCCAGTTCTTGGCATGGTAATAAAGTACAGGAATGGTATTATGGTCTTGGTATAGTAATACAATAAAATTTTATGAAGCTATCATCATGCCTTATAAAGTAGCAGGAAAGGACACAACCTTTTTTTCCCCTTCTTCTCTTTTGCAGATCATCTACTACAATGACAAGAACAATTATGGAAACAATTATCACAGGGAGGAACAATGATGCTGAGGCCTAAGTTGCTCTGCATGACTCTAGTTTTACAGTAGTTTAACTTCAATAAAATCAACCACAGTAACAGGAAAGGGAAATTGAGTGAAGAGGATCCTAAAATCCATCTTGATGACCTGAACAGAATCCCAACTGCTTATCAGGCTTGACTGGGTTCAATAATATTATCTTTATAATTATGTGTTAACTCAGTTGCTGCTGTCAGTGATCAGAATCCCTGTATAAGTTGTTGTTACTGACTGCTTTTTTCCAGGGACCCGTTGCTCCTCCTGTATACCATCAAATAAATGAAGGTCCTTGGGAGCTGTGCTCTGCAAACTTTTTATTTTTATTTTGTTTCTTTGCTTCATGAATCTGCTGCTTTTTAAAATTTTAGTTTGTTGGTTTTTTTTAATTTTTATCTTATGACAAAATTCTAATTAGAAGTACGTGTCCTACAGAAAACCTACTCCAGTAGCTTCAGCTGCACATAGGAGTTTCTCTCTCTTTCATAGCATAAATTTATCCGTAACATTGTTGTGCACCTCTGGTTTATTTAAAGTTATACCTTGTTAAGGAGATATGAAAGAAAAGAGCTATTTGTCAAGCACTGGTCATGTGCATCAAATCTTTTAATAAAACTATTTTGAAGGTAACGAAAATAAAGAATGCTATGGGCAACAATTTTTATTGACTAAGAAAACAATTAGCCTTGCCTGATTGGTTTTGCATATATTTGTGCAAATTGCAGATTTGATTAAATCTGATGAAGTTTAGCTGCCTCTGAAATTGGAGTTACAGAATAACAAGATATTTCAGCAAAGCCAACAAAACCCACAGCTGAGGTAGATTGGCTGAGTGCGTGTGTCTCGGTGGACTTTACCATTAGTTGTGCATACTCAGCACCTCAGCAAATCTGACTAGAAATCAGGTCTGCTTAGAATCGAAATGGAGGAATTATGAGTCACTGAAGATCTTCTGTGTCTATTTGTATAGGAGAAGGCACTCTATGAGCTTATAAAGAGAGCAGAACCTGTCATCCCCAATTCACTGTTTGCTTAATGTTTGCTGGCTGAATGCAAATGACATTCTTTCACATTAGTTGCATGTCAATAGAAGACATAGATTCTCAACAGTATGCTAATGCTTTGAGTTACCCTGAAACTGCCAGAGACATAGCCTTTACAATCTGTTCCTTTTCTTTCTTGCAGAAATGATTAACCTTAACAGGAAGCAGGGTCAGCACTGGAGGGTGACCGAAAATTCAACGTGGCATTTAACTCATAAATTAAATTATAACTTTGCTCCTGTGCATCTCCCTCATTTTAGTTCTCAGTTATGTGAGTCCTGATCTTCCTCTGTTTCAGAAGTTTAGACTTAAAATCCTGTTAAGGTTGTAGTACTGCGGCCACAAATATCATCCCCTAAGTTGTCACAGAACCAAGTTTTCACAGCTATGTCCTACTTTTCTGTCCATAGAATTGACCTGACCAGGATCTGAAGAATTCTTTTACATATGGCTTGGATTTTTCTCATGTCCACCGCTCTGATAAAGTTACAGTTTATTAGCTCTAATCTGGTCTGTGAGACACGTAGAAAACCCAGACAGATCAGCAGCACATTCTGTGCATGTTATGTTCAACACATCTTGAATGCACGTGTATGCACACGCAAATGAAATTCATTAGGCTTGGTCTAGAATCTACAAAGATGCTGCCTCCATCTGAACTCAACGTCACGTTTCCTTCTGCAGTCATTAGAGAAAAGTGGACATTACTGGTACACGATTTGTACGACTGTAAAGAAGGGGCGAACTCTGTTGTGTAGACATAGGTGGCTAATACTGTTTTAGGTGTCCTGCCCAGCCTCCAAATGCCTCTCCAGAACAGTGCAGGTACCTGAGAGCTCTTTCATTCATTGCCATGTTGGTGTCTTAAAAACTTCAGGACAACATAATTGGCCTATAAAAGTTTATGTTTAGAAAATGACATCCTGTCTTGGGAAGACACAGGCAGGGAGCTTGAGTTGTGTAAGGAAAGGACGTTCCCAAACCAGTGACACTCATTTTACACCTCCAGACTCTGGGAAACCATCATTCTCCTTATAATTAAGAAAGAGTTTGAAAGGAGGATTTCTGAAAGCACTCCATGCTGGCTTGATTATGTTCTCATTGAATTCAATGACAAATGTCTTACAATGTTGAAAGTTTTTCTCTTGCTACCTATTGCATTTCATTCAGTATATGAATAGTGTGTCATCAGTCCTCAGTCTGCCTGTCTTCCTGCTCACTTTATCAACCTGTCGTGATTATCAAATTTATAGAAAGAGCATCTCAGAAACATTTGGATGTTTTTGTGGATATTTTTTCCCCTCTGTTTTTACAGACAGACAGAGATTGTCTGCTTGTCTTCCTCTGTCTGTCAGTAGCAAGCTATCTCATCACAAAGAGGGCCGGTAAGAGCTACGTTACAAAAAATAATTCTCTTACTTGATCAGCTTCAGAAAGGTACAGTCATTCCAATTCCCACTTCGAGATGTCTTCCAAACAAAAGCCCTAATGAGCTAATATTTAGGTGGTGACCAGATAAATCCTGGATATTTTATCGGGATGTGGAGATAACCTCAATTTCCTCTCTGTGTGTAGTCTGCAAAAATGTGATCCTGGACATAAGCCACAAAACTTTTACTTCCTTTTGAGGTGCTGCCAAATCCTGTTATGTGTATTACAATGGGAGGACAACTGATTAGTTCTATTAATTTACATACAGAATAGTCTTCCTTTCACATGCTTATTAATAGAAAGAGTACTAGTGTAATTGACCAAATCCACTCAGCACAATTAAAATGGATTTTAAGGGCTTTGATGTACATCACTGTAAGCAAAGGAAGCAACAGTTAAATCCCCAATTAACACAAAGAAAATATGAGACAGGCTTTTGTTTCACTTCATTGCAAGCAAAGAGAAAGAGAACAAATCCCCCCTCTGTAATGTAGTTTGCACCCTACAACAAGCAAAACCAATTTAAAGCTATTGTGAATCTTAAATTATTCATTTCATTCTCAATATGTCATTAAAAAGCCTCTTCTAACTTCTAACATTTGAGTACAGTACTTGGTAATGGCAAAGAAGGCACAAGGGAGAGAAAGAACTGGAAACCCCAAAGGAATCTAAAAGTTGAAAACACAGAAACAGTAAAACAAAGCTGATGGTCTTTTTATCCATGGGATTTTCAAAGTGGTTTGAGAGGATTTGCTGAGTGTATTGGACTCCCTTGCTTTTAGTTGGTTGAAAAACTGTCTAAAGGATCAGCAATATGCTGTATACTTAGTGATGCAAAGACTGAGAGTGTCCCTCTGTGACTACTGTGGTAGGAGAAGGAGGACAGATTACCACCTGCAGAACACAGTGTTAGCATGATTAAAGCTTGCTCATACAAATCACTCTGCTTTGCTCTACAGAGAGATATCAGCATGCTATGTGAAATCATGCAGCTCCTGGAGCTGGGGCTGAACCTCGGCACCCAGTTGATCAGTCTGACTTGCAAACTTTAGCTTGTTGCCTACAACCTTCTGTCCTGGCCATGAGACATAAGATCTGGTCTAGCATCCGCTTTACCCTCCTGCCTGAGTGTCTCACAGAACCTCCCTAGTACATGTCTGGAAGTATCTCTTATTCTGAGGTTCATGTGTGAGTACTTCTACCTGATGTTATCGTACACAACATGTATTTTGAGTCTTAAGAGAGCTGTGAACCACAGCCTGTGAATATCCTGGTTGTTAGCAGCCTATGGGACACCAGCAGCCTTCATAGTTCAGCTTAGTGAATCCCATGATAGTCCTCCTGTGATAGTGCCGTGTGTGAATAATACCGACTTTGGAAAAGCATGTTATTTGTTAACAATGATCGCAGGTAGTGTATAAAACCAGCTTTCACTTGAAATAATTATACTTATTGTAGGTCCACTGTATTATAAGGTGTCATCCACTGTCTCCTAATGCAGAGTGATCTCTGCATGGGTGTGAAGAAATGGTACCACAATCAATGTGGCTGAGAGAACAGAGGTCATGAGAAAACTTATTATTTAAAAAGGGAACAAAATAAAGCAATTTCTTTGTAACATGGGCTACAAGCCAAAAAAAAATCATAAAAATTCTATTTCTTGCTCCCAGGCATTTTTTTTCTAAATATGAAGAGACATTATAGGTGAAGGAGGTGACTGCTAGACCTTTCATGGTCTTTTTACTTTGTTTTCATTCTGTGACATGGCTGTAGGGAACCTGTTATACAGATGTACTAGGCTGGATGGAAGGCTCAGAAAGAATTGGAAGAAAAATACTGGAAGTAGCAGTACTAGAATCTGTCCTGCAACAGGATCAGTGTGAAGCCTCTCTGCCTTTGAAAACCTGTGAGGAACACCTTTGCACTGTGATAGTGCAGGATTTTAGTGCCTTGTCTTTCATAGGATAAAAACTGATTGAGATTGTGTTTGCACAGAAACCATTGTCCTGGAAGAGTTTTCTGGTGGGGACTTTTAGTTTGTTTGGGTTTTTTTTTTTTTTTTTTTTTTTTGTTTTTTTGTTGTTGTTTGTGTTTTTTTTGGTTTTTTTTTTGTTTTTTTTTTTTCTGTTTTGTTTTTTTTTGAAGCTGGAGTGCATGTGCCTGATTACTAACTCAACTGAAAGTGACTGAGTCAGTCAGTCTTGCAGGTCTTTTTCTTGCTTTAGCACAGACTCATCCTGTTTCCTTGGCGTTCAGTACTGAGTCAGGGAGACCTGGCCCGGATGCAGTTATCTACATATGAACTAGTCACCTGGAACAAATCTCCAACATATTCAAGGGAGAGGAATAAACACTTTTACGCAGCAATTCTTTTCCTCCTAATACAGATGCCTAATATAGTTCAGATGAATTGCACTTCAAAAATGTCTCTCTCTCTCCAGTTGTAATGAAGGGAACCTGGCATGAGTACCGCAAGTGTGGGTATTTTTACTGTCTGAAATTAGGTGGAATTAAACCCAGGCTGTGTGCCAGTCTATTATGGAGTCCTCAGTGGTGAAATCCTACTCTAAAGGTATTTGAAACTATCTACACTCTCTGTTCTCTTTGTAACACTTAGTTCCTGTCTTACTTGCTCTTTGTCTCCAGCTTCCAGACAAAAGAGCTAGGATAAATGTTCGTGAATGTTTCTGTGGGCTAGACAGCTCAAGGAAAGTGATGATGAACCTTTTGAAGAGGTTTTCCTTTTGTTCAGGAATCAAACTAATTTTAAACTAAAGCCCTGATTACAAAGTAAAAGCATTGCCACAAGGAGTTAATCAGGAAGCATGATTTTATTTTTAATTCTCAATGTACTTGAAATCACATTAAATTGCAAGGAAAGATTCAACTCTAGATAAAAACACCTACATTTAGGTACCTTCATGTGCCTTAGGTGACAAACCTGTCATTGCTGTCAGTGAATCCTGGAAAGTAATTCAGATGACCAGCCAATACATGAATACTGTAGAGTAGGTTGAGTTTCTCCAAAGACTCTTCATTACATTAACTAGAGCAGCCCTGAGGAAAAGGACTGGGGGGTGCTGGTGGACGAGAAGCTCAACGTGAGCAGGCAATGCGCACTTGCAGCCCAGAAGGCCAACCGCATCCTGGGCTGCATCAAAAGAAGCGTGGCCAGCAGGACGAGGGAGGTGATTCTGCCCCTCTGCTCTGCTCTGGTGAGACCCCACCTGGAGTACTGCGTCCACCTCTGGATGTCCTCAGCACAAGAAGGACATGGACCTGTTGGAGTGGGTCCAGAGGAGGGCCACGAAGATGATCAGAGGGCTGGAGCCCCTCTGCTATGAGGACTGGCTGAGAGAGTTGGGGTTGTTCAGCCTGGAGAAGAGAAGAGCCCGAGGAGACCTTATAGCAGCTTTCCAGTACCTGAGGGGGGCCTACAGGAAGGATGGGGAGGGACTATTTATCAGGGATTGTAATGATAGGACAAGGGGTAATGTTTTTGAACTGAAAGAGGGTAGATTTAGATTGGATATCAGGAAGAAATTCTTCACTGTGAGGGTGGGGAGGCACTGGAACATGTTGCCCAGGGAAGTTGTGGCTGCCCCATCCCTGGAAGTGTTCAAGGCCCGGCTGGATGAGGCTTTGAGCAACCTGGTCTAGTGGGAGGCGTCCCTGCCCATGGCAGGGGGGGTGGAACCAGATGATCTTTAAGGTCCCTTCCAACCCGAAACATTCTATGATCTGTGATTCTGTGATTCTGTAACTAGAGGATAGGCTAGAGTACAAGGAGAGCTCAGAAACTTAGCTCACTGGAGGATACCTACACATAGATAGTGCTAGTCTCTTAATCTGAATTTCCTAGTATTTGGAAACCCTCAGCTAAAAGGAGATAACATACCAGTGAAGGCAAGATTTTCATGCACTGATCAAAATAAAAATGATAAAGGAGTTCAAGCATACCTCTGACTTCAAGAAGATGCACAAAATAAGTTGATGCTGCTTCTGGGTATGTTACAAACAAACATATTTTCAAGTAGGCAGTTTATTAAAGAAGAGTGAATGGTTTTGTTGCCCATAAAAACAGCATAGAAAATAGAAGTGTTGGTGTCTGGGAAGTTTAATTATGATTTAAGTGGATTATGCTGAAATGTTTGTTGTTCAGTCTATTACTTAGTGAAGGTAGATGCAATTTCCTTCAGCTTTCTTACTCCCTGGTAGCATTTCTGATTGAATCGACTGCAAAATGAATTCCTCTGAATTGCTTACTAACTATGCAATATAGATTGGATACTAGCACTCTGGGATTCTTCAGCAGTGAATTTTCAAGATGAACTATGTGGAACACAGCTTTAAATACCCTTATTCAGCATGGGTTTTAACTTTTGTCTTTACCATGCAACTGGGCACCTAATCAATGAATAACAACAGGTTTTGGCAAAAAGTATTTGCCATGGATCATCCTGGTTTCAAACCAGCAACAAGTAAAAGACAAGAAATAATAAAATTGTGTTCATAAACATATCCCAAATGATAAAGAGGGAGGAAAACACAGTTCCTTCCAGAATTCAGAGTGTTTGGAGAAGGGATATAATATTTATTATTTTATATAATATTTTTTTTTTTAAATTTATGAATCACAAGGATTCACAATTATGCTGAGTTATCTTTATTACAACTATATTAAATCTTTAGCATGAGTTCTTGTTGCACCTTAAATACTTAGAAGTCCTAAGTGAAACTGTAAATAGCTGGGCAATATAATCTTCATTCATGTTTAAGATTACCTAATTACATTGTGCTTGCTGTATGAGCTCTGTTGATCTCCCAACCATTAAACAACCCAGCATAATCTGTTTGTATCATGAGTTAATCTTCAAACAATAATTTTCCATATCTATGTATAAAGCATAATTGTGACAACCTCACTGTGATCTGAAGAATCTTACCACATTTGAATACTTCCATGAATGCTACTCAAATTTACCCCAAATGAGGAACTAGCTGTAAAAATTTGCTACTAAACCCAAACTTGTCCTGGATTGTGTGCTGGTACAATAAGAAAATGTGTAAGAAGGGCAGGAAAACATTACATCTCCATTTGAAATTGCTGTTCTTTGCTATATTTTGTGTAATATAATTATTGATGTGTCCTATTAGGTTGTGAGCATCAAGCAAAAGCTGAACATCGACATTTTGAAAAGTAGAGTTATTGACAAAGAGTCAGTGAGAAATTTAGAGGTTAAAGCCTTATCATCAGAAAAACTTCTTATCCATTTTCACAACATATGTGTTTTTAAAATTTTCTTCTGCTGTTTTGTCAGGTTCTGTTCTCATGCTGTAGCCAAAAAGGACACCATGCCAAAACTTATTTTCACCAAAGTATTAGTTAAGCAGGTAGTGGAATAATTTATCATATTTTGCTATTTATAAAAGGTCTCCAAAGGATTGTGAACTCTCAGATGGATTTATTATCTAAAATCCTTTTCATATTTCCTCAAAGAAGGCATCAGAGTGTTACAGATCCCCTGTGGCTCCTTATTAGCCACAAAATTGAATTCCAGGTGTTGTCTTCAAAGCCCTGCATGAGGGAAGCAACAATTATTTTCCAAACTAACTCTCAACCTGTTGCCAACTGTGGCAGGTGAAGCAGGCAGGTAGACTGTCTTTCTCATGCCCCATTTTGAATGTGTGGGTACCATTTTCATTGCTGAGTCCACCGTGTTGCTTACGGTGTGAAACAATCCTCACGAAAAATTTCAGACAAGGAGTAAAGAGATGATGAAAGGAAGACATAATCATCCTTCAAAGAGCAAGCTTACCTCAAAAGAGGTCATGCTGTTTAATTTCACATTCGCAAGGGGCTCATTGTAAAATCCATCATTCTTGGGTTATGCCTGAGGCAGATGAAGGTCACAGCCTTTAGTTTGTTGGCAGTTCAGTCAAACTGAGTCTCAGTGTGGACTAGAGCTACCTAATGTTCAGATGGATAAATGAATGTTCCCCTTTGTCTATGACTCTAGGAAAGAAAAGAAATAATGGCATAAATGAGATTAGAAAGAACAAGCCATTTTTAGGAAAAAATGGTAAGATTAACATAAAAGCAAAGGTAAGGATAAGACAGAGGTTGAAGGTAAAAAAAATGCTAGGGATCATGGACAGCACAGACACGAATGAACAAATTTAGTCCACAGAAGTAGTCAGACTCTCCCAATGGCAATTTCACATCTAATAGTCGGAAGTCATCAGACTTGCCATAAGATATGTTAGTTGCCACAGTGCCGAGAGGGTGACCTGTACCACCGTATGCTGGAGCTCTCCAGTGACAGCTGAACATGGGAAAGATTAAAAAACACCAACATGATGCATTGTCTGCTGTAGGCCTGACTTCTGCTTGTGCTGCTTGTGGCTTCATCACATTATTCATGTAGAGCTCTGGATCTTTCTCTGTTGTGCTCTTCCTCCTTGATTAGTGTCCTCTGCTATTCCCACTCTGCAACGAAGATGTCTCATTGCATGATGAGGTGAAACTTAGATCTGGACTTACAATTTCTGGAAGAAGGAGGACCCAACAGGCAATGTTGACAACCAGTCTGGCCCACAGAGTCTTCATACTGTGACAAGGTTATCATAGTGACACAAGGACCAGCTTCTCTCTCAGTTCATCATTTTAGTTGCAGATAGCTGAGAACTGGGACTCTTCAAAAAGTCAGTGCTTCTAAGATACAAGATGGGAGTCTCTTTTCAGTATGTGATGCTTCAAGGTCAGATACTTAATCTCTGATAGTTGGCTGATGTGACTGTATTATGCAACCCTGTGCATGTAATGAGGAGTCATAGCTTCCTCACTTTGAGGAGAATGAGGACCCTCTCTCATTTAAAATGAAGATGATCTCACTCTGCTCCTGGCATAGAGCTTGGTCTCACTGCACAGGCCTAGGAGAATCACTGTACAGTTAATCCACATGAGAACATGAGGTGTGAAGTGTGACATTCACTGCACATTTACAGGACCAACTTCAGAGACAGTGGCTGAGCAAGGTCCCTTCAAACACAAGTCTCTGTCCTGGCACTGAAGCCCTAAATGGTGCTGGTCACAGACTTCTCAGTGGAGCCCTGCTGGGTCTAGGGGTCTCTTTTTCAGATGTGGGCTGTGGAAGCAACTTCACTTAATGCCTTTCAGCTCTGTCTTTCTGTGTGAATGGCTTCTTCGAAACAGTTGTGTCTTTGCCATATGCACACCCTGCACAGGAGTGAGAGCTGCAAGGTCAAACCCTCCTTGGAGAAGTCTCCTCTCAGCTATTCTTGGATTTACGTCCAATTCCAAACAACCTGATTTTATTCCTGTCCCTTCGATACCTTGGATGCTTGCTTTATAAAACTTGATTATTGCTTTTTCAGCTTTTTTCCATTTAATGGAGAAGGTTGGTACACTGCCCATGACGGCATAGATAGTCTTTCTCTCTTTTTACCTAAGGACATTTTAAGAACTTAACTGATTTCAAAGCAGACTTAGGTGAAATGGAGGAATGGGGAAAAGAAAAAAAAAATCCACCTCATGAACAAATGCATGACTGGTAAGGGAATTTTGAACTGCACATCTCCAATCATTCACTCGAGTGCCTGGGATTTTGTGGCACATATGGCCCTTTGTCAGGGGATTCCACAACAGCAGGCAGTTATTAACAAATAGCTTGCCATCCGATAGTACAAATGATGTAAAACTCAGCAACATTATCACTGCATACGACCGTGATCTAATTGTTTTCAGAGATAAAACCAATATTTTTTTATTTTTATTTTTTACTTCTGACTTTTAACAACAGTTTGAAGAGAAATTGGAATGATTTGTTACCAGAGTAGACAGGACAGATTTCCTTTCCTTCTGAATCTCAGATTTAGATAGGACTCATACCTTTTGGGAATTTCATAAATTTGTGTCTTGGCTTCTCTCGTACACTCATACCCTGGCCAGTCTACTGGAAATAGAAAAGACATTCCTTATTGATCGCTTTGGCCATACCCTTGTGAGACAGGACAGTGCTGTTCTGGTCATTAATCTTTTCTTTTGTCCCACCTGGTTTAATTTCAAAGGTGTTCGATGACAGCCTCCATTTCCCTAGGGATTTTCGCTTAGGGACTATTGGTGCTTTGCACGTTCTGGGTTATGAAGACCTACTGCAGTCCTGTGAGGTAAGTTGTATTATCACCATTTGGAAAGGATGAGGGAGGAGCAGAGGAGGCCTAATTTGTGACCTGACAAAGATCATGGTGGAGGTCTATAGTATAATTTAGAATGGGAAAAATATCTCCCAGGCTATAAGTGTTTTGTCTTGACTACAGGATGGATCTTTGATGGATACGAATAACTCCCTAATGATCTGAGGATCATTCTAGCTTTTGAAACAGAGAAAGTGTCCATGTGAATCAGCCTAGTCCTCCGTCTCATTCAGCGGCTTGTCTCTAAAAATTGCTTTTGAGGAGCTAATTCTGAAGCAGACACTCTGCAGTAGGACTCTTACTTATCTCTTCTCTACTTAATTCTCCAAACTTTTGTGATGACTAAAGATCCGAAACATGAATATTTCTTTCCAGAATTCTTGTTGTCTTTTAACACCTACTGTTACAAAGATGGATTTTCATGCTACCAGTTAAAATCCAATCAAAGCATAACTATCGTAAGTGGCAACCATGAACAGATGCTCAGATGTCTTAAAGACCTAACTATAAATATGAATTCCTAAATTTTTCAGTGAATCCTTGAAGTATGCACTTATTCATAGCTTTCACCACTCAGAAGCCTCCAGTAGGGGCGTACTACTATCTCGAATCCTCAATACTCTTTCAGGCTTCCCACTGGCAGCTGAATCAAATTCAAAGGAAATCTGTACAGCTATGGTCTGTCTACAGTTTAACTAAAATGTCACTGGAGGCTCCAGAAAAGATCCAACCTCAAATACGGCGTAATTTTATAACTTCTGGATAAAGTTCCCCTGTGCAAGAAGCATTTTTCTTAGGGTAAGGCTAAAACTGTGCAGGGAGCTCTTATATAGGACACAAATTTTTTTTTTTTTCTGCTCCAATGCCAGGTGCATTTGTTCACTCATCAGCCTTTAATGTGAAGCAAGAGAAATGTGCACCTGAAAACAGCAGCAAACTCCTGTCAGCGATAACCTCTCTTCTGCATACATTTCTCAGACTAGACAGTAGCAATGAGAATAAACTCTTCTTTGTCACGCTGTTTAATGCAGTACTAGTAAGCACTCAGCTATCCTAATGCTGCATAGAGCAGAAGGTTGTTTTTACCTTCTGTTCGTGCTAATGCCTTTCCATACAACCCAGCTCAGGAAGGACAGTTGAATCTAATCAATAGCTATGCATCCTTTTTTTCTCAATTAAGAAAGATCACATTACAACCTCCTGAGGACTCTGGTTATTAATATATTAAAAGATACATGATTTTTGAGCTTGATAGAAACAAATGCATTTTTGCTCCATCAATAATACATCACGTGCAAATTAGTGTCTGAATTAACGTTGTGTGGCTACAGTGAAAAAAATAGCCCTGGTTTTATTGCATAATAAAATGCCCTTAATTGTTGGACTAGAGCAGCTTTATAATGTACCATTACTTTTGGTAACAACCTCTGCTTTTTCATCGATCAGAAAATGTTATCGGTCAGAGCCAGATTGAAAGTAAAACTGAAGAATAACATTACAGAGCTGATGCAGTTGAGTGAAATAAATTGATGCTGGCCTGGCTTTGAATTCAAAATGAAATATAATTACTAAGAAGATTTACAGAATAACACATTTCCAACTTTTGAAGCCAAATGTTTGCATTCAAAGCCGTAAAGCATTGCGTACAATTTAACTGCATTTCTCAGACCATGAATAACATGTTGTCAAGCGTCTTTTTGTTTGCTTGTTTGTTTGCTTTCTTGTGGCTTAATTAAGGAGCATCTCAAGGTACAGTTTGGAGTTCCTCTAATGTCACTAAGCACTCAGCAAGTGTGGCCTGGAGGCTGTGACAGAAAGCTGCTATTACAACGTTTTCCCATTTCCATCTGTTTAAATGCAACTTATGGATTCAATATCTCACCTTAAAAAAGTCTCATCTTTTTCTTTTTTTTTTAATTTATTTTATTTTTTCACTCCTAGGCAGAAGTTTAAAATCAAGGAGAACACAGCTGGGGTACACTAACTGGGGGCTGTGATTTAGTTCCCAGTCCAGACTGTCCAGCCTCAGCCATGGAAAACAGACATATTTAGGGAAGAACTTAATCAGGTGATTAGAACTACACCTGTCCTTAAATGCTTTCTTAAATCAATGCATTAGGCTGTAATACCTCTGGGCTGGAGCTTGCATTTTAGCACGTCCTTAGCTCTGTGCGAACAGAAATGGTAATAATGAATTAGTTTAGGCCATTAATATGGAAAGCCTATACAACTACACCAAGTTTCATGGTTAATTTGAGAGGCTATCATGAAATCCACTGTCTAGGTTATCTTCTACAGCTCTATACAGAATAATGTTTATATTCCTGATAATTGAATTTGCTCTGTCTCACTTACTCCTTCTTTCTTTCTTTCTTCCTTCTTTTCCCATGAACAACACTGCTTGTGTAACTTTCCAACGGTTCAAAGGTTTGCAGGTATAGGCAAGCATGCAAATATTTAAAATCTAGAGGGGAATCTGTAACACAAAACTCCATTATTAATCTCAAGCTGATCAAAGTTTGTGGGTGTTTTATTCTAAGGATGTAAGAACAAGCACGGGTGCGCTATGGGAGTGGGAAGTTGAAGTTAACTTGCTGAGTTAAAAGTGGAGAATTGCAGAAGGATTGTAAGAGACTAAAAGACTTGGTGATTAAGTGGCAGATAAAATTCAGGACAGATAAATGTAAAATGGCATACATGAGGAAAAACAATCCACACTTCACGTATAAAATTATTGGGCTCTGAGCTAACTTCTATTACTCAGAAATTAAGTCTTGGGGTTATACAGTTTTATTGAACTCAATGCCCAGCTATGGTAAAAAAAAGTGCAAGCTGAATATTAAGAATTCTTAGGAAAGAGAATAAAATAGAAAATATCATTATATCATTATGTAAAGCGCTGGTGTGCCTGCATCTTAAATTCTGTTTGCAGTTCTGGTCCCTGTTTCAAGGGCATAGTTACTAGAAAAGGCCAAGCGAACAGTAGCAAAGGTAATCAATGGTGGGGTACAGATTTCACATGAGCACAGACTAAATAGGGTGCGGCTTTTCAGTGAAAAATAGTGGCAACTCAGAGAGTGTTATAACAAGGGTGTATAAGTTCTGTGGGATGTGCAAAGGGCTCACAGGAAATAATTCTCCACTCTCTCTACCCATACAGAAACAAGGGTTTTCAAGTCAAGGCAGCCGGCAACAGGTTCACAGTAAACAAAACAAGAATATGTTTTATTCGGCGACAGAGAATTAACCTCTGAAATTCCCTGCTGCAAGAGGCTGTGGGTGTTGAAACTCTGCACAGAGAAGATGACTGGAGGAATTCCTGGAACAACAATATATTGAGGGCTAACGAACTCAGGCAATGGGTCTGGCTTAGGGTGTCCCTAAGCTACAAATTCTTGAGGAGCAGAGAAGTATTCTGGTGTTGTATTGCTGTACAGTTTCTGTGTCTTCATCCTCCTCCCCATGCATCTGCTGCTGGCCACTTCTGATGACAGGGCACTGAGCTAGCTGACCCAGCATGGCTGTCCTTTTATCTGTGCTTATTCTGTGTCATAAGCCGTCCATACTCAGTCACCGCTATCTCATGTTGCACACTTATAGCAGTGATGGCTGCAGAGCTTAAAACTTCGCCCATCTGCCTGCTAAGGCTGGTGCTGTTTCCACCTCAAACACAGCATCCAGCCTCAAACAAGAGTTTGAATTGAGCCCATACATTTTTTTATCTAAATCTGGATTTAATCTGGCCATTAGAGAGACAGTTTGGACAATAAATTGAGATTAGAACCAGAAAGATGCCACGGTCCAACAGAGCTCAGCGCTTGCGTTATCTTTCCCCATAAGCCATCTAGTCCTGCTTATCCACACAGAAAATGTAAATGCATCTTTCCAAAACAACAAAGAGATGAAATTAGAATCAGCAAAGCTCACTACATTCTCTCTGGGTGAAGACTGTAGATTGGAGAAAAATGTCTGGTTTTGGTATGTAAAATGAAGCTGACAATTAGTCCTTTTTCTGTATTTTCTCAGTACTTTCCATTCATGCCTGGTAGTCTTTCCGCCCCCTCTCCCACTTCCTACAAGTGCCTTATCTGTGTATTCTTGAACTTATCACTGAAAAATTGAATTGTTCTTTACAATGGAAGTGGTAGAAACCCAGCCTGCACCAAAGGAGAAAAAAACACTTTTCAATTTGTTCAGAACTGCTGTGCAAATAAAAACAACAAGAAGAAAATGACTGATTAAAATGAAACTCCCAGCAGCAGAGTTTTGCATTGAGTTTAAATTTCTGTTTCTCCTGAAGCATACTGTCGGAAAGTTTCTCTCTGTTTATCAGCTAAAATTCTTCTCTCCCTCCAGAATTTCTTTGAATTCACACTTGCCACCTTAAAGATGACTGAAGGCTAAATTGTGTGTTGTTTTATTCAGTCTAGCAGTGCAGTAAGAAGTAATGAGATCTCTTCCCACTTACTTGGTAGGCTCACCTGGAACTTGGGACAGTCTCTTTCAAGAGTAAGGAAAGTAAAGAAAAGCTTTTGTTGTTACTCTTGTTACATTTGTATAAAATACAGTTTCCAAAATGCATGCTGCAAAGATTTATATACTGAAGCTTAAACCCAGAATTACTGGTTTCAGGGATGATTTAATCTTCAATGAGTAAATAAACACTTTACAGTCAAGTTAAACATCAATTATTTTTGTAGGCCTTGCTTTCCTCATTAGAAAATATCCAGCTACTTGTAATAACAGGATATACCCAGCCAATAAGTCTGTCCAGCCTGGTACTCTGTCCCCAGCAGTAGCAATAGGAGATGCCATTGAGGGATAGCATGCGAGCCTGGCCACCTTCAGCAGTCCTTTTCCCTCATAGTCCCTGCAACAACTGTAATCATTGGATAGGACTCTTAGTAAATCACTTACTATTTCCTGCCTGCTGGCCATGAATTTGCCTAAACCTTTTTTGAACCTGCTGATACTACCTGCCTCCCCCGCAGATTCTACATGTATGTTAAGAACATCCTTTATTTTAAAATCACCTACTACCAGTTTCAGTGAACGTCCTGTGGTTCACAGAATCACAGAATCACAGAATGGTAGGGGTTGGAAGGGACCTCTGGATACATCTAGTCCAACCCCCTCCCAGAGCAGGGTCACTTTCCTTCCATCTAGCCTGAACCTACCC
Source organism: Dromas ardeola (assembly GCA_013398915.1). Classification (NCBI taxonomy): domain Eukaryota; kingdom Metazoa; phylum Chordata; class Aves; order Charadriiformes; family Dromadidae; genus Dromas; species Dromas ardeola. The sequence continues at coordinate 24,129 of VYZM01004381.1, read as the reverse complement.
TCTTTTAGTTTAAAACCATTATGTCTTGTCCTGTCACTACAAGCTCTGCTAAAAAGTCTGTTGCCATCTTTCTCATAAACCCCCTTTAAGTTCTGAAAGGCCGCTATAATGTCTCTCCAGAGACCCAGCTCTCTCAGCCTGTCCTTACAGGAGAGGTGCTCCGGCCCTCTGATCATCTCCATGGCTCTCTTCTGGACCCTCCCTAACAGGTCCATGTCCTTATGTTGGTGGCTCCAGAGCTGGAGGAAACACTGCAAGTGGGGTCTCATGAGAGCAGAGTAGAGGGGCAGAATCCCCTTCCTCGACCTGCTGGCCACACTGTTTTTGATGCAGCCCAGGATGCCATTGGCTTTCTGGCCTGCAAGTGCACATTGCGGGCTCATGTTGAGCTTCTCATCAACCAATACGCCCAAGTCCTTCTCAGCAGGGCTGCTCTCAATCACTTCATCCCCAAGTCTGTATTAATACTGGGGGTTGCCCTGACCCACATGAAGGACCTTGCACTTTATATGGGCCCACTTCTCAAGCTTGTAGAAGTTGTGCATCACAAGTACCACATTTACATGTTGCAGGAGATGCTGAGACATATGTTTCAAGGGAAACTCCAGTAATCTAGTTTCCAGATGAACACATTTGGAGGAAGAAGCAGTCAGCTTCTTGAGTACAGATAACAGCCCGTCTTGCAGAGCTGTGAAATATTTAGAGAGTTTCCTAGCTGAATGAAAACACTGCGAAGTGTAACCAGGAGTAGCAAGCTACCCATCATGATTTCATTCATATCTGTGTATCCGTTTTCAAATACAGTTATTAATTTCTTAAGGTTTTTACCTTAATAAATGTTGCTTTCCTTTAACGGGTTGTCTACTTTTGGAGTAATTTTGACAAATGGAAGAAATTAAAGATGTCCCATCCTTCTGAGAACAGGCACATCAAAGGGAACAGACTGTTCCACCCTCACTGTGCCTGTAGTCCCAACACAGCACCAATGGCTTCACGTCAAAATTGTGGATGATCCTCCAGTAAGTTGCAAAAGCTTGTGTGAGGATTGATGTTGTAGCTGTCTATTTAGGAAAAGTGTCTTCTGGTGGCAAGTCTTAACCAGATTATTGTTGACATTCAGCAGAACAAGAGGGATAACTTCTTAAACCTCTGAGACAAGTCAGCATTGCAAGCACAATCTTTCTAACATTTAAGGATCTTGGAAGGGACAGCATGAGAAATGGGCTGAGATTTCACCTTGCCTGTCTGGGTCATAGGTAAATATATTACACTCTGATGTGAGCTGCAACAGTCTCCCATACAGAGCTCTGGCAACTGACAAAACTGAAAAGAGTACCACTGCCTTTCCTGGGATACCTCACAATGCACAGCTCCCCAGTATTGAGATGAGGGCTTGCTTTAGCATCATGAATACAAGCCTTCTATAAGGAAGTACCACACCTAGAGAAAATCCAATCTATTTTACCTACTTAGTCTCCGTAAGGGAAGCTCGCAAAGCTAAATAAAAATCCTTATGCCATCAGAATTTTACCATTACTATTGCTGTTACTACCTGCACCTAGCAAGGACAGTTGTAAAAGCAAAGGCCAACATTATCAGGGTATTTCCTTTAATTTTGGCAGTCCATTCTCTTTCCAGTTTTGTATGCTCCAGGTTTCTACTACCATCTCTCCTCAATGGTTTATTCTCAACCATTTTATCCACTGCACTCCCTAGTCTTTCCATTTAGTCTATTCCTTTTATTTGTAGCTCTTGTACTTACCTGAAGACAAACAAAACCCTTCCTGCAACTGGCATATTATTTGCTGGGCTTCACATTACTCTCTGATTAGATAACTCTCTTATTCTCTACTCATCATCTGACTGTTGAGATCATTTAGGATGGTCACTATGCACTATCTTGTCTTTGCCCAGTACCTGACATGGTTGGATCCTGATCTTGACTGATCAGGCAACAGCTTGATAATAACAAGAATGAACGCTGTGATTCAATAATAACCTGTTGATACATGGAAAGACGTTAGCATGCAATAAAACCAAAGGATGGTGTCTTTCTATGAGCATGATGTCAAGCCTTTTTGTCTAAGCTAAATTTGCTATTTATTTTGTGCAGAATGTAGTTTATATTATGTATCTAAAGCCATATATATAGGCATCAATTTCTTGGACTTTAATTAAAAGGTTGTTGATTTGATTTCTGATATTATGAACCTGTTCCTGTATGATCATTTAACATGTCCCTCAGTGCTAGCAAAGAATGAAAGCAGTGAAAATATGCCCTGTTTCATATGAAATATTTTCCTGTTACTTTAATTTGCAAAAATTGTCAAAGCGTTCAGAGCTCATTCAAATACTCCTTAGTTTTGTAAAATATTATCATAGGAAATAAAAACATTCACTCAACCCTGTCCTGAAATACAAGAAGAATTTTTCCATATGTTTCTGATGATGCTCATCAATTTCTTTGCATCTGTTTCCTTTTCTCTCTCTTTTTGTTCTCTAAATGTGTATTCAAACTGAGAACTCAGAATAAACTTTAATCACACATACATATCCACCTGTATATTCAAAATAACAACAGGCAAACAAAAATCAAATAGTTTAAGACATTCAAAGGTATCTATTTTGGCATAGAACTAAACAATCTGCTAGTCAAAAATGCCAAGTTTCTGGAAACCCTCAGCGAGGTCAACTGGCTTCTCAAGTGTTTTAGCAAAGATAAAAAAGGATTAAGACAGCTCATCTAAGGCATCTGCTTTTTTCAGTTCTGGCGATAGCTTCCCTTGTTTACTGGGGAGTTTCACAGACTGAGAGCAAGGAACTGATCCCAGCAGAGGGAAGAAGGTCTGGTAAGATAGGTCATACCAAGCCCCAACACTGAAAATGTCATTGAAGGTGTCCACCAAGTTACAAACAGTCCACTGAAATGGAGGGACAAATCTGCCTTACCGACAGCAACAGAGACTATTATACGTAATAGAAGTGTAATATCAAATTTATACCACTTTGCTAATCCAATGAGGAGCTGTGCTCTACCCCAGTGCCCCTGACCATGGAGCATCTGCTACTTCACCGTCTTGCTGTGGCTGGGGAACCCAGGATGGCCAACTCTGCTTGTGCAGGAGGTGAAGGTGGAAGAGCCAGTGTGTCATTGGTCTGTCTTAAGTGCAACGCGTTGGGTTCCTGGCCTGGAAAGTCCTGCCTGTGCTGCTGTCAATGGCAAGTCTAGATTCTCCTGGGGGGGTCAGGGAGATATAGTACTAAGGAGTTTGCTTCAGGAAGATGAGATGGCTGGAGATTTTGCCATCTTGAATGAGGTGAAAAGACCCCTCAACAGGCCCTCAAGGCTAACAACTCAGCAGCATTCAGAATATGGGACTTAAACCACTTAAATCCAAATCACTTAAAAAGTGGGATTTAGGGCCTAAGGATTTAGGACCACAGTGAAATGTAGGTTGTTGTCCTATTTCTGAATGAGCTTGCCCCAAAGCTGGGACTGGGTAAGTAGCTGGTGTGTCTTCTCTGGTCAGCTAAGCTTGGCTGTGGTACCATGTTGATGTACTGTATATAGTGCTTTGGCTTCCACGCTGCTGCAGCTGCAAAGCTCTGTGGTTTGGTACTCTCAGCTTGGATAAATTTATGCTGTTTTATGATATATCACCTTCTTTGTGATTCTTACTAGACAAAGCCCCTTTCCGAATATGTTTTGTCAAGTTTCTTTGGACTGAATCACAAAAGAAATGTTTGTACAGCAAACTCTTCCGTCAAGTACTCAGACAGTTTCTTTATACGTGTGTATACACATTTGCAATGCTTTCAATTGGCTTTCTGGTGTAACTCAGAACAATTCTCTTCTGATGTTTGCTATTGTTTGTCTGAGATTGTCATTGTTTATGCAGTCTGGCAAAACTTAAATAAAAAGGCTTTTCCTGAAGGGCTTTGAAGGTTGGGTGGCTTTGGACCCTGGGGAAAGGCTGTGCTCTCTCATACTGGGTGTTAATTTGAAATCATCATTAGTTTTGTTGTCTGCTCTTAACGGGTCATTTTTAGTGGGGGATATGAAATGATTCAAGTAATATCCTCTGTGCCGGAAAAGCAAGCCCATCTCAAAGCATGCTATTACTGACAACCGTTAATGCAGGAGGTGGAATCAGCAGGGGGAGGGAAGACTGACCAAACAAACAGCACTGGGATCTCTTGGGCTAAGGCAGGGCAGGCGAGTTGATGCTACAGCTGTCTCTGCTGTATTTGTTCTGTGCATAACAGAAGGATTTCAGTTCAGCAGGCTTTCGGTAAAAAGCACTTCACAAAGCTCTGCACTACATACCATAGTGAGAATTAATATCGTTTGTTTTACCAGCAGATGTGGTCTGAAACTGTGCAAGTTCCAAATAAATAAGCAGTGCAGAACACAACACATCAATCAGAATTTAAAGTCAAGTTATGTCTAAGCTCCAGAGCGCAGGAGTCTGGTTTTGCTAATAAAAAATGTAGTACCCATTTTCTTGAAAGACTTAACGTGGCTGACGACCAGATGGCACTTCTGAGTTTTCTTCTCTGGGACAGGCTGGGACAGGCTCTGGGACAGATTTTGTTTTCCGTCCACCTTGGCTACTGATGTAGGAAAAAATTCTTGGCCACTTCTGCATCTCCAGATGATCACTTCTTGCTGACGAAGCAGGGACAGTCATCAAGGTTTTTGCAAATGTGTATGGAGACATAATAGAGTGACATGAAAGAAAATGCAAAGAAATGTGCAGATGATGGGGTTGGTATAGAAACATAATTGTGTTTTTTCCCAGCTCTGACTGGAAATGCCACAATTCTTGAATGTTCAGGTCCTTCCACAATAAAGACATGTATGCTCACTTTGGAGAAAGAATCATATTTTTACATATGAGAATGGCACATACAAAAACCAAAATCCATGGATGACGAGGCAAATGTGCTGCAAGGAAAAATAGGGATCTCCTACTCCAAAATTTACGTGACTAGTATTTAATGTGCCCAGTATTTCACTATTTTAAAAGAAAAATCTTTCTTTTCCTGTTCAGGCTAGAAAAAATTAAGGCATTGAGCTGAAACATAACATAGTAACATATATAAGTTGCATATAGGAAAGTATTTTAGTCATAAGGGATGAACGTGTGTATTATTCCAACTTACAACTTTATACCACTTTATACCCAGTCTTCCAGTTTAGCCATGAATTTTCCTTTAGGTCTGCATTGAGAGCCTCCTGAAGTCAATAGAAAGCCTGCTGTTGAATTCTGATGGGCTTTTGGCTTAAGCTTTAAAGGAATATATACTCTTGCTTGGCTTTGTGGTTTATATTTTGATGAATTGCTTGTCATATTCCCTCAGATAATTCATGGCTTCACTGGAGAGATAAACTCAAATCTTGTTCAGTCAACCCATCTTTTATAGGTATTGCAATTCACAATATATCAATCATCTGGCTGTCTTTAAGAAATTTACAGTAACATTGTAAAATTATATAAGACTAACATTTCAGAGATCAGAACTGGAGAGATTTTGTTAGCACTTAAAGTGTCTTACATATATATCCAATGACACATTTAATTTGCAATGAATTCCACTGAATGCTCATGATTTTCAAAACGTTTCCATTAGTTATTACAATTGATCCATTGCTATATGATGGACAAGAAGTCAGCAGAAAGTGGACCGAGATTCTGGAGTCGCTCCCCAGGCACTGCACAGGACTTACGGGATCAAGATTAGTTTTTTTAGCAGATACCAGCAGCACGTTACAGTGAATGGAAACCATACTCTCAAGCTACGTGAAAGGCCATTGTTTCAATTTCTTAATCATTAACTTCAAAGTATATTTTGGTTGCAAAAACCAGTTGCCTTCCAGCCTCTGTTGCTTAACAGCATCAAAATGGAGTACTTGGTATTTCACTATTTACATCCCATGCAGGATTTTCTATTACCATTGGTGTAATCCTTTGTGCAAACCTTCTGTGGGCAGACTCGGTGCAGGGCTAGCTCTACGCTGGAGAAAGCATTTGCTTTGGGCAACAAACTGCTGAAGGCAGCCAAATTGCCTGCTGCCTGCTTTGTGCTGTGTCAAAGGCCAGTGGCAGAGGCTGAGAGAGAGGACAGGGTGTGTTGGGTGGCTACAGAGCACATGGGTGCTTGGTCACCCCCTGCAGCAGAACTAGCTATCCTGAAAAGCCCACCCCTCAGCAGCAGCACCAGCAAACTGTTCTTGAGCTTTTGCCCTGTCTTGCTCCTCATTCTTGAGGAAGAAATAAATTAAGCTGCTGAGATGCCTTACAAGTCAACGTATGCTTAGAAGACCAGTAGTAGCAAGGATGTGACTTTGGGTCTACAGTATTTTCTTGCGCTACACACTTGCTTTCTACTGGAACAGGATTAGGACTTCATTTCTGTTTCAGCCACATTTAATTATTACGATAGCCTGCAGCCCATCATAATCCTAATCTTTATTTTCTGGCTCCATTCAAATAAGGCTAGTCAGGTTTTATAAAAGGTTAATAATATACCTGATAGAAAACAGCACCTACTTTCCACTAATTGGAATAGTTTTTGCTATGGGTCATGATTTTTTTTTTTGAAATATCTGGACTATTTAGAAGAGTTAGTCATTCACATTCCAGCAGGGAGAGGAATGAGGGCTTGAGAGAAGGCATCAAGGACACTTAAATTAGCTTCCATAAGTATTCTTATTGGAAATGCTGTATGTTATGTCTTAGGAGGCTTCGTGATGTATCTTCTGTACCAAGGTCTTCCAGCCTTTAACCTCTTGTGCAGTGGTCATCGAGAAAGCCAGAAAGGCTCTGGCTATGTATCTTCACAGGGCACGATTCATCCTTCCAAATTTTAGATGTCTGTAACATCTCAGAGGAATTAAAGAGGAACTTCTGGGCATGATTCATCCTAAAATAGATATCTGAGGTAAAGTAGATGGTTCACACACTCTTTGTGAAATGGAGCCTAGGGTGACTAGCGCAGATGTACAGGATAATACCTAAAATCAAGCAAGATACGTCTCATCCATAATTATATCAGTGATGGTTGTGGACTTAAAATTAACGATGAGTGGTAGTTCTGTGGGCTTGTTGTATTATTTGTGAATAGAAATTGCTGATCCCAGCAAAAAGAAAGGTCTTTCAAATCTTTTTTACACCAAATGACTAGCAAGTGTGCAATTAAATGGGTCATAAATGGCAAAACTTTCTCTGGGTCTAAATTATACCATCTCTGGTGTGTAACCCTCTCAAATATGAGATTGAAGGAAAGTTTGGTTTAAGGACTTCCCAGGCCCTTCACCATAAAGTGGGCTGTGAATACTTTTGATTTCAATAAATATGATTAAATAAACACTGCAGAGAGATCTGTAATGATCTGTGACTCATTTCTGCCTGGGATTAGGAAATAATTTTAGTCAATTTTATCTTTTTCCTTTGAGCTGAGGGAACGGAACAACAGTTGTACGCAGGATGCCAGTGTTTGTCCCTTTAATTTAAGGCTGGTTCCTAATCTTAAAAAAGAAAAATTGTGTGTGTCTGTGAGCTTTAATGAAAATGGCGCTCACCCATAAACACAGCATTATGAATGCCTCAGACACTAACAGCAAAAATAATCTCTGTGAATAATCACCTTAATAATGATTTTCATTAATCTTTGTTCAGAGCTATTCTCTTTGACTGAGATGAAGAGGAACAGTAGGTAGTGCAAATTCAGAGCAATGCCAGGTACATTCAGAAGATACTCTAAAGCTTTGCATCATAAAAGCCCCTTCTGATCTGCCATGTGTACAGAGAAATTGGCATGGTGGCTCTTAATAAAAGAGTAGCACAAAGAACTTTTATCAGAATAAAGGCCGTGTTCTCATTAGGTATTGCAGCATGGGTTCACTTACTATGAAATTTTTCCCTTGTAATTTTTTTTTTTTCTGAGTTTAGCACTCCTACAAGGTATGGGAAGAAAATATACATGAACTGCACGACAGTTTTACCAGGATTTGAACTTCTGACTGCTTGAATGTAAAGCAGGATACTTTCCACTGCTTCAGAAAGACAGTGAGACTAATGCTACTGAAGAGAGAAGCCCAGGAGCTTCAATCCTGAAAGGCAGGACCGGGGAGCTGGAGGCTAAGAGGGCTTGTTCCTTTGCCTTTATATCTGCTGGCTTCTCTACCCTGGTTTGAATAAAGGAAACTCATTATGGATGCTATGTGCTGAAGATACCTGTCAATCGGGAAAGCAGACCAAAACCTCAGCTTTCAATTCAATTCACTCACTTATGAGTAAAATTAAAGACTATCGTTGTTAAAGACAATCCCTGGGATGTGGGATTAGACACTAATCAGTGCTTCTGGTTTCTAGACAGATGGCTAGTACTTGGTAATATTTGCCATACTGTAGTAGTCTAAACCCAAAATGTACTAACCCAAGTCCACACAAACTAAAGTTCAGTAATGTTCACATATTAATTACTTTCCATAGTCTTAATTTTCTTAGACGAGCTGGGGCTAGCCAAAGGGAAACAGTGGGAAAAACCTGTTAACACCAATGACTTGAGCCTACGTATTGTTTTTGTTCTCCCGTTTTTTTATCCTTAAGATTTGAAGTCTTAGATTCATTCATAAACCGCATATAAACCTGTTGCGAATCCTGATTTAGGAACCTACTGACTACGCCAGTTTGTCACAAACAGGTGATTTAGATTGCTTAAAAAATCACTGTCAAAGGTGTTAGCAAAATTGTTTTAATATGATGTTGTAGAAGTGTGACTTGACAAAGTTCGATGACAAAGTTCACTCTATTAATTACTGCATGGAAAAACATACAAAGGAAAATTGAGTTACACTCGAGTTAAAATGGTTCACAGAGAGACTCGGGATGCAAAGGGTAAGGGAGTTGCTCCTGTTGAGTCACAAGGTTCAGAATGGACACCCTTGCTCTCTAAACTTCTCAGAGAGGAGTCTTGGGTGCAGCTGGATCCAGACTTAGTCCCAGACTTGGTCAATGGTTTATAGAATTATATATGCAAAGTTCATGTAATGTTTTATTAGCATCAATTCAGCATGCAATCAAAGTTACTGAGGCAAAATCAAAGTTATACTACAGGGTTATGTGCAGTTTAAATTAGATATTAGGAAGAAATTCTTGACTGTGAGAGAGGTGAGACACTGGAACAGTGTGCCCAGAGAAGTTGTGGATGTCCCATCCCTGGAAGTGTTCAAGGCCAGGTTGGATGGCTCTCTAAGCAACTTAGTCTAGTGGGAGGTGTCCCTGCCCACGGCAGGGGGGTTGGAACCAGATGATCTTTAAGGTCCCTTCCAACTCTATTCTATAAATCTATGATTCTATGATTCTAAGATATCAGTCACTTGTCAAAGATCTGCCATTGGTAAAAGGTCTCTCTGCCTTGAGGAGCAACCCTGAGAGGTGTCCAAGCTCAAGGGGAGATGATCGCCATGCAGCCATGCTTCCTATCAGGGAGAAGTCAAAGAAGGCTAACTTAGGCTCTCATATTTATGGGATAAAGTGGTTGGCTCGTAGTTAAATTAGATGCGATAGAAAAGGTATGCATGAGACTCCTTGTACCCGCATCTTTCTTCGTTCCTTGATAAATGAGTCTTGGAAAAGCCAACAGCTATCCATGTGTTAATCGCACGATAGGTGTTCCAAGCTCATATGCATCAATGCTCACTGTGTCACTTTACTGTTGTGGTTTAATCCCAGCTGGAAGCCAGGACCACGTAGCCACTTATGCAATTCTCCCCCTTCTGATCCAGAAGGGTAGAAAAAAGAGGGAGAAAAGGAGGGGAAAGGAAAGGGAAAAAAACCCCAACCCTACCCCGTCTTCATTCTTCTTCCCCTTGCTTTCTATATTGAGCATGATGTCATATGATGTGGGATATCCCTTTGATCATCTGAGTTCAGCTGTCCCAGCTGTGTCTCCTCCCAACTTTTTGTGCACTCCTAGCCTACTCGCTGGTGGGGCGGTGTGAGGAGCAGAAATGGCCTTGACTGCTTAGCAACAACCAAAACCATCAGTGTTTTACCAACACTATTTTCATCCCAAATCCAAAACATAGCACTACACCAGCTGCTAGTAAGAAGGTCAACTCTCAGCTGAAGACATGATAGTCGCTCTGCTCAGGCTATGGCTGAGGCCTTCAGAATCATAGAATTGTTATGGTTGGAAAAGACCTTTAAGATCATTGAATCCAACTGTTAACTAACACTGCCAAGTTACCTCTAAACCGCGTCCCTCAGCACCGCATCTACACATCTTTTAAGTACCTCGGGGAATGGTGACTCGACCACCTCCCTGGCGCAGCCTGTTCCAATGCTTGACAACCTTTTCAGTGAAGAAATTTTTCCTAACATCCAATCTAAACCTCCCTTGTTGCAGCTTGAGACCATTTCCTCTTGTCCCACCGCTTGTTAATTGGCGTTCCCTTTACCTCCTTTGGACCCTGTTCCAAACTACCGTTAGTTTGGTTAAGGGGTTGAGTGCATCCTTCACAAACCTCTTTCCTCCATTTTGTAGTTCAGGAGACAGAATTCAGGAAATTCTTTTTAATTTCAGGTTGCAAAGGCAAGATCCAAACTGCATTTCCCGTTGTGCTGCATGGTCTTCAGGGACTGTAATCTTACCGCTATGATCCCAAACATTCACCATGATAGGGCCTTCTGGGCCCTGGCACCAGGGTTTTATTCTTGTACAGTACTATAAACCCAGAGTAGTTGAGTATTACTCTGCTATAGCACTGCTATCATTAGTTATGTTTATACCAGTAAATTAAACTTTGACAGAAAACATCCCTGGGCACTGGAACTTCAGTGTCCTCACTGTTAAAACACTGTGATAGTGCTCAGCACAGTTTCGGCCTCCACTTACTCATGGGTGTGAGCATTGTTTGAAAAAAACTGCTTGCAAATACCATTTTCAAGAGAGAGTCTGCATGGCAATGTCCAGTTTTGCAGGGTGAGAAGATGGGCATGGACCATCATGTGCCAGTGGAGTTCAGCACCAAGTGTATTTCATTTATTAGCATAGATATAGCTCTTTTTCATTTTTTTTCCAACTCAGTTTTCTCCAAGTTATTAATTTTAATTATCTGTATTTTGTAAAAAAAAAAAAGGTGTATTCATCAGAACAGATAATTACTTGTTAGATTTATTATTTTCTAAAGATAATTTAATTTATTAAGATTCATGCTTACATTTTTAATACCTCCATCTACCTAGTAATTACAATGAAATTAATTTTTATCTATTCTTAAGCCATGTTTGTTCTTTTTGTACATCTAGCTTGTTATTATTGTTTTCTGTGCTGTTTAGATGAGTATGTGCGTGTTTGCATTAAGAAATGAATTACTGTATAAAAATCTTATAAATCAGCCTGGAAAAAGCCCGTAAGACCTTGAAGGCAGTCTCAGCAATGTCTGTTCTTGACAGGTATTTGTCCAGGGTGTTTTTGATGCGGGTTTCACAGCCTCCCCAGACAAGTCTTTCTGAGGGTCCATGAGCTTTACCTTCAACAAGCTTTTTGCAGGTCTGACCTGGATCTCTCTGGTAGTTTAAAGCTGTTGCTTTCTGTCTTCTCATCACGGCCCTGATACTTACTGTCTTTCCTCATAGGCTATTCCAGACCTCTGGTTGTTCCCATTGCTCTTCTTGTAGTGTCAGTCATGTCTGCTTGAAAATGTGTTGAACCTTTCTCATCCGCCTTCATGAAACTGTCCACAAAGATAAAATGGGACATAGCTCTCCATAACATGAATTATGGAGATGGATGTTTCTGTAACACCGTGACTTCTTCCTTTTCTGTATAACTGAGTTGAGACAAAGAAATCAATGGCAAAACTAATGCGGTTTTCAAGAGGCCAGAGACCTCCTCTGTAAACTCTGAGATGCACAACAGTGGGTGAGTGGAAAAATCAAGTGAATTGAATTGTCCTGAAAGGCAGCTATAAGTGCTGCCACTTGAATAACGCACACTCCATGGCATGTACGGGCCTTTGAATCAAGTATAGAAAGTAATAAGACAAATCAGCACAACCTGATACAGAAGAAAACAAGATGCAAGTATAACTTTAACAGTAAATTTATACACCGTGAACATATTTCTGCACAGGCTCCTGATTTTAGTCCTGTCTTTACCACTGTCAAAATAGTTAAACAAATGTAGGTCTTAAATAATATACCATTTCCAAGATAATGTGTGGAAAATCAAGGAAACAACAGAAAATCTTGTAACAGTTTCTATAATATTATTTCTTCATTTATGTGCACCTATTGTTTTGTATTCATAATGTATCTATCAGACTTCTGTAGAACAAGCCCACTGCTATGTAAATTCTTTGCCTTAACTTCCACCCTTTTAAACATTAATTACAATGATATTCTGAATGTGTCAGTCCTGTGAGGATAGGTCTGTGCTTGTATTATACCAGTTAGCTATTTTGGTTTTGTAACTTTAAGATAAAAAATCAGTCATTTAATCTCTTTGCCATGCCATCAAACACATAAAGGCTTATCTGAAGCTCCTGCTAATTGGCCCCTGTTAATTCGTATAAAGGCACGTTTGATAACAGCTAACATAAAGGCAAGAGAGTAAAATTTGAAGCTGTGACTCGAACATTCGTGTACTATATGACTCCTCAGATTAGGTGGTATGTGCATGCAAGTGGAACCAGCTATATAAAGAGTGGAGCCAAAGATTTTTATCTCTTCAGAAAATAACATAGTGAATAAACACATAACTCTGGGGATACTCTTCGGCCCCTGAATATTAACAATATTGTGATCTTCTGATGGGAAGAACCCACTTATAAACACAGACTGTGCATTTTGTCTGATGGCAATAAGAGATTTAGGAACAGTACATGAACATAAAGTTTAGCTGTTTGTTTAAAATGTACCTATACTGGAGTGTTTATACAGATCTTTGTGATATCAAAGCCCATCAAATTCTGCAGTTATTTTTTGTGGGCAGGATTTCTCAAATCACGTTGATCACTCCTGGGTTTTGTTAATATTTTTTTTCCCTGCCAATTTTAAGCATTTTGCAAGCACTGGCTGAAAATTAGTCCTCTTTCAAGTTATAATCCAGCCCTTTGGCTGGTCTTCTTAAAAAATATTGCCCTTAATTGCTTTCCATTAGGATAAGAACATTAAAGGTACAGTCAGTGACAGCCGCCCATTAGAGATGAACTAACAGAATGTGTGATCTCTGAGCCGCGAGGAAGACATGGTCTAGATAGACATTACTGTGTCCTGGAGGTTATGCAAACTGCTGCTTGCTCTGGTTTCTCTGCAATTAACAGAAAACATGAAAACATTACCGGGGTTTGAGTTGTCTCACCTTGAAAAAAAATAATTGCATAACCTTTGCTGAAGCATAAGAAAACTTAATAAGGGAAGCATTTTTTCCTTGTTTAAGTAAATGATAAGTATTTGTAAAGTGCAGCCTGAGCTGAGAATCATATTGTCTCCTCGATTGGAACCACATGCAGCAGCAATTTATTAATGTTCTAACGCTGTGCAACCTGCACACCAGCTTTCAAATAGGTTAAATGTAGCACGGCGTGTATAACATTAAGTATGGCAATTAAAACATCTCCGCATCCTATTCCTGATCAAAAATGACTGTCGCTATATATACACGCTGCTGTCATTAATGTTTCCGCCCTTGAACTTGTAGTTTGCTATGTGTGATGCCCTGTCAATTAAGTGCAATTACACTTATGTTCCCTCATTTGGTGAGCTTGCCAATTTATGGTTCAGTTGCTGGGGATCGGGAGGAAATTGGACCACATTGCTCCTGCTGATGAGACTCTGAGAAGAAAAATATCATGTGAAGCACATACATTTAGGCAACTTTATCATCCTTAGAGCAACAAGTGATTAATGAGAAATTCCCAATATTTTAGGAAAAGGGAAGTGGAGCTTTTCTCCCCACGTTCCCAGAGGTCTTTTAAAATACTTGTATAAAAGGTCTGCGAAAACCCTAGGGCATCCACAGGGCAAGAACTATGAAGACACACCAATGACACACAGAAAATACAGGATGCTGTTAGATTCGTTTGTCTGTCTCTGATGCCCCAGTGTCAGGAGAGCAGATACCCATTTAAAATTCAAGAGTTGTAATTTTCCAACATTTTTTAAATTAACTAGTCTGTTAAAATAAGCTTCTTAAAATTTCCATCTATAAATGCTCTCTTGGCTGTACAGAAAATGCTGAGTCTGGTGGATCATGTTAAGGCAGAAGGAAGGGGAAGTGATGACACATGTGTGAGAAAGAGGAAGAGGAGGACCAATGCTTCTATGGAGGAGGTGGACGAGAAGAAAAGCAGATGGTTGCATGAGGATAAAATGCTGCTGCTCGTCTGGAAGGTACTAAACATTCATGTATAGCTGTCTGTCTGCGCGATCTCCAGCAGCAGGAGAACCGAGGTCCAAATCTAGCTGTTACAGGTGCCAAAACTGGATCACCTTGTCTCAGTGGCTAGACAAGACTGTGTCAGAGAAGTCCTGACTTCTCTAACTTATTTTAGGACTTATGAATTCAGGACATTTTCTCTGACTTATGAATTTAGGACACGAAATTATGTATGTTTCCTCAACCCAATGATTTGGAGTGGGATGCATCTCATTTTACTTTAGATGGTTGTGTTCAACCTGCCATGGTTCCCCTTACAGGCCTGAGAGAAAGATGCCCTCCAGCTCTCCAGTCTGAAGCACCACCTAAAAGAGGTCGGATGCATTGTGTCTTAGGAGTTCCTGTATCCCTTCATTGAGCTGAAAGGGAACTAAAGAGGATTTGTCTCCTTGCTTGGATAGGTGAGGTGAATCTCCCCATTGAGTTCAGCCCTGCTCTCCCAGCAGGGTATATCAGGAGTAGCCGTATTCGAAATCCAAGAGTGCAATTCTGCATATGATCAGTTGGGGCTGTTTACCTTCAGGAGCCTGTTTCCCCAGATGTGCAATGATAAATATGTTAACTTCCTTTATAAAGGTGTTTGGAAGGTATAAATACCTAGGGAGTTTTATCACATCCCTTTTGAAGCAGAATTCAAAGCTTATTTTAGAAACATCCTTTTTTTTTTTTTTTTCTTTTTGTCTGTTTTAGGGTT